>JAAWXA010000007.1:4593713-4691604 GCA_038090715.1 Florisuga fusca
GGCGGGGTGAGGAGTGTGTGCAGCTCCATCCCCCGGCTAGTCCTCCCGTCCCGGCCCCTGAGGAGGGAGCGGAGCCGCTCTCGGTTCCAGCACCGCCAGCAACCCGCCATGTCCGGCCAAAGCCTCACCGACCGCATCACGGCGGCGCAGCACAGCGTGACCGGCTCGGCGGTCTCGAAAACCGTCTGCAAGGCCACGACCCACGAGGTCATGGGGCCCAAGAAGAAACACCTGGACTGTGAGTACCGGGGAAGGATGGCGACCGAAGGGCTTCCCGCCGGGCTCCGCGGAGGAGAGGGATCGCTCGGCCTGTCCCGGGGCGCTGTGGAGCGGGGTGTCCGCTGTGGGGCTGCCTCCTTTCCCACCAGCCTGGCGGGGACGTGAAGCCTCGTCAGGCGGAGGAGTTGTGTGTGTTTCAGCATAGGACGTTCTCATGTGGGGGGGCGGGTAGGATCGGGGACGTGGCGATGGAGAGCTTGGGAGAGGCTGTTCAGTGTATCTGCGCTTCAGAAGGGGCCTTCTAAGCTCTTCCCTATGCACAAGGCCCTAGAGAATGTGGGCTTCTAAAGGGACAGGACTTCTCCTATACCCCTTCCTTGGAGAGGGAAAAGCACGGAGGCCGAGCAGAGGAATGGACTGTAATTTCCTTACTAGTTGATCTCGTTTGTGTTTTGCTAGGGAAGCACTCCCCTGTTCTGTAGATGAGGTGCCAGAGGCTCAAGAAGGAATAGCTAACCGGTCATCTTAATTCTTTCCTAGATAGTCTGCTGAAAAAAAGAAAAAAAAATATGCTTTTCTACCATTCTTGTAACTCTTCCACATAGAAGAATAGGAAATGAGTGCTTGAAAACCTAATCTTTATTAGTAAGGGTGTTCTTAGTCTTATCCATTCTAGTCTGTCTCCTTCACTTGGGAAGATGGGTCCAAGAGGACTTCTTTAGACCTTTGGTATCTGAGCTTCACATTGCCTGCAGCACCTGGCCATTTTTCTGTTTCTATTTAAAACAGATCCAAGGTGGGAAGAATTAAAAGGCTTGCTATCAACTGTGTTCCGTTTAAGTGATTGTGAAGAGAACTATGAGTACCAAAGTTCATATTAGTGTGTCTCTCACTAAGCTGTAAGGTCACAGGACTGAGGATGTTCTTGGCTTGAATACCTGATTATCTTGCATCTGGTTATTCTAGGCCTTCTAACGACTCACCTCCCCCTTTCCCTCCCCCCCCCTTTTTTTTTTTTTTTCCTTCCTCCCATATGTAAGGAAAGTTACTGGAGAGATGTGTAGCTGTACCTTCTGTATGTGTGCTTTCCCCTTTCCTCTCACCCATGTCTCTGAGGAGGCTGGGTCTTCATGTGTCTTGAATTTGTGCCTCCTGAGTCTCTCTATATCCAAATGAGAAGCCCAGATGGTATTACTGGGGTTAATTGTACTGCAGTTATTTCTTATTTCCACAAAACCATGTCTGACTTAAAGGTTTAAGCAATTCTTGTTCCACGAGTACCAAAGAGGGATGTGATACTTTTAGGGTAGCCCCAGAACAGCTGCCTTTGTTTCCTTCTGGTATTCTCTCTTACATTTCATGTTTCACATGAAGACTGGGTGGTAACTGAGTGGCTTTATTTTTGATCAGCTCAGGGTGTCAGAAGGCTCAATAAATCTTTAGGCTCTATGTACCTCAGTATCATCAGATAGAGAAAACACCTTGTCATATGGTTTATATATGAAGTAGTGTTACTGGATTTCACACAACAGAAGGGATGCTTTCTGGAAAAGAAACCTTTGTCATGTTTAGCCTGGAATAGTGCTAAAAGTACAGTCAGTACATCAAACTGACCAGACATCTGCTCTTCAAGTGGGCATATGTATACAGTTGTGGTGTTCTGAACACGGTTGCTAGGGGACATCCTAATTGACACCTATTGGATGCTGCTGTAGAAGGGTGCTTGAACTTCCTCAGAAAGATACCTAGCAGTTGCTAGATAACAGGACCATTTCTGTATTTCCCTTGTCAACTCTAGGGTGTCAGAGCTACCAGTCCTGCCTCTTTGTCTCAGAATTTTTTAATAAGTGCAAAGTAAACCTTTTTTTTTTTTTTAATTAGTTTTGCTGCTTATCACTTTTTTTTTTTTAGAGCTTAAAATAGAACGTGGGTAGATAAGTTTTGTATGTTGCCCTTAAGTTTGTTGGGAGTCTCTGTTCCTGGCATCAGGAAATGACACATGGTTTTGTAGTTTGAAAATTTTCTTTGTTCATAGTGTTTATGGTTGTATATTTTAAAATGATTGCTTTTTGCACAAGCTGTGACTCAAGCCCCACCTCTGAATTACTTGCACATATCTTCCTTTTGCAATAAACAGTTTGACTGGTAAGTACTCTGAATAACAGATAATGTACCAGTCCTCATAGATGGCATGCTTCTTAAATATTTTTCTAATTAGTGTTTATTGTGATAATGACAGAAAGCTTACTTTATTAAAAGTTGTGTCCTGGAAGTGTTGATAAAGAGAGTTTCTAGTGCTGGTACTGAACATACTCCTGGTATGAAGTCTCAGTTTTGTAGCATTTTCTTTGACCATGCTCTATGTTCTTGTTAATATGATATTTGTATCACTTGTACAGATCTCAGTCTTTGACTGCCCTGTCTCTGAAGTTCTTTTTTTGTTAAGCTTGAGCCATCATGAACACACCTGAGTAGCTCAGCCTCACACAGATGTCAACTCATACACTTGGAGGGAAATCCAACATAGGTGCCCATGCTCATGATTATTCCTATCTTTACTTGTCTTGCTCTTGACTTGCTGTAGAGCTGCAGCACTAACATGCTTCCCATCCTAGGTTTGTATATTCCCTCTGTATTTTCCTCAGTGGCCATTACCTTAATATTAAAGAATGTAAGAAAGCATTCTTAGTTCATAATGACAAAAATAAAATCTACTCCAAAGAATGTTCTTTCTCTCCAGTTAGAAAGCTTAGTTGCTTGTTTTGTTACAGGGAGAAGGAGAGAGAATTCTAATTTAAGAGTGGACATGGCTTATGGTAGGTACCAGCAATCATATTATAGTCATGTACTTGCACTCAGTTTATCTTTTTCTCCTGTTTGGGAGGTCCAGTCTTATAGCTGGGATAAGATTTCTTTTTTTTTTTTTTCTAATCTAGGTGCTGCTTTTGTAATGATGGATTACTTGTTAGATAGTAATCAGGCAGGTTTAATAGTCTTGAAACCCTCAAAGCATGGTGCACGAAATTTCTTTCACAGAAAACCTAGTTTCTTGAGGACTTTGTCCTAGTTTTCACACCTCTGAGCAGTGATACCTTAAAACTGGTTTGTGGATTTAACTTGTGCATGGTGATTTATGCAGCCCTTTCTTTTGTGTGTAACTTGGTTGCTGTGTTTAGGTCTGTACAGGGATGTTAAGAACGAGTGGTTTAGGTTATTGGAGTGTAAAAGGTGCCAGATTTCTCTTTTTTTTTTTTTTTTTGGAAGGGGATGGTGCTTCTGTAGATGTATGTGGTGGGTAATTCGTCTTAGAAAAACCCAAAGATACATAGTTAATGCCAAGTAGGAAGTTTCAAAGGGTCAGCTGAGTGAAAATGCTGTAGCAGTGATATCTCAGTAGCATAAAAACATTTGTGTTCGTGTTGTGGAGTGCAGTTAAAACAGCTTTGATGTGAAACATATTAAGGGGTGGGTTCTTGAATGAGTATGGCATAGTAACCCTATCTGCATGTAGGTAATGGAGAAGCTCTCTTTAAAGGAGAATGTGGATGAATGGCTTGGAAGGAAGTTGCAGTGCTGTAATTATCCATTCTTAACAGGAAATCTCTCTATAGTTTTGCCAGAGTGTAACTTCCTTGACTTCTCGTTGTGAAGAAAAATCTCTATACTTAGGGGCTTACCATCTTCCTTGTGTTGGATTGGTATTTGTGTGAAGCTATCTAAGTGAAAGTAAACTTAATTGAGTTTGTTGGGAACTTATTTCCCAAGTCCCTAGTGTTGTCTGTTTTGGTTTTCTCTAGAGGCTTCTACTAGAAGTCCAACTAAGACTTTGTTTGTGCTGGGGACAGCTTCCATTTCTAAATAAGATGGTACACAGAGTGTATTTTGTAAAACTGAGGGACGAGGATCATTTCTTTTCACTGCATCTCACAAGAGGAACGTAGTAAAGCTGGGAAAAAAGTGTGTTTTCAGTGCTCAACTGCCTTTTATATACTGAAGCATAACTGGGTTATTTCAGTGATGCAGTGAGTTGATTTCTGTTGTCTGTGGATACTACTCTGTTCACCAGTAGAAATTGATTATCCATGTTCTTTTATGGTATTGTAGTTCTTCACCAAATAATGGTGTTTTCTTTTTTTCTGGTTTTGGCAGGGTTACCTGAAGTTACTCGTGGTTTTTTTCCCTATTTTATAGCCTACATAAATTTCTGGAGGCAGACCATTGTTTGTTTGTTTTCTTAGAACTGTTCTGTGTAACTCTAATGATTTCAAATATAGATAATTGCATTATTGCAACTTTCTTTTGAAGTATTAATTTTTCTCTCTAAATTCTTTTATGATTACTTTATGATTTCTTCCTTAGCCAACTTTTCCTAACTTTTAACTGGAATTTCTTTGGAATACTTGTCTATGCCTTTTAGTAAAGTATGAGGACTATCATACTCCTCTAGACTGCTAGAGGGCTAATTTTCTACCTCAGCTGCTCATTTGCAGAAAGAATAGCCATTTAGTGCTGCAGCTGTTGTTTTATTTTACTTAGCCTGAAGCATTATTCTACTTTGGGTGAAGTAAGAGGCAGGAACTAAGGAGGAGAAGCTGTAGGACACCTGCAATCACCTTACTGTGAGTCTTCTCACTGCCATTGTTTCCCATGAGCTGTGGTTATTAAGGTGTCATGTAATTTTGGAGCTCTAGGGTTTCTATTAAATGATGCAGTAATCTCTCAACTTCTAAAAATGATGTTTGGAAGAGGCATTCTGTTGCAGTTCAGCATGTGATCTAATGATACCTTTAAGTCTTTTTTCCTGATCTTAACATAAGTTTTGGATCTGTAGATGTGAAAGTTTTAAGCTGTTCCTAGTGAGTGACTTGGCTCACAATGTAACACTAGTTTGCATTATAATTCAAGAGAGATGACTTAGTCAACATGGAATTTAAAGCTTCCCCTTTTTTCTTTGTGTATGTTGCTGTATTTAAAGTACATAATCTGTAAACTACAATACCAAGTGGTGCTGGTAGAATGCTGGGAAAATTCACTTGTAAAATGTGAATTTTGAAGGGACATCTTGCTCTCCCTGGAAAATGCAACATCTTGGTGAAGCAGAGACACTTTTGCATTTGAAAGCTTTAACAGCATTCCTTCATTTCAGTTTCTCAGTATATTTAAAGTCTTTTCACTCATTAATTCTCAAATACCCATATCTTATTTTAAAATATCCCAGTTACTACTAGTCAGATATGCACACTTATCATCTGTAAACCTTGCAGAAGCCATTCCTCAGGCACATTACAAGAAATCAGGTAAGCACTGTAAATGGCTTGTTTATAAAATCTTGAAGTCCTGTAGTGGGATAGTTATTAAATGTTTCCAAACAGTTCAGAATGCAAGCAATAATGTCAAATGTGTTCTTATGTCTGAGTATTTTAGGAACTTCTGCTGCTGCAACAATGAAAACCACTTTGTGTCAAAGAATTGATTTTGTCTGTGTGTGTCCGTAAGTATGTGAGTTCAACCATATAGATTTCCTGCCAGTTGAAGTCTTGGCACTGGAAGTAGTTGTAATTTGGAGCTGAATGTTATCTTGTGAAGGCTTAGGTAGGAGACATTTTATTACTGATTACATCT
This sequence comes from Florisuga fusca, assembly GCA_038090715.1. Lineage (NCBI taxonomy): Eukaryota > Metazoa > Chordata > Aves > Apodiformes > Trochilidae > Florisuga > Florisuga fusca. The sequence goes on from JAAWXA010000007.1 coordinate 4,599,555, forward strand.
GCACTGGATTAGAAGGAAACAAGAAATAACTGGCCAAAAAGCTGCAACCAAGTGGAAAGGAAAGAAACGGATGTTGATATAAAACTGTTGGTTTTGATATTTTTCTTGCTCTTCTAGCAGTTTTCTCCATTATGAAATGTAATCAGGAACAGGCAGGGTATGAACTTATTAAATGTGTATCCTAAATTGAAAGGAAGCAGAAATACTGTTGCACATGGTATTTCACCTCTATCTTTACATCAGAGCTTTCTCAATTAGCTTGTAGTTTCTGAACCTCAAAATACTGTTAGTATTTCCAGTGCTAGCTTGTGGTACTCTCAAATCTACTAGTAGTAAATCCAAGCTGAGAGTATATGTGACAAATTGGGTATTGAGATTTGAGAAATTAGGCAACTAAGCTGTATTCAACTGTGTGAAAATAACTTGATGAAGTTAAGCATTTCATAGACTACAAATATGCTGGATTTTCCAATTGTGACTAAACATCTCCTGTGCTATTTTGTTGAAGGAGCTTTCAGGAAGTAGTGCTTATTTGGATCATTTGCAATAGCAAACATGACTAAATTAGGTTTTTATAAATTTTATCTCAAAACAGAGGGTGTAAAATAACAAGATCTACACTAAAATTTAACTTGGTAGTGTCAATTCCCAACATGAACCATGAAGAGAAATTCTGTAATTTTATTTTAATGTGCCATGACATACATTTATATATAGTCTGTAAATAAATTTTAAAATCCCCCAAAAAACCCCAAAGAACCCAAGACAACAAAGGTGAGTTTTGATTAATTTTGCACTTTCCTATAGGATTCCCATCAGAGCTGTGTTGATTTATTGAGTAAAAGTTCTTTGTGTCAACCCCTTTCACCCCTTTCTATGCATTTTCTTAGAAAGACACTTCTGAAATGTGCACATAATGTTCTTTATTGCTTCCTCCCAGTTCAGTCACAACATCCGTACACTCCAGCAGCAGCAGCAATTCTTTTGCTCATGTAGGAAGCGATAAGTTTGGACGGGTTGAAACCACACTCTGGTATTTCACATATTTACTCTAAATATGGTACTTGCAGTAGCATGTAGCTTAGCAATTCTATTTGCCAAGTGTGTGCTGTGACATCACCAAAATATCTTTGTCAATTTTTAATAGTTAATACAGTTTAAAGCACAGATTGTGAATCTTTGATCCCTCTGTTTACTAGTCAAATATGCAGTGTATAAAAAAAGTTCTTCGGGTTAATAGCTTGTAAAAACTGATTTTCTTTTTTTGTAATCCAGTTGGAAAAAGTAACAATAAAATTAGTATCATTCATCAATTAGTTTTGCTCAAAAAAAACCCTAGCAAAACAAAACCAACCCACTGGTATTCAGTTGCACACCATGACTTTCTGAAGTTACAGTAGTAAACTGAATTTCCAGACCCAGGGTGTATAAAATAAAGTTTAAAACTAAACTCAGGTTACCAACAGAAGCAAATGTGTTTTAAATTATTTATCTATATTTATTTATTTAAAAGTTTTATATGCCTCGAATCTGGCAGTAGATCCACTCAGTGCAGCTCTGATTGTCATTTGTTTTCCTGTCTGCTAAATCAGAAGTTTGAGTGTCTTGGCTATCAACCAGTAGAAGTAGGTGTCCTCATTTTCCTTGGCATTCTTAAGGGCTGCTTGTAACTCACTTTGCTGTTGATGTTTGGATTCCTCTGGGTTGGATAATGAGCTGTCATGTGATCAGCAATGTTTTTATACCTGTCTGTTGCTTTTCAGGTGTGTGCTTTTTGTTTAGGGTTTAGTTTTTATTATGTAGTCTTGTGTCTTTCTTTTCTCCCCTTCTCCCTATATGTTCAGAAATCACATCAACGTTTTATCTGCATGTTTGCAGTTGTACTTGGTTTATTTGACTGGTATCTCCACTCTTGCTGACAAATGGGTCAATACTTACTTGGAAATTGGGTCACACTTAAATTTGAATTTCATTTATCCCCTTCTCCTCCCTTCCCTCCCAGTATTGCTGCAATAGTTGAAGCCATACATACAAGTCTAATTCAAAATATGAAGTTTTCTGATCCATAGCTCTGTGTATTCTTGACCTTTTTTTTTATGTGAAATGTTAATAGTTGTTTAAACAATAGTGATGGTTAAGCCACTGTACTGACAGTGGTGATGTAATCTGATTGGATTTAATTGTCTGTCCCTTTTTCTCTTTGCCAGAAACCATTGGTGTTCATAGTTCTGCAAATAGGCTGTTATGAAGAGATTAAAAATAACTTTCATTTAAAAATCAGTCTGTTAGGAGTACTGCATGACATATAGTAGCTACTTTCAGCTGTAGTTCACAAAGCAATTTCTGTATTGGTGCAAAACTGTGTTCATTTAGTGTAGCTTACTCATGAAATGCCTTCATTTTTCAAAAGATACCTAAGTTTAGTATTTGTCTAAGTGATTATAGCAGTTTGTAGGTTTTAGGGGTGAAATTCAGGTGGTTTACTTGCAATTAATTTTTTATTCAACAGGAGCTATAACTAGTACTGTTTGAATCATAGCTGCAGTTAAACTGAAAGAAAATGCCTTTCTGAACAACAATGTTGTGTTCTGTTTTCCTCTTGACAAACCTGAATTTGTTTACTACTTAGAAATACACTGGAATCCTTAGGTAGATTCTAATCCTGAATTAATTCTCAGAGTGACATACCATGTCACTTTGCTGTCATTGATACAGACATAGATGTTGGTATAGTCACTTGTAATTAAATGGAGTTTATTCAGACAGGTGAATTTAGACTTGTTATCTTTTTAATAAAATTTTCTCCAATGTATGAAAAACCTGTCTTAAATAGGAATAATCTAATACTGTGAGAATCACAGTACAGCATTGTAGAATAAAATTTAAGTATCAAAAATATACATGAAAGAGATTTTAGTCAGAGGAATGAAAGAGAACTCAATGGAGACCAAATATGAACACTTTTGCATTCCTGGGATGTAGCTATTTATAATTAGAATATGAAATGCATAATAAGTTGCTACATTTGATTAGCTGTCTGATGGAAAAGCTCAAGATGCACAACTCTGAGCTGTAAACATTTTGAAACATAGGGACATGGGAGAAAAATGCTCATCTGGATACAGACTTCTGTTTTTAAGTTCTTGGTAGGTAAGAGGGAGCTAGCTCAAACTTTCTTCCAGATCTGTTCAGATGGAATTCTTTGCCATAGCAGTAGTATTATTAAGCCTAGCAAATGTAATGAAAGCTAAAACAAATTAATTTCCTAGCACATTACTTTGCATTAAAAATACAGAATATGTGAAATTAACTTCAGTGCTGAATTTGGTGTGTAAGTGGATGGAAATCCAGAGCAGCTTTTTTTTTGAGTTCACAGATACCAGGCAGCAGCACAGTTAGCTCAGGCTCTCAAGTTTGGAATTGCATTGTCATAAATTGAAAACTCTTAGGTTCTCAGGGTCAGATTTTCTGTTTTGTTTTGTCGGCTTTTGCTTTTTGTTTATTTTATGAGGAGACTTTTTTCATATTTAGTTATCTGTAAGTAAAATACAGTGCATTGGAGGAGTTACTTTGGATGTTATTTTAAACTGTTAATGAGGAGCCTTTGTAGACAGGAATGTGGTCAATTTCTTGGTATACAGTAGGGCTGACACAAGGTGTTAATACTTAGTTTTACTATAGCTCCATGTATTTTTTTCAGGTCTCAGAAAAACTTGTTCTAACCAGTGAAGAAGTCATACAGTGAAGGAAAAAGAATAACTATATTTTGCATAATCCTCCTTTGTAATCCTCCTTTAATTGAGAACCAAAAGGCAGATGCTACTTCTACTCTCAGCTTTGGAGTCTGTTTGTGACAGGGACAGTCTTTGCATATTGGTAAAATAGAGAAATTCCCATCTGAAAGCTGTGGGATACAGAGGAGTTGTTTCTGTGTGCAGCTTCCACTACTGGTACAGTTTCAGGTTGGAGGGTTTGAAGCTCTGTGTTTGTTCTAAAACTTGGTGAAACTTGATAACCACATGGTCACTAATGAAGTGCTCAGGAACACTCAGACTGGGGGAAGAGGAGAAGAATTTATCTGGATTTATGGAACTCAGACATTTACAGCATTGTTGTAAGAGGGTGGGTTCTCCTTTGTAAGGTCCTTTGCTTTAACCTGCTGAAAATAAATATAATGTTAATATATAAACATTAATATAAAGTTAATATTAAAGTTAACTGTAAATATAAAGTTAATATATGGTGCTGGAAAAATACAACTTCATTTTCACTCTCCATGTTCAATGAGGATCATTCTGGCTCCATCCTAACCTGTACCAGAGGATGTTTTAAAACTTACTCCGAGCAACTTTGACATGGGCTGTAAAGGTTGGTGTGGATTGTTTTAACTCTTCTGCTTTTGTGAAAGGCTACTGTTCAACTGTGCTTTCAAACTATGCTTAGGATGAGCCAGCATGAGTTTAGTTTGCTCAGGGAGCTCTAAATACCTCGTGGGAGATTTTAGTAAAAATTGAAGAAGGAAGAAAAAGCTAAATTAGGCAGGCATTTCCAACATTTCTATTAATAGTTTGGAGGATTTTAGCTGTTCTTTAGCTTGACTGCCTTCCTTTATGGGAGAGCCGCACATTCACAGTATGTGTGAGCAAAAATTGTTGAAGCTATCTGTGTTTTGGTGGGGGAGACAGGTGCTTCTCTTTTTCTTTGAGCTTCAGTGTTCCATGTTATCTAATTTACTAACAGTTCATGTCAAAATCTGATCCTGTATTGGCAAAGAAAAAGTATGAAAATGGCTGTCAGTGACAACTCTCCTTTAATGGGTTCACCAGCTTAGGTGCAAAATGTGAAATAGATGGTATAGGACTAGTGGAACTTGTATTAAAATGGCTGCAAGAAGTGTTGTAGATCCAGGTACCATGAATATGAATTGCTTAAAAAAAACAGTTCATTCAATTTAGAAAATACCAACACTTTTAATCAAAATTTCTAGACTTTTGCATGTCACCAAGTATGTTATCATGAAAGGAGCATCTTCATGGTTTTGTTTTTGTTTTTTTGTTCAGCTGCTTTGAAATATTCCTGTTGGGAAAACAAAAAATTAGTCCCACTTAGTAGTAGACAGAAGTCACACAAGGATGTCTGGTAAGTAGATGGCCTTTCACATAAAGAAATTGCTTGTGAGATTTAGGGGAAAGAGCAATGAATTGAAGAAATTTCATGTCTTGAAGTCATTTTAAACTTCATACTATCATCTCAGTCCCCTTACTTTGTTATAAAGCTGACTTCTCTACATTGAAAAAATAATTTAAAAAACCCCAAACTGACACGTTCTGCAAAACAGTGTATCAAACTGTTGTGCATAACATCAGAGTACAAAACTTTGACTTGTTTGTTCTCTGAGATGTTAGCCTAGGTACCTAAGTACTGTGCTGTCTTGTGGGGGTTTTTTTTTGGTTTTTGTTTTTTGCCAGTCACTTTGTAGGAGGTGGGTGTTTCATTTTCATTGAATAATAAATATTTGAAGTTGGAAGATTTTACTGCCTATTAGCCATATGATTTTCTTGACTTTGCCTTGTATTCCCCACTTTTTCCCTTTTGTTGGACTGGTTCTCAGGTCATGGTTTATAAGGTCTGAAATCATTGCTAGTTTTTTTTTAAGATCTGTGAAGCTGTTTAGTCAGCTAAACCAGCTAACAATCATCTGACAAGCACTGTGGAAGCATGCTAGAAATCAAGAGAAAAGCAAGATCTGTATATTTTTCCATACAGAGTAGGAAACATTGCATGTCTTTATTGTAGTGTTGTGTGTGTGAAGTTTGTTCACAATGAGACCCTGGGCTGAGGCCTGCTGTCTGGAGTTTTGCTCCTACAGGCAGGCATCATGCTAGTTGTGAGGAAAAGTGTGTAGGACTGTCATGTAATAAGTACTACTAACTTATTAAAAGTGGTGCATTTTCTGACATGAAACAAATCCAAACTACTTAGATTTTTTTTAAGTTTATATACTGTGCTTGTGATACTTCCTATACCAAATTACTTAGTCATTTTTGCAACTTTTTTATGTTGAAAGAACATGATTTGGTAGTCATGCTATTTTAGGAGATGGCTTAGCCATCTTTGGTGATACGTGCAAAAGTTTCCTAGACTTTTTGATTTATCAGGTTGAACTCCTTTTGCTCCTCTTAGTAAGTATATGAAAAGCAGTTAAACTGCATTTTAGTCAGTATTCTGCAGAGGCAAAAGGATCTTTAATAGATGCTGTTTTAGCAGTTGAATCTTTTGACAGTACAGTTTATTTTGTACAATGAACTCTTGACAACAGAAGGTATATTTCCACAAAATTGTGTATCTGGGTGTTTTTATTTTTATTTTTTTTTTTTAATAATTAACTGGACAACTCTCTACTGTATGTGAATCTCTAGAGGATGGTCTGCCATAAATATGTCCTACCTTGCATTTAAATATTGCTACAATTCCATTGAATTTATTGCTCTATTAAATTTCTGGTTTGCTGAAGACACCAGTACATTTAGTGTGCTGCAGGCATTACAGACTCTGGTAGGTTGCATTGTAGATTATGTGTTTTGACATGAGTGCTTTCCAGAAATTGGAAACACTTTGATGTAGGGAAGGTCACAGTCAGAGCAGAAAACTTTGCTGTGTGGAGATGGATATACACATCTTCATCTGCAGTTTCAGCACTGATAGAGGTAGGTAAATACAGAGGCATAACTCCTTGAACTCAAATACATGTTTCCTGGCAGCTCCCAAAGGCATTCACGTGAAATGTGCTATTTTTGCTCTGAATTAATGTCTGCACAGAAGGAAATGTAATTTTCGAAGTATTTTTAAATGGGAGAAAATAACAGCTCAAACAACTTTGCTAGAGTGAGTATGACCTTAGAGCTAGTGAAATGAGACAAGTATTGGAGAAGGAAAAGCTCAGATCAGATGACTTTGGTTGCTTTATCTTTGGTTTTGTCTATTAGACTGTCTAATTAAAGATGCAGCACAGCCACTCAAGGGGAGAAAAAGTAAATTTACACGTGTGTGATAAGTTCTAAAATAACAAAGATCAGGAGGATTTTTTTGGCTTGAAAATCTGTTCAGTGAGATGTGGTGGCAGGAGGTCAGGCTGAGGTTTGTGCTTGATGGTGGTTTTGGTTTCACTGTGCTATGGAGTGACAGTTCACCACCACCACAAAACTGCATTCCAATGCATCTTCTAGACTGAAGTGATCTGGAAGTCAAACATCTAAAACATCTGAATTGCACTTGTGTGAATACTTTGTATGTTTAGGAGATATGTATATATTTATAATTAGAAACTCTGCTAGAGCTGTTTAATGACAAAATGTGCCATGCATGATATCAGGCATGTTTTCTTTGATTTTCTGTAATCCAGGATTAAGGAAGTCAAAGATCTTGGAAGGCAGCACAGGTACTTAGGCTGCCTTTGGGTATATTTTTTGATAGGTTTGATCTGAATCCATATGGAGCAAGTGAGCTCAGGGACTGGAAGCTTTGAAGAGAGGGCATTTAGCTTTGTCACAAATGGTGGTATCAACAACTATGGAACTTAACTCTCACAAGTTGAGGTCAGCAGTTCTTTGCAGAATTGAGGAGGGTCAGATACTGGTGTAAACCCTATATTGAAGGCTTACCTTCTTGAAAATATTAAAGCCATTTTTTCTGCAAAACAAGAGTTGTGCTCATTGCGGGGTTTTTGTTCTACAGTGTCTGCTGTTGACAGAATGGTTTCTCTGTTCCAATATACTGGGCTAGCAGTAATGTTACTGTGTCACTGGTAGAGAGCTGCCAGGTAAGGGCATATTGTTAGTACTTTGCATGAGTCTCAGAGGTGCTGGAAAGCAGGATGCAAGGACTGGTTGCTTGCTATTAGCAGTGCAACAGCAGCTTCTATGTGCATTTCACAAGTCCTGTTTTAACACTCTTCTGTTAGCACAACTTCTCAAATTGTATGGAGATGTGATATCTATGGAGTATTTACAGATTAACTTCCTTTACAGCAGAAGGAAAAGGTTCTAAGTGCATACTATAACCAAAACTTTACAGCATGCGAAGGCAGGTGGCTTGGGCACTGCTCTTGTCAGAGAGAAGGATAGAGAAAAGCACTGTAACATGTTCAATGCATACTTGGTGATGAAGAGACCTGAGGGTTAATATCTTTGGCATCACATACTGATCTCTCTTGGCTGTCTATAAATCATATTATGTGCCTTCTCCATCCACCTTAAGGTAAAATTGTAGGATAAACTGGAATGTGCAGACTGCTTGAGATAGCTATCGGTATGCAGTAGGAGATAGAAGTAGTGTTCAAACTGTATGCTTTCCCAAGAAGCTAGACTTTTTCAAAATAGAAATGTTTAACCTAATGCAGTTGTGCTCTCATTCATCCACTGTTTGTGACTATCCACACTATAAATATTATATTGAATACTTAAATATTTATTATATTCCATATAGTAATTAAATATAACATTTAATATACTAAACTTAAGTACTTATTTCAGTATTGAATCAGATGGCTGTCATTCAGAATCAAAGCTTGCCTGGCCAGCTGTCCTAATGTATCTTCAAACAGTGCTGCTCACACATAACTCTTCAGGTTTGTACCTACTTTCTAGTTCACCAGAAGTGGATGCATCCTCAAGTGTTTACAGTCATGCTTTTAAAATACTGACTTAATATTCCACAAAAAAAAAAAAAAAATAAATCAAAAATTTATTCATAAATGCATAGAAGCTATCATGTGAGAAAGAGTAATTGTTTCTCCCTGGTTTAAACAAGCCAGTGGGTTAAATACTCAGATGGAATGTACTGCTTAGGCAGGAATTGTCATGTTAGTTGGCCAATACAGGCATTTTTCATCTTGTAATAAGGAATTATCTTTAGAATATGATTCATGGAATACAACTCATTATTAAGCATGTTTGTAAAGATAGGATCAAAGCTCTAAGTTTACAGATACTTTTCAGTGGGAATACTGAACTAGTTTGTGAGGGGAGGTGCTAAAACTTACTTTGGACTAGATTTCATGATAATGCTTTAAAAGGCTCTGAAGGAATTGAATGTGGAGCAAAAGTGTTCAGCTATGTTAGCACATCTTGCATATTTCTCAGCCTTTGGGTGCTAAAGCAGTAGTTTATTTGGGTTTTTTAGAGGAATAAGTTAAGGTCTTAAGAGTAATGCAGTATGAGTGAAACTTGGAACTTTGCAAGGACAAGGCTTTAGCAGAACAAAAATACCTCGGGTAACTGAAAAGCTGTCATAACAGGTGTAACTTGAGAAGGAGAAAAATATTACCTGTATAAGTAATCTTATACATCCATCTCTTCTTTTTATGAAATAAAGGCAATTAGAACTTCACAAACTCTAAGAAAATCACTGTGATAACCTAAAGTTCAGGAAGAAAATTTTGACAATAATGCTTGGCAGCATTTTTATGTTTGGAATTTGGATCATGTATGCTAATAACCCCCCCTAGTTTAAATTTTTTTTAATTCTCTATATATGTGTTTCACTTAAATAAGTGTTGCATGTGGGAGACTGTAATTTTTGATAGATCTTTCAAACTGCTCCTGTGATAGGTAGAAGGAAAGCAGTTTTAGCTCTTGGAAGTATAAAGGGATTCACTCAGGCTTTCACTCCTCAGTCAAGGTAGTTCCAGTGAGTGATGGATTATCTGGCCTAGGCTGAGCTGACAGAAGTCTTCACTGATATGCACTTTAGTTGGGAATTGCTGGTCGCAGTTTGTGCCCTGTATAGCTGTGGACTCCTTTGGACTTTTTAACTTGTATTCACTGAGCATGACTTCATCATATATGAACAACATCACTATACATGTATGCTTAAAGCTGTCTCTGCTTGCTGGATTTGTAATTAAAATGTGTATGTTTGGACTGAAGAGAGCTAATGATGCACTCTTTAAAATGGCATAGTGAGAAAGCTGTGTTGAAAAACCAATACCAGCAAAAATATCCTTAGTGAAGCAGTAGTTTGTCAAAACAGATCTTCTGCAGAAAGAGTCAGAGTCACTGGTTACTCATCTGAAGAATTTTTTTCCAGCATGCCACATCTACTCTGGAGATCCATAACTTCAAATTTTATAACTGCATCCAAAAGTAATTAACTTTAAAACATGCCAGTTGAGATGGCTCAAACATTGACAGGCCTTTTTCCTTTAGGCTTCACAAGAGAGATAATTGTGGCTGGACACCTAATACAGTTATTCTTTACAAGAGGAAGGAGGAAAGGAATAGCTTCTGTTTGGTTTGGGTTTTTTTTTCCTCCCCAGAAACTATGCTAAGGAGTATTTACTTACATTAGTTTACCTCAAATTGGCAGGACCCGATAAGCATCTTCTGAAATGAAATTTTGAATTCTACTTCAATAATCTTTTAAAATTCTGGTGGCTGTCTCTAAGAAAACATGAATACTGAATAGCAGCAGACAAAAAGGAATTCCAGAGAGAGCAGAGGACCTGGAAAATTTACCATTAGAAAGACAACTAATATCTCTTAGATACTTTTGTATTAATTAATACAAAAGTTATTTTGCACAACTCTCTTGAGTAGTGCACAGGAAAACTGCTTTAATACAGACTGCTTAATTCTGCCATCAAATGGAGGAGAATGTTCAAAGTGGAGAATATGGCCCTTTCTGATTGAAATGCTGCTTTTTACTAATAATCTCGATGTTGAAAACCAAAATGTGTTAACAGAGAATGGTGTTCAGCAGGGGTGTGGTCAACAGCTCAATGCCCAAATGGAGGCCAGTGCTGAGGGTCAGTACTGGGACCAATGCTGTTTATAATCTTGGTCAGAGATGTGTCTAAGATGAAGCAGGGGAGTTGTGTTGATTTGAGGTCCTTTCCAGACTTATTTCTGTGATTTGATGGCAATGGAGATGGCTGAATCTAAGCTATGATGGGCTCTGAAAACAAAGTAGCTAGTGTTTGAAATAATATAAATGTTAGTTAATAGAGGGAGTCAGAAGGAAAGTGATATTTACGATCCACTCTTGCTTCCCCATTGTTGGTGCTCCTAGCCTAACTGTTCATGTGATCATTCTGACCTGTTCTTAGAAATGTGTTCATCCGAAAAATTACCTTACCTGACATACCTGACATGTTAAACTTGTGTCAAGATCTTGGTGAATTAAGCTATGATTTGTTGTAACTTGAAGAGTAGAAATATTTGGGGGAATGGGTTAGTTTGTAGCAGTAGTATCATAAATGAGATCATTAGTTCTGAGTCTGTTCAGTTGTGGGCTTGATAGCCTTTTCCTTATATAAAAGGGAGAGGAAGAGTAAGAAAACTGATCTAAGCTAAGATCACTGATACTGGTTCTACAACCTGATGTCTTGGAGGACGTGGTTCTTGGATACAGGCTCCAACAACCCATAAATTTAGTAAAAAATATGCAGTAGCTGAATGTAGCATAGCAAACCTGTTTAGTCTAAAAGGACCAATTTCAGATGTGCCATAACAAGAGATGACCTCCAGGGCTTCTGACCAACATGACTGATAAAATAAGTTGGTGATCTTAAGAATGTATAGCTTATTGGTACTGCTATGATGATCTGGCAGTTCATGTTACTTTTTTAAAATCAGCTTAACATCATACCATAAACCTTTCTTGTCTTCAAGTGTGTGATAATGCTTACAGGTTGAATGGAACAGGTTAAAACTGTTTTTCCCAAGGAGAAATGCATCTGATCAGATGAGCATATAGGAGGAAGTATCATGGTCTTGGTATGCTTGGTTTCTGAGATGTTCTATCTTGTTTATGAGCCATCATGATACACTTAGAGTTGTGTAATCGTGCCTGTAATTATTTCTGGATTAAGAAGACAAATATAGTTGAAATTAAGAGTGTTATATTTGCAATATGTGGCTGGAATTGTTGAGACAAGATTTAGTGTTATTTTAATACTAGCCTTTGAAGTGTTATAGGGGTACTCAACAAGTGTAAGAAATAATTTGGGAAGTGATGCTCCCTATGTCTGTAAATTGATTCTGTAAAGGTAGCTTAGCTGGACTTGTCATTTCTGCAGTATTGGGATTTGTGGGTAACTTTGAATAATCATTACAGGTGGTGGATCAGAACAGAAACGTGGCATGTGCATTCCTATGTAGGAATTAGGATGAAAAATTAAAATAATAATCTTGTTTGTCAGAGCGAGTTACCTATTGGTTTTTGAGTTGCACTTCCCTTTTTTTAACTTCTTTTACCTTTTAGTTTCCTGATGCTTTGCTTGCTGAGGAGTTTTGGTAGACACTCTTAAAGTTAGTTGGAAAAGTCTTTATAGGTCCATCTGAACCCATTTTTACTCTTTTTAACACCAAGTATCTTAATTAGTTTTTGCAGTTTTCAAACATAAGTAAACGTTAGTCAAAGAGGAGTAGGAATAGATCTAGATAGAGATACCTGAGGCAGTAATGCTGAGTTCACAGGGTTACTGATAGAGATTTAAATTAGTTTCTAAGAATTGCAATTAGAAATTGAAGTTTTAGGTAGGAGGGAGAACATGAAAGTTGTACTTGAATTGGAAGAAAAAGACAAGATGCATCTTGATGAAATGAGAATATAAATTGTTGGCTGTAGAACAAGTTATTCTGCATTATATTAAACATGCCTTCTGCATCTTTTATGCTGTTTATCTAATAAAAGTAAGATTAAATCACATTCCTTTTTAAACATGGAACGCTCTGAACAGAGTGGGGCTTTTCGGATGTCTTTGGTTCTTCCATAAATTATTTCCTGAGTCAGGATACCTAGCTCCTGGAATAGTGTTATATGCAGAGGAAGAATTTTCAACTGGAATGTCTCTTGTTAATTATGCTAAGTGTGTGGTTCAGATTTCCTTGTCCCCCTCTCAAGGGGACTTGGTTGAAGCCACTAGGAAGTCTGATGTAGAAAACTCCTGGTAAAGCAGTTTGGTACAAATGAGAAAAAGATTCTACATTTTGAACACATCCTGTTTATGGCATGTTTTGTTTTAGACTGCAGAAGTAGGTATTTTCTGGTAATTGTGAAAACATCTAAGTATCACTCAGTTTTCAAATACAAGCTGATTATATAATATTATTCTGTCAGATTAAATGTCAGTTACTGGCTCAGACTGCCATTTGTAGCTTATTTTGGCACACGCTTCATTTGCAGTTACCAAATGTATCTCTTTGAGGAAGAAACCAATTTCAAAAGATTGCAAGTTCTGCATGCTTGAATTCATGTTCAAAATTACTTTGATTCTTGTTTTTCAATAGATTTTATTTGTTTAAATCCAGGAACTTTCTAATCTAATTTCCCCATACTTAATAAAGGACATCACCTCTGGAAGAATGTGGGAAACCTGTCTTTAAAGGGTCAGTAGGAATGTGTAGAATCAGATTTGAATCTGTCAGGGTTCATAGTTGTCAGAACTGTTAAACTGTAGAAGTAGATTTTAGTAATAGATTTTTACAGCCAGGCTCTGTATTTTGTTCTTATATTAGTATTTTGGGGTTTTTTTTGTGGTTTTTGTAAGTGTCTGAAATCCTTTAATGAATATTGAAGAACAGTCTGTGTTAAAACTTCTTCAAATATTTTCAAGGGGTTTTTGATAGAGTTTCTAAGCTTTCAAAAATAAAACTGTATATTTGTGATTTGAGTTGGTTTGAAACTGGATAAATTTACCAAGGTACACTAAGGGCTTATTACCTTCATAATCAGCTTGTCAATTTGGGTGGACAAAAATAACCACTGTAATCCAACATACTTGTCCTCAACACCATTTGAAAAACTTTTTTTTCTTGATGCTTTATACTGGATTTTTGGAAACATGGGCTTATCATGACTGGTATTCTGCTCAAGGAAGTTGAGCTGTTGCAGAAGTTTGAAGAAAACAATGCAAGTAGAAGAAATTCTACTCTAGAGAGACTTAAGTAATTCTAATCTTTTTGTTAAACTTTGCACAAACCATCCAGGCTAAGAATAAATTTTTATTTCAGCAAATGACAGCATACAAAATGATCACGGAAAAGTTTGCAGCTTCTGCAGTATGTACCTAAATCAAGTTTCTTCTTTTTTCAAGATTTGCTGTCAAATGTTCCATTAACTTAACTGTAGTGTGTCTTTGTTTGTTTGTTTTTGTCCTCAAAACCACTTATTTTTCCCATTGCATAACATTTTTCCATGGCCTTCTGGAAGGGAAAGATATAGCACACATGTGCCTTGCCAGAACTGGTGTCAGAAGTGCTTAAAACCAACACAGATAATGTTAGCTGTTTTGGGGAGTGAGACAAAGTTAATCCTGAACCCACAAAAATTCTGTAGAATTAGTAGAAGTAACTTAAACTTTACATTATCACTTAGTGCTTGCTGTAACTATATTTACAACACAAAATGAAAGGAGGGAATTTTTGCCTAGTGGTAAGCCTCCTATTGGCATAAATCCCGTTACTTGAGATGGTTATCCAATTGGTGAAGATTGTCTGACTTTGGATCTTTGAAATTTTTAACCAAAATCTTGCAAAAGGCCTCTGGCAGAGTGAGCTGCTGCTACACTGTCTGTCGTGATGTGGGAAATGGTCGTGTCTCTCCCCTGGGGACAATGTCTTAACTGTGGAACTGTGTAACACGTTTGTGTTTCGACATTTGTATTTCAGTTAACATTGCTTACCAAATGGGGCAACATTTAATGTTTGTTATTCTGTTTCAGTGATTAAATATTTGTGTCGAGTGAAAAGTATTAACAAAAGAAAATGAGACATAACATAGTAGAAAGTGGTGTAACTTGAAAGTTGTGACATACACTGAAATCTAGACAGCTAGGGAAGGGAATTGGACTTGAGTCTTAGCAGAGCAGGCACCTATATGTTGGGGTCTGGGTTTTGTTGTGGGGCTTTTTTGTTTGCTTGTTTCAACTGCTGCATTAAGCAGTGACACCAAAATTTTTTCCACTGTACATGATTTTCAAAAGTGTAATAAGACTGACAGTTTTTCAGCTTTGAATGTTACATCTTGCAGAGGAACTAAACTGCTCCTGTAGAAAAAAAAATCTTGTAGCTTTCAAAATCTTTAGCTTAAGCATTTTATTAAAAGTGCTTTGTAGTCCCTTTGGTGAAAGGGCAATTGATTGTAAACAACTCTTCAGTAGAGTTGTCTTAAGTATAGACACTGTCCCATATTCCATCATTAGTGATTAATCCCAAGTGCTCCCTCATGTAAGTAGAATGTCAGTCACTACCAAGTTATCTTTTCAATTTGAAAGATAATCCATATGCTAAACGGATTGTATTTTATTGAACTCCTCTACATGGGTATAATTTCATAAGAATAATTACTCAACTAATTAAAAAATGGGTTTTCTTTCCTTTTATATTTTTTTTGAAATAGCTTTGCTATGTTTCTTTGGCTTCAGTTATAACTTTACCAATTAGGGAGACCTGATCTGATGCCTACTTGCCTTATACTTTGGATCCACCAATATGTATTTAAATCCTAGTAATAATTTTTGGCTTTCATCCTGTTAAGAAAAGATGAAGTGTTAAGTCAAATGAGAGCTTCCTGACAACTTCATAGGGTTTGTTGGGAAACCTCCCTTCTGGAATGCTGAACTTCTGGTAGTCTGCATTTTAAGGAGAATTTGGAGTCTGACTATTCTGTAAGCATAGGGTATTAAGAATTTTTCATGAATGTTTTAATTTGTACGTTTGTGTGATTATATAGGTGTCACTTTTATCATAGTATTTTCCTTGTTTGTAATTTTTTTAAGCTTTGACAATATTTTGTGACTGGGCAGAGATATGCAACATGCCCAAAGGTAATGACACAAAGAAATGAGCTCTTTGCTTAATTTAATAGGGTGGTACTTTAGCATTAAAAAAACCAAAACAAAAAACCCCCTACATAGGTAGGACTTTCTGTTTGGCATAGCTGTGTACACATGTATTTGTGGAAGATCACAGAATAAACTGGAGTCTCCTATTGGACCTGGAGCTAAGTATGTGCATATTCTGAATATATAAGCTCAGGCTATTAACATGTGGTTTGCTTTATTAATCCTCTGTAGCGTCTTTTGTTTGCTGATTTTATGTTGGCTTGGGAGAAACCAAATATTTCTTTAATGTGGTGAAGGTATACATGCCTGTGTTTAATTATGCTTTGTACTTCTAGCCTTTGCTAGTTTCTGAAGTTAAAATATGCATTAAGGCAAATTTTGCCCCCTTTGTTGTTCAGATGGGCATTTCCATATTGAATCTTGCAATAAGTTGCAGTGCTACCTTTGTGACACCAGTTCCTGTGGCTGTGGCTGGAAGTCAGACTTGGGCCTGACTCCTGTAAGCAGCTGGGGTGACACAGGTTTCAAAAAAAAAAAAAAAAAAAAAAATTTTTTTTGACATCAGTCCCTCTAGCAGGAAGCAAAATAAAACATGCCATCAGGGCAAAGCCACTCACAATGAATGGCTTCTCTGCAGAAGCAGCTGGATCCTTTAAACAGGAGCAGTAGTAAACTTGTCTTGAGCTCGTTTTGAGCTGTGTTTTGTTGGTTTTGGTTTTTTTTTTTAAGGTCTTCGTATTTTAAGAATCAAGTAATCTGTCAGTTGGGAGATGCTGTTCCACAGATTACTTGTCCTGTTGTAGTTTCTCACCTCATGAAGTTTTTGTGCAGTCTGGAGTAATTTCTGTCCTCTACTACTTAAGAATAGTGTTTAAATAACTTATTTTGCAGCAGTTTGTCCTGGGCAAGCTCAGCTACTCAATCTTGCACCACAGCTGTTTTACATTTTTAGTCATTTTTAGTCATCTTAGCACACCAATTCGGATTCAGTGGGACACAGAAAATGGGCAGGTGACTACTGGAAAAAGCAATTCAGCGTTCTCAGACTTCTTGGTGTTTGGCCAAAACTTACATGAGGGATTAAAAGAATTTCATCTGTGTCTGAGTGAATATATAAATAAAGAACTAACTAAGTGGGATGTAATTTACCTTACTCTTTCTTTATGGTTTTGTGGTAGGCTTTTTTCTTTTTAGTGGTGGGGTTTTTTTGGAGGGGGGGTTGTTGGTTTTGGTTTTTTTTTTTGTTTGTTTGTTTGTTTGTTTGTTTTTTGGTGTTTAGTTACTGAAGGATGTAATTTATCTAACTCTTGGCACTGTCTGTGCCTACTAATGTTGAATGATCAATATTTCCTTTATCTGCTTAGTAGATGGTTACCATGTTTCACATTTATAAGAAATGATCTGTCAGCGTGTTGGAGCATATAACCAGTTACTTGCTCACCCTAGATAGCATCTTTGGTTTAACAGATGAAAAAGCAATAGTTACCAAGATTGGAATCTGTCACAGTTGCTTGACCTATTTTGGAATAACTAGAGGTGTGGGGCACACTTTCTGGCTTGGAACATCTGAATCTTTTGAATATTTTTGGGTTGAGACTTAAAAGTAAAAACGTTGTTCATAATGAGAGTATAGCTAACACATTGAATATAATCATGTACTGTACATACACAAAGTATATAATTGTGACTTATGATCAGCTTACTAATCAAGATGTTGAAAAACTAAATTATGCAGTCTGATTTAACTATGTCTACTTTCAAGCCAAATTTTTATAATAGTAATTCATCTGGTTGCTTATAGACTCCAGCGCCTGACCACTTCCATTGTGAAGATTTTAGATTTCTTCATCTGATAGGAATTTCCTTTGTTGCTGCTTCTCATCCTTTTTGTTGAACCTCCAAGAAACAGCTGACTGTGAAGATAGAGTTTGTATTCCTCCTCCCTACCTTCAGCCTTCTCTTCTGGGGATGGAACAAACCCAACTCCTTTAAATGTTTCTTGTGCATCATGTAGTCTGAGTCCTGGTGATCCTGATGTCCTTTCTCTGGGCTGCCTCCAGCTGCCCCTGTGGCTATGACTGTGTGTTCATTACTTTCTGAGCTTCTGTCATAAGATTCTCCCAGCCAGCTGCAAGCCTAACTTAAAATTCCAGTTGCTAACTGCTTCCGTCTTTGAATACATGATTGAACTTTATTATTTGATATTTTTATGCTGGGTGGCTTATGATATGGAAGTTGTAGCAGCTTTTAGAGCTGGGAAGGTGGTTTGTGCTTCCCAGGAGAGTTTCTTTTTTTCAGCTGTAATGTGTTGTAGGCATTAATGCAGGAGGTCAATAGAGAGTGACTTTCCTTTCTGTAGAATTGTCCAGCATAAGTATTCAATGCTTCTCTTTTTTCTCTATGACAAGATCAAAGATGAAACATAATACTGGAAGTCACACTTCTACTGAGGGTTATCCTTTTTTGCTTGATATTTTTTTCTTTGTTGTTTGTTTGTTACTTTTTTTGGTTACTTTCTAAAATTAAAGCTCTTCCCCTTTGGTTATATAGCTTCCTATGGTGTTGCTCACACTATACCCAGTAACTTGTAGTCTCAAGATGTGTTGCTTCAGGCACTTTGGTTTCAAAATACATAGCTAGTATTTTCAGAGGTGGGTGTGAGATGAGTAGTGTAGGATGTGACAGTAATTATATATTTGTTCCTCTCCCTTAATGAAGGGTGTCTGTGGGAGTAGGATAAATAAGCAAGATGACTGTGACAGTCTTCATGAAGAGGCAGTGTAGCAGTGTGGGATGCAGGATGCTGTCTTCTGCTTTGTCTGTACTATGCTTCTTGTGCTATGGTTAGCACAAAAATTGCTGATGTAATTTGGATTTAAGTGTTCAAATATTTCTTTACCTAATAAACATTGCTCATGTGAACACTTCCAAAGAAGCTTTTAGAGATGTTACTTTCATGAAATGTATATTATGTAGGCACTTTGGGGAATAGGACTTACCAAATCATTGAGAATCTGTGTTGTTCAGCCTACATTTGATACAGAAAGAAACTTTGTTTTGCTAAATTGACTTTGTAGTAACTGGTACTACCATAACTTTTTTCCTTGTTTGCATTTTCAAGTTTACTTCCTTCCTTTCAAGGGTAGACTTGCCTGTGTATTTCTCTTCTTGCCTATGTTCTCTCCCAGTCAGCTACTAGTTCTCCTTTCTAGTGTGTCTTCCCTCTCTCCCCCACCCCCATGTTCATTCATATGCTCTTCACATAAACACTCATCAGTTCTGTGAGGGATGATTTTCTGCTGGGTTACAGAGCCTGTTTTCTTTTACACACTGTAACAGATACCAAAACATGATTTGAAAGTCTAATGGCAGCTTAAAAAATATTTCTTCTGGCACAAATTATCATCTAGAATAAATATAATGTTTTTAGTAATTTTAGAGAGTGGATTTTCAAGTGGCACCTCATTCTTGGTTACTGTTAAGTAGATGGCAAATATTGCATTTAAGAAAAGAAGTTTTCACTTTCTGATACACATTTGCAGCTCTTATGCTCAAATGTATGACTTGACATCCTACGTTACAGGATGGCAGACCTTTGTATTTAATGTGTGTTCCTGCCAGGTAGCCTTGCACAGAACTGCTTGTGTTGTTAATGAGATGGGAAGACCTGAAGATCAAGAAGCTTCAGGGCTTGGTTTTAATGGTTGAGTTCGGAGCACGTCTCTTGCTGAGTAATATCCTAGCATTGTCTTAACATCCCCAAATCATCATCCAATAATAGATAACCGTGACTTTAAAGTGAGGTCATGAATGCCTGTAGTCATCACAGTTTTACTTGCAGATAAAGCAGTGGCTAATCTTTCCATCTCATTACATTCCATATGTGGAAATCATTTCCTGCTTGCTTCCTTTGATACTTGTAAATAGCAGCTTTTTCAGTTCTGACCACACTAGCTGAGTTTGTGTTAGGCATGCTCACCTACTTCTGGGGCTGAAGGAAGTTCCTGTCTTTGAGTCCTTTGTGATGAATGATTGTTCATAGCAAGATACAAAACCATCTTCCTAGGTTTGATGTTTCCCTTTCTGTTGACCTGATGCTTCCATTTATTCTTTGCAGCCCTTAGAAAGGCAGGCCATAAGGTTTAATCAGCTCTTGATTCTTGTTGAGCTATCGCCTTTGGCAGATCTGTCACTTTGAGTGAAAATTACTGGTTTGGTTTTGAAGTGTTAGAAGTAGTAGAATATCATCATGACTATGTCACATTAAGCTTCATATTAAATACTGGCAAGCTGTGTTACATCACATCTGGATGTTAAGATTGCTTATTCTGTTCTGCTTGTCACTGTAGCATCATGGTCTTCTGTCATTGCTTCCTTATCAGCATTTGGAAATAAGTTATTGGATTATTACACATGATTATAGTGCTTGTATTATAAGTATGGCTCCTTGTGGTTATGCAGTTGTGACAGTAGCAAATCTAGAAGATGGGCAGGGTGACTTTTTTAACAACTATTTCAAGAGTCCCTAGATCTTGTCTACAGGAAGTCCAGGTTGAATGAAAATTGGATAGTTTTTAGCCCAACAGCCTTGGGGTTTGCTGCGATCCATCCATCTTTTCCACTGACAACCCACTTTGTTGTAACTAAATTAATCTATCAGCTTCTGCTGTTGTATCTAGAGCCTTATTTTTCTCACTTAACATTTCCTTTGCCCTTTCAAAGGTGTTGATTGTATTGTATCAAGAATAAGCAGTATATGGATCTTTTATTATTCATGTTGAATAAATGTCTAGAAGGGCTTACTGGTCCAAAAACCATGGAATGCCAGGGAGGGATGTCAAGCATTAGCTGGCACAACCTTTCTAGATAGGAACACTGTTTAGATGAGATGGCTCAGCACCTGTCAAGCTGAATCTTAGAAATGTCCCTTTGGGAATCCACTACTTCCCTGGGGAGGTTATTCCAAAGTCCAACTGTTCTCATAGTGAAAAATTTTCTTCTGATGTCCAGTCAGGATCTTCTCAGGAGTAACTTGCATCCATTACCCCCCATCTTTTCCATGTGACTTGTAAAAAGGGAGTTACCATCTCAGTAGCCACCCTTTAAGTACTGGGACATGACAATAAGGTCTCCCCTAAGCCTTTTCTCTCCAGACTGCATGAACCCACCACTCTTAGCCTTTCTTTGTACAGCAGGCTTCCCAGTCCTTTGGCCATCTTTCTAGTCATCATCTACCAGTAAAACTTGATTAAATTAATTAAGAATTAAGAATTATTTTGCAATTAAATGCTTTAGATGTTTGAAAGTTGGGAGCAGTTAGTCAGAGAACAGTGGAAGTCATTGTGGTACTTCTATTCTAGGACCTTCTAAGGCAACTGCAAAAGCAGCTGAGGACAAGGAATTTTGGCAGTGAGCTGAGTGGAACTGGTATTGTGAGGTGCTCGTGGAACAGTGTCATGGTGCTTTTTAATCAATTGTTTGTTTTACTGGAAAGCCCCTCAGTTTTCAAAGGAAATACTACTATAAAATGTGTACTGATTTTTGCTTATGTTATGGGCCAGCTTTCATAGAACTCAGTTATAACCAAAATTTCTTATTACAGATTTAATCCAGTGCACAAATGAGATGAATGTGAACATCCCACAATTGGCAGACAGTTTGTTTGAAAGAACTACCAACAGTAGCTGGGTAGTGGTCTTCAAATCTCTCATCACAACCCATCATCTAATGGTGTATGGAAATGAGGTAATACAAAAAATATGTTGGAGAACACTTGTAGCACTTCATTCCTATAAATGTCTGCTAAATGCTTCCACTGGTTTTTGTAAGAAAATGTTCTTTTTTTACCTTTTTGTGTCTAACTCTGCATTAATATAGAACTCATCATAGGTTTGTCTACTTGGTTTGTTTCTACTTTAAAGTTTATAATTCTAGAATCAAAAGTAAGTGTCCTGAATGCTGGAGGTACTTTTTTCTGCTGTGTTAATCTAATAATAAAAACCCCTACTACATAAACCCAGGAGGAATTACCTTGAATGGTATTCTGAAAGTTGGAAATGGAAATGTTTTTGGTTCATCCTCTAGCTAACCCAGGTGGTCTTTTCTCCCATATAACTTACTTCTGAATGGATTTCCACCATCACTAACCTTATGCTGTGAAGGCAAATGTGCCTGTAAATAACACCAAATACTGTAGAACAAATGAACAAACAAACCCCCTATTTAAACAAAAGGAATAACCTTATTTTCCCCCACTACTTTCAAAAACACCAAGCCAAACATAGCAGCAACTTGGATTTTTCTGCATTGAAAAAATCTAACCTATACTTTTAAGGCTTTTTTGGAAGGTTTCCATAAAAATCCTATTTACTGTGAGCAGTCATCATGATGTAAGCTACATGAGTTTTGGAATTTAGATTACTTCAGAAAACTGCAAGATTTTTGTAGACAAGACCAAAACTTTGCATTTCAGTGTTGTATTCAGAGTTCTCACAGGTTGTGTAACTGCTTCTTCTTGCTAAATGGCTGTTGTGAGGGGTTGTAGGTTTTGCGAGGGGTTGTTGCTTGTTTCTTTTGTTTGCTTGATTTAAATATACATATATGTATATGCTGGTTTTTCTTGTAGGTTAACTTTAGACCACTTCTGGTCTTGGTGAAAATCAGTGCTTTGAAGCTAAGTAAGCCACAAGAGGGCAAACTTCTCATGTTGACTTTAAGCATTATCACTTGGATAATTGACACTTTAAAGAATAGTCTATACAGTTTTGCTGTTCTTGCTCTCGGAGTTTTCTAAATTTTAAACTGATACCAATACACTAATATTAGTTAAAGGTATTTCATGGGGCCACTGTGTGAAATGCTCTTTTAAGAATAAAACTGACAAAGCAATTTTACTTCCAAAATGTGTTACAGAAGTAATGGGTAATGATGAGCAAACAAAAAAAGCCCAACCCAAACAAAACAAATCACAATCAAAAAGTGGTCCTCTAGCTTTTGTTTAATTCATTTACAGGTAAGTACTCAATGCCTTTACCCTTTTCCAGTCTTCTTTTCTATGTATGTAACCTATGTATTTTGTGCTGATGAAAATAATTCAGTAGCACTTGTTATCACTTTGTCACACAGTGTGTGATTGGTTTGGTTTTGTGGAAGCTCTATACTGTGGTTCATAAGACAAAATTGGTTTTCCTACCAAATTAAGATGGGTTGCCAGTGATCTCAAGTGTGTCTTTACAAGATCAAAATAGCATCATTCATTTTTGTGAAAAGTAATTTGGAATTGTGTAACTAATGAGATGTACTGTGATACTTTTAGTGTTTTATATGATTCTTGTATTTATTTAATGCTTGATTTATAAACAAACTCAACCCAATACCATCCCATTTTCATATTTAAGCCAAATACTACTACAGTTGTATGCTGAGTAAAGATGGCCTTTGCTAGTTGTTAAAATGAAATCAATTGCTATAAAATTGAAGTCAGTGAAACAATTGTGAGCATGTAAAATGAGAACGTATTGAGGGGATGACTTTTTTTGAAGTTTTCAGCTCCTTATTCTGGCTTAAAATAAAATCTTCTGGTCAGAGGCCTTCATGCAGTAACTATGTGACTTATTCAGATTTTTACATTAAAAATAATAACCATCTTAATTTGGAAGTCCAGTTGAGTTTTCTAATAGTTTCCAGATTTGAGATCAGTCTTGAGCATAAAAGCTGAATTTCATTAGCTGGATAAAAAGAGTTTCTAGTACTGTTACCTCAGTTCCACATCTTTGGTAATATAGTAAAGGCATTCAAATTTTTCCTTTTATCTAGCGTTTTATCCAGTATCTGGCGTCCAGAAACACATTGTTTAATTTGAGCAATTTCCTAGACAAAAGTGGATTGCAAGGTAAGGAGTGTTTTTCATTAAAAGTCAGTGCTTCTAATTTTCTTAGCTGAAGAGTTCTGTCCTCCTATTTCTGAAAAGATTCCTCAGTTTTAAGAGACACTTTGATTAGTAAGTTAAATTTAAAAAAATGCACCATAGGTACATCAGATACATGACATTGAGTATATCAGTGAGACAAGAACTGTGTCAAAAATTTATTAAATATTCAGTAAAATTTTGAAGACCATTCTGTTCATCTTTGAGGCTAATTCTATGAGCAAGTAAATTTCTTTCTGCTTCACATTTTTCAGCTAAGATACCCTTCCAAACTGTTAAACTGCAGTTCAGTGCAGTTCTGATCCTGCATATAGCTATGTAACTGGTTTTTGGTTTATTGCTCATTTCTCCTGAGGTAGTGTCTTATTTTCAGCATTACTACTTGTTTAGCTACTTCTAATTTTTGCCACAAGTATACTAAAACAATAATTTTTTACCACAAGTATACTAAAACAAGCACACACAGCAGCTGCTTGGGCACAGAAACCTTCTTGATGATAACCAAGGATCTCCTAAGTTATCTCATCTTACTGAGTCTTAACTTTGATAGTCTCAGTATAGATTATGAACAAATGTTTTGGTCTGTATCCTTAGACTGACAATTACCAAAATACTGCAGATCACCACTATCTTAACATAGAGATGTCTTAATATTTCCTTTAGTGCCTTTGTATTTTTTGCTATTTAGTTGGAAATGAGAGAATGTTTGTGGAGTTGATGTGAACATCTTTGTGCATGCAGCATGTAATTTTTTGGTTGTAATCTCTATCGTAGAATGAGAGAACCTGCAGAACTTGGTTTGCTTTTGGAAATAATTTCCTTGGGAAGGGAAGTGTAACGTTGTACATAGTTAACAAAGTTCAGATCTTCTAGATATTTGCAACATTGTCTGTTTGATTTATTTTGTGAATGTAATGATGTACTCAGTTATTCACAACAGAGATTAGCTGTACAAAATCAGGCAAAAAATACATTGAACTGTTGTGTTAATACTTTGGACTTTATTTAGAGAGAGGTTCTTGTTCTTTAATAGACTAGGTAAATAATAAGCTTCTGAAACTTCTTTTTTAGGCTATGACATGTCAACATTTATCAGACGGTATAGTAGATATCTGAATGAAAAGGCAGTTTCCTATAGACAAGTGGCTTTTGACTTCACAAAAGTAAAAAGAGGGTAAGGACTGTATTTTTGTTTTGCTTATCTTGAGGTTTAATCTTATGGCCTGTAATTCAAGTGGGAATTCAGTGTTGGCTCTGGCTTGGTTTGGAGAGTAATGTTTGCTTTTCTCAATGACACACACAAGCTCAACTGCCCCACTATGTATACTGCAAAAATATCTTTCTTCAGTTGTAATTTTGTTTTTCAAACATCAACAGTATAGTATAAATAAATGAAAAATGCTATGCCTCATAGTGTGTGTGTGTGTATATATATATATATATATATATATAAAAGTTTGGACAAATCTTCCACGACACATCACAGAGTTACTTTGCCTTATGTGCTGTACAGGGGACTATGCAATTTACTTAAAATTATTCTAACTCTAGAATGTTAAATTACAGGTGTTTTGTGAAACACCCTGCAGTACTTCCTGCAGTTTCTGTATTTTTGCCCCATGTTTGTGAAATTTACTAAGTTTGTAAATGTAGCAGAGCTCATTTTAATAGAACGTTGTAGATGTTGATTCTGAACTTGCCCACAGGAATGAAAATTTTCCTTAAAATTGGGTCTTTTAAGAGGAATTGATTATTTGAGACTATCTACCTGTTTACATTTAAAGTAACAGTGCAGAGCACAAGTAGTTTGGGTAAATTGGATGTTACAGTGAATTTTGGAATGTAGAGATCTCCTTTATTGGGAAGGCTGGAGGGAATGTTCTGGTCATGGTTGAAAGTCTTTCCTTTGTCCATTGGTTGAAGGTCTTTCCTTTGTCCATATGCATGTGCTTTTTAAAGTTTAATAACGTAATTTTAGTTTTGTATTTCAGCATGCTTTATCACCCATCCACAGGACAATGTAACTTGATGATTAAAAGCTAATTCTTAACTAACTCAAAAAATCTCAAAACTGTTAAATGGGTTAGTGCAGTAACAGGTTGCCTAATGGTATTTTCCATTTATGTTAAAAACCCCGTTGAAATTGGCATGAGAAAACTATCCAGACCCCTTATGCTTCCTTGCTAATACTGTGCAGTCCATTTTGTTTTGAAATGTGATGGTAAAGTAAAAGGGGAACACTTGGGCTCCTAACACTGCTTCTGCCTTTGCAAGTGGTTGTAGTCCAACATGAAACACTTAACCTTTTACACATGTAAGACGTGGTGTGGTTAGGCCACTGCAGACACCCTAGAGCATTTACCAGTTGCTTTATAACCAAGTGTTTTAGGCCTAATGAAGTGACTTATTTAGCCTGCATGGTGTGCCTAGAGGTCCTGTGAGCCATCAGGAGTAACTGTTCTAGTGGCTGCAATCTGCCTGCTGTTTTCTTAGGGGATCTGCCCCCATGCAGTGCCATGTTAGGGCTGTTACAATTGCTCTTGGCTCTTTAGGAGGGAGTAGCCAGCAGGAGTAGAAAGCTGGAAGCAGCATTCCCTTCATTGCCTTTCAGCCTGGACAACAGCCACAGCTTTTTCTGAGCCGATGCACTAAGAGGTTTGCACATGTAGGAGATGTTTGTTTGCTGTGTGCATGCTGATGAAACTGCAAGGCTGTCTGATTTGTCTTACAGAAAGCATTAGTTTCTTGTCACTGAGGAATCGCTTTCACCATGGCTGATTTTCATGGATGTTTTTGCTCTTAGTCTGGACAGCTAATATACAACACAATAGTGGTAGTCATCCATTAAAAAAGAAATGTCCTGTAGTCTCTAATCTTTCTGAAAAAGCTTGTAAACCACGCTGCTGCATTTGTTTATTCTTTTTATTGTTTTTAGTTGAAGAGAAAATAATCCAAATAATAATGCAAAATAATAATCAGGTGCAGTATTTCTGAGCATTACTAGTTTAGTTCCCTCTGAAAAAAATTCATCTTGGATTAATATTTTTGTCAAATAAAAGCTGTTGCTTTTGCACATTGCAGTTATTACAGTTATATTGACTAGAATGCATTCCTAAAAATGAAAATGTCTGCTTTGGATGGCCATGTGATAATTATTTTCTACATTATTTTTCGAACAAAAATTTTTTGCCTTCAAAATTCAAGTGATAATTTTTTTGTTTTGCACAACAGGGCTGATGGAGTGATGAGAACAATGAGCACAGAAAAACTCCTAAAAACTGTACCAATCATACAAAATCAAATGGATGCGCTTCTTGACTTCAATGTAAGTTTAGCAGCCTAACATGCTGTTGACTTCAGAACAGGTTGCCCAGCAAACTTTGGGATACTCTCTCCCTGGAAGTGTTCAAGGCCAGGTTGGATGGAGCTATGAGCAACCTGGTCTAGTGGGAGGTGTCCCTGCCCAAGGCAGGGGTTTGCAATTAGATGATCTTTAAGGTCCCTTCCAACCCAAACCATTCTCTGGTGTGATATGATACAAATTAGGGTTGTTTATTGCATATATTGTTGCCTTTGTTGTAATAATTGTTTATTCTTTTACAAGATAATTATTTCTGCCCTCTGTCTTCTAGATAACTTAGTAAACATTAGTTTAACAGTAACATCTGCCAAAGTGATTTATATGTGTGCTGAGTGATCCTTGTTAATTTGCTATGCTGCTACTTTCCTGAATAGCCAGTGAGATGATTGGAAAACATGCCTTGGGATAGGATACTGGAGTTCAACCAGAAGTTTTCCAATAAGAGATCAATTCAGTTAAATTAACTTTTATTTCTGGTCTTCCTAGGTCAATAGCAATGAACTTACAAATGGTGTAATTAATGCTGCCTTCATGCTCCTCTTCAAAGATGCCATTAGGCTGTTTGCGGCATATAACGAAGGGATTATTAATCTCTTGGGTAAATATAACCCCTTTCTGCAATGTTAAACTTTGGGAAGGGAGCTCAGTACACAATTGCAAAGACTTACTCTTTTTTGAGAGACTGAAATAGTCATTCTGTTAGGCATAAAAATATTACTGTTATTTCCAAGTCAGATTTTTTCCCAAGGTTTTCCTGTACAATTACATTTTCCATTGCATTGTGTATGGGATGGGTAAATGTCTGAAAGCAAAGCCAATACAAGATGTTCTTCACATAATGTTTTTTCTTGAGTTGCTTTGTTTTGGTTGGGTTTTTTGTCTTGCTGAACTGCTTGGCAAACTTGAGTCGTGATATTGATGCTTTTTTCTTTAAGAAACAAGACTAGTCTCTTTTTTTTTTTTTCTTTTTTTTTTTTTTGTGTGTCTCTAAACAGGAATCAGTTATGGTCAGTTACAGATTTGCATTCACAGCATCTGTGATTGCTTGGCTGTCAAAAAGTTAATGTTGGTTGGTTTTATTGATTGGTTGGCTTATGTTTCTAGAGCATATATTACATTTGAAGCAAAATTGCAAATTCTGGCTTCAGGCCCTTTCACTTGAAAACACTGGAGATGCAGGGGAGCCTAAAGTGGGAGAATAATTAAGTTGAAAGTAATCTGTTGATATGCTTGGTTTGGTTGTATTCTGTATTCTGGCTAACTGATTGCTGTTATTACCCAGAACTTTCTATATGGAAAGGAAAAGCCAGGATTACCCAGTGAAGGACAGTCATGCTTCCAGCCTGAAGCCCCCATATACTATTTTCTCTCAGTAAAAAGAACCAGCATGCAGCTGCTTTCACTCTGTTTTTATTGAAGCTTAATATAAAAATAGATTTTGAGAGCACTGTTTCAATGAGGGTGGGACCCTCTTGCTTTCAGCACTGGTGTTTTGTGATCTGTTGCACCTCACTGTAGCCCACACCATAACAAGAGGCATCAGTTCAGTAGATAGTATCAAAATCTTGCCTGATGTGTGGCCACTGGAACAGAGTAGATGTTTGACTGGCAGATTGTAAAGCTGCCTTTTATTTTTTTTTTTCCCCCTCAAGAAGATGAATTTACATTTCTTTGGGTTACCTGTTCTTAAACCTGATTGTCCTCTTCAGGATGCTTATGCTTTTGTGAGATGCAGTGTCTGCAGGATAAGGTGTAATTGCATGCATGTGAACATGGGCTCATATTGCAGGGAGCTTTTCCCATTTGGTACAAGTCAGGCTTTCTGACTTTTCCAGTTAACATAATAAAAATGCATCTTCAGGCATTTTCTCTTTATTTTATATGCTTTTACATTGCATATCCTTTGTAGAATGCCTGATTTCTTAATGTAAGTGTTCTTACTGTTTATAGAAAAATACTTTGACATGAAAAAGAACCAGTGCAAAGAAGGCCTTGATATATATAAGAAGTTCCTCACTAGAATGACACGGATTTCGGAGTTCCTTAAAGTTGCAGAGGTAAACTCTATTCAGCCAAACTTTGTCCTTTATTTGAAATGGCTTATAAATTGCTTATTTTCTTACAAAGCAAATACCACTTCCTTACATCCTAATTGCAGTTCCATCAAGGGTCATCTTGTCAGTATCTGCCATGGTGATTAGTTCATTTGAGGACTGTGTTGAAAAACCTGACTACAAAATGATGACTGGTTTATCTTTTATTTAATGAGGGTGTATAAATACACATTTTTAAAATTCCCTCAGTTATATAATATTTGTGTGCTTTTTTGAATAAAAGCCTTGCTGTAAACAAATGAAGTAACTTCTCAGTGATCTGCTGCTTTCTGTGATTCTAGCTGTATTCTAGTTTGTAACCCACAATTCTGCCATAAGCTCTAGAAGAAGTAACAGCTTCACAAATAAGAAATTGAGACAAGTAATTTTTGACTTTTTGTTTTTTTAATCCTTTTAAAGGATGTCTTAGCTATAGGTGTGTTTGCAGGCAAAACAACAGCATTTATCTTGCAAAACATTTTGATTGTGTTTTGTTGTTAATTTTTGGTTGGGTTTTTTTAATATCTATTTAGTCTGTTGCATTCTTGGTTTTGGAGCATGGCTGAATTGTTGTCCTAGTATTAGAGAATTCCTCAGTCAAGATGTGTTCTCTACGTGTTTTGCTTTCCTTCATTGTTCGTGTCTGTCTTAACCAAAAATTAAGATGTAAAGCTTGGCTCACTGTCTGTCCTACAGCATCTCTTGTCAGAAAGACTGCCTTCAACTACCTTCAGTTGATAACACGATCAACTGAAGCAGAGAGTATTAATCTTTCTATTGTAACAATCCATATTCTGGTGCAGATGATCTTCAGCTTGATCTGCATTTTAGAAAACAGCTTCCTTACAAAACTTTGACAGTGCTAAAACTTTGTTTTAGCAAGTATGTTCTCTGTATCAGTGGTTTTGTGAATTTGCTACGTAAATTGTGGGATAGGCAAAATTCTTTAGCCTTAGAGTTCTAAAGCATTTGATTGTTCTAGTGATTTATTTCTAAGGTTGTATCTGTTAAGATATCTCTAACATGCCTACCTCAAATGTGTAAACATCAAACAGAAGAATTGTTGTAAGCAACCATTACAGAGTTCTGATGGCAGCGATTTAAGGTGCATGTGGACAGATTTGTGCTTTTACATGATTCCATCTTAATGTTGTTTGTTTTTTGAGCATCTCTGCGTTTAACAAAAGCAAACAAGTTCTAAGCTCATTTGTTTTGTTACAGCAAGTTGGAATTGACAGAGGAGACATACCAGATCTCTCACAGGTAGATAAACCTATTATATGTTTGCCAGTACATGTCTGTTTTGGGGTTGCATAATCAGGAAAACTTGGCATGGTGGCATTGACTTGTGTTTTCTTGCATACGTTGTCACCAAGTTAATTCCAAGTTTGTGATTAAATCCAACCTCTGTGGGAGCCTGGCCTTTATATGCAGTGATCCTATTGTAAAATATTATGGATCATTTGTGTCATGCTCTAATTGAGTTTTAAGACAACCTGATTTCTATCATGCTGGAAGATGCAATTTATATCCCTAAGTTCACTTAATAAAACTTTTACATGGTATTATGAAGCTGTGGTTTTTAGCAAGCTTGCTTTTGGCTGTATGCCCATTTATATCATTGTGAAGGCTTGCAGAGCATGTACATAGGAATAACTTTAGGTACAATTTCCTTCTTAGTGTCTCTTGAAATACTGGCTCCTTCCAATTGTCTGCCTAGTGTTTCCTAGCTGTTAATTTTAACATCTCTTGACATATTTCAGTACCTACTGGTGAGTCATAATGACAGAATAATGTAGTGAAGAGAGTGCATCAGTTGATACTTTAAGTAGTTAAGGATGTGCAGGACACCAAGATGTGGTATAAATATTCTGAGCTGTGGTACCAGTTGCCCTACAGCTGGATTCCCTGAAAGTCTTTTAACTGCTGATTTGCTTGCCTTAGGTTCTTCAGCTCTGTTCTCTGATGTCTCTTTTTGCAGGCACCGAGTAGCCTTCTTGATGCTTTGGAACAGCATTTAGCTTCTCTAGAAGGGAAGAAAATCAAAGATTCCACAGCTGCAATCAGGTGCTTTTAGCCTTGTCCTTTTAAACAGTTGTTGAATCATATGTTAAATCCATTACTGAGGGTTTGATTGGAAAAAAAAAAAAAAAAAAAAGTAGGCTGCATTGAAGACAAGTCTGATTTGATTAGCAATGATAGAATAGCAAGTTATATTTTTTTTTGCTTAGTACTTAAGACAGCTTCTTCCAGGTCACTAGAATTGGAATCTAAGGAGCTGCCAAGCTTGCTGTAAAATCCTCCAAGTTGTAGTTACTTTGTAACATCTAATCTTGACCTTTGTAAGAGGAACTACTTTTTGTTCATTTGCTACTTGCAGAAGTTCCTTATTTGTTAATATATGAAAGATTTACTTGTTATTGGTCTTAGACTCTTATGTTTCAGCTGTAATCCCTTTTTGTCAAAAGCAAGATAATATTTCCAGAAGTTATTAAATTAAGAATGGATTTTTAAAGCAACTAAAGCCATACTGCCTATGGTGAAGCAGTCATTGATTTTAAGTGCTTGCTGAAACACAAAGTGCAATCTAGAGGAGTCCTCTAGGCAACTAACTTCATTGTTTAAATTTTAAAAAGTTTAATATTGCAAAATTCTCTATTGCATGTTCAAAAAATAAGGCCAGTAATTTTTATGTTCTTTTTTTTTTTTTTTTTTTTTTCTGGCAGGGACAGTATCAGGGCTTAGCACCATTTTGTTAGCTACTTTCAGGATATTTGCTTTCTTTTGTAAGTTTGCTTTTTTAAAAAATTGATTGTTTTTGAAAAATTAAGTACTTGTTTTAAATTCTTTTGCGCTGACACTCTCACATGATAAAATTTCAAACTTTTCCTCTGGGGTATACTGGTTGCATTGGTATTATCTTAACTAAACCTGTTAAATTAGCAACGATTCTAATTGGAGCCCATATTATGGGAGCTCCCTGTCTATCCACAAGTTGTCATCTTAGGCAAACAGCAGAAGAGCCAAAGGCTTCAAACATAAATGCTGTGATGCAGTTTGGATGGGAAACATTTAAGGGGGAAAATCCAAAATCCAGTGTGTAAGAGCAGACAGCATAATTTCTAGGTGTTTTTATTTTGCAGTTCGTGCCGTGTATCTTAGCTAAATTGACCACTTTGCATTTTACAGTGTAACATAAAACAAATGTTTATGAAAGAGTTTAGAAGGAGACTGGGTGGATACCAGCGAAGTGTTCTTTAGATGTTCCTATCACGTGCCAGCTATTAACAGCCAGCTTTTCTCCTGTCCAATTACTTTAGGGCTACCACCCTTTCCAATGCAGTCTCTTCTCTTGCAAGCACTGGCCTGTCCCTCACAAAAGTTGATGAAAGGGAAAAACAGGCTGCGCTAGAGGAAGAACAGGCTCGGCTAAAAGCTTTAAAGGTAAGCATACAGAATTTTTAATTTCAAACACTTCTTGTTCTTGTTGATAGCTTCTTAGGATTTTTAAAGCAAAGGGAAAAAAGCAGAGTTATTAAAGCTGTTGGCAAAACGCTGAAAGTAGAATATTGGAATATATCATACAACTTGTAGAGAGTTTACTAAAATAGTTTTTGAAGGATTTGTGTGGCATGACTGAGTGTTGCAGTTATAAGTAGCAGGCACTAGTGTGTGGAATAAATAAAAAATTCTTTAAGTTTTGCTTTGATTACCTCCAAAGTCATATACAAAAATGTTATTTCTGGATTTCTTATGCCAGCTCACTTTCCCAACAGGAGCAACGTCTAAAAGAACTTGCAAAGAAACCTCATACCTCTTTAACAACTGCAGCTTCTCCTGTGTCGACTGCAGCAGGAAGCATAATGACTACACCAGCCATTGATATTTTTTCCACCCCGAGCTCTTCAAACAGGTATGCTTAATGGTGTTGCTTCCCTGTGCAGTGCTGCTGATGGCATTTCCTCTAGAGTATACGTTGCAAAAGGTTGGTGGGGTGTAGAGTTACATTAGTGATGTGATAAGAAATTATATTTTGAGTGAAGTTATTAGGAAGATAACCTATTGCCATAAATAATGTTAAAAGTGTTTTTTCCTCATCCATTGGCAGAATAGTTTCAGATAAGAACCAGGTGCTGATAGCCCTTGTAGCTGTTCTTAGTATGTCAGGTAGAATATTGGAAGTGTAGAAAACATGTGCTTTGTAGCCAGAGAACCTTACTTGTTAATTTAGGAAAAATAAAATAAGTCCACTTGGGAGGTCATAAAGGAAATACTGACTTCAGTGTTTCATTTCTAACTCTTTAAAAGTTGAGTGTACCAAATGTTCTTGGTAGATTTTCAGAGAGAAGAAAAGCCTGAAACTGGGTTTGAAAGAAGAGAGGCAGGTTTTGCATTCTTGGGTTGTATCTGGTACATCTTTGTCTGCAAGGACTTGCAAAGATTTTGCAGGGAGTACTCACTGCACACTAATCCTGATCTTTGACTAACAGGAACTGTTGGTATGAGTAAGTGCCTGGTCCTCATGCTCTCAAATATGTTTCAAATCAAGAAGTAGCAGAAGGTACAGTGTTTGTATCAAATGATATCAATATCTCTGAAGGTATATTTTTACTCAGGGTGTGATCCTAAATCTAAAGGATTGCTTAGTTGTTCTCTTAAGGCTCATGTAAGAGTCTACTTGTCTCTTCTAGCTTTTTGCTTTTCTTTAAAAGCAGCCAGCACTTTGACAGCCTTCTTTCCTCATTAGAAAGCTGTTGAAGGAAATTACCTGACACCAACTATGTGGAAAATAGCTGAATCACATCTAAGGAGTTAGAGAATCTGTCAGTGTTAGTAATTGAAAGACTACCTTGGAAAAAGATTTTCTTTTAAATTGCTTTTTTGGAGGCCAAGATGTTTGAAAGAGGTGTATGCTTTGAACTAGTGTCTTTGACTTCTTAAGAGGTCTGAAACACAGAAATATCTGATACTGCTTCATGAAACTCTACATGAAATACTACATAATGAAGATGAGAGCATTTTCTTATAAAAAAACAAATGGTAATTTATCTATATGCTTAAAGTCAGTCACTGGCAGTATGACATCTATGAGCAAAGACGAGATTTTACAGCAGGAGCTGCCATCAAGGGGATATGTTGGGTCATAAGTTCAGTAGCTTTCTATTACACACAATGTGTGTCATTAATCTCTATCCTTAACTTGAGCAAGCTTTCCCTTGGAAATTATCTTGGTTCTGCTCTTCACATTATAGGGCCATGTCAGACCATGCTGCTTATTAACAGGAGCAGTAGTGTCAAAATGTGATTTCAATCACTGTTACAACAGTAGTAAAAACCAAACAATACAAGTGATTGAGTCAACAAGAAAATATACAGAGATCTAGAATGTGACTACTAGCTGTTAGACTCTGTGTGCCAGTCTCATTTCAAAAGCTGTTTGAGTGCCACAGTGCCTTAGCTTCTGTCCATAGTAACACATTTTCTGTGCTAAAAAAGTTCTAGGTTAACACCCAGTAGTCCATTTTTTTCAGGACTGATTTAATGTGTGAAATGAACTGTGCAAAGGGATAAATTTTATTGTTCCTGTGTGACTCTTGAAATAATTGCAGTGGCTGAATTTAAGACTTTACTCTTGTTTCCATCTGATGTTCTTGCATCACAGTTTGGGTTTGTTTAGTCTAAAATGTGCCTTTAAATGAATTTTCACACAACTGATGTGTGACGAAGTGTTTCAAGGCTTGTTATTTTTTGCTTTTCCCAAAGTTCTTGATTAGCTAGTTTGTCATATGTGGTTGGTAGTGGAAAGATGAGTTGTGGAATTTAGATCTAACATTTTGGTGGTGCAGCCCACTGGAGATTGTTCTGTCAGTTTGCTTGTGCCATACTGCCACAAGATTACTTTAAAAGTTGCTGAAGATTGCTGGACACAATATGCTCTCACTTGGTGTTGAGCTATCTGTCTTAGATAACTTTGACAACTCATTTGACATAATGTAGAGCTTAGCTTGCTAAATTAACACTTTTCTACAGAACTGAAAATGAAGTTCAATTGACCTGATTTTGGCTTAGTTCTACCCATTTTGTAACCAGTTTGTAACAAAGCTTTCCTTACTCTTGACAGTCACCAGCATTTGCCTTGTGTTGAAAACTGATGTAGTTCAAACAGTTGTATTAATTTGTCTTTGTAGCACTTCAAAGCTGCCAAATGATCTGCTTGATTTGCAGCCAACTTTTCATCCGTCTGTACATCCTATATCTGCTCCACAAGTAGGAAGTACCTGGGGAGGTAAGAATTCTGAATCAGATTAAGGTTCTAATTACTATTGCCATGTTTCTCTAAATGTTTCCCCTAGTCTTTGGGCTGTTTCTTCCTTAAAAACAGAAATCTTGCAAAGATAAGCTACAAGGGGATGAAAGGAGTGGAAAAAGTCAAAGTTGGGTGTGGATTAAAGTAATGTAGCAGCATATGGTGATTACAAGGGATTTTAAGAGAGTTCTTGGTAGAAAAACTACTGTAATTATTGTTCAGCCTCAACTGGTGTCTTCAGGAGTCATGTATGAAGCTACAAAAACTTAGTTGTGGGAAGTCAATTCAGTGCCAGTGTCTGCCAGATGGCCCATGTTGCCTAGATGGGAACTTGAATCCAGAAATTTTTTAAATGCATATTTTAAATTTTGTCCAGTGTTAAATAAAATTTGCAGGTGATAATAGAGCAGGATGGGCCTGAAAGGAGGCAGTTGTGACAACTGTGCACAGAAAGCAAGGAAATTCAGAGTTAGCTGTTGAATATAAAATAAGGCAACTCTTTGCAAATTTTCTTCTGCATTTCATTTAACTACAAAGGCAAATTAGCAAAAAAAGCATGGCTGGGTATCTAAATGAAGAGGCAAAACTTAGAAGGAATTCTTCCCTCCGGAATTAACTTTAGAAAACCCAAATTATTGTTCTGTCCAGTTACTAGGTTGGACTGAATGAGATGTTGCATTAGCTTACAGATACAGGAAAGTCCTTAAACCAGGGAGGCAACAAGAAGAATTCCAGAAAATTTACTGCAGGATTAGTTTGAATGTTAGACCATATATAGTCATGTAGTCATATACTTGTCATTTTTTCTCTTTGCTGCTATGCAGTGTTCCAGAATACTTCTGATAGGGGTAACATATTTCCTGCGTGGAAGTGGATATGCTGGTGGAGGATTAAAAATCTCTTTAAAAGATGTTTATTTTTACTTTTCTGCATAAGTCACACTTAATAAAAAAGTAAACTCCTGACCTATGTGTTTATTTCCAGCTTTATTTATTTATTAAATCAGACGCTTGCAAAAATGCTTTTTTTTATGATTTGAAAAGTTGGGAGTTACTGCTTCAGGAAGCTTTGTAGGCACCAGAATAACCCTGATCTGAAATTTTACTTTGCTGTTTCTTTTTATGAGCTATAGATTTTTCTAAATATCTTTCTAGTTACCTAACATATCTCCCTAATAACCAGTGTATATATTCTACTTTCCTGTTTACTTTTTGCTATTACTTTGCATTTTGTGTATTTTCTCACGTTTGTTTGTAATGAAGTAATGCCCAAATTTGAGTGCTGAAGGCAATACTAATAGTGGTAGCTTCAAAAAATAAATAAAAACACTTGTCCTTTAGTTTTGCTGAACAGAGCATCTTTTGAGGGATTCAGTGAGGAACAATGGAATTATGTGTACAACTATCAATGATTAATAGGTTTAGAGTGTAGAAATGGAGAAAAATGTTTTGGCTCATATTGTTTGCTTTCTGGAAAACATTCTGTTTCAGCTCTTCTTATTTGTTTCGTGGGTGAGAGATAAAAGGAGAAATTCTCTTCCTCTTGAAAGTCAAATCACAATCTAAGATTTCTTTATTAACCTGAAAATTGAGCCTGACAGTCTGTGTGTGTTCAGTGTTGTGCTGCTCCTGGTGAGAGTCTTCTGTAATAGTCATTGATATATCTGCTTACTGTTAACACATTCCTAAATACTACTGAGATTTAATTAGCTGTGAAGGTTTCAGATAGCTAAAATGTTAGGCTAAAATTCTGGGTTCACCATTTTTTTTGTGTGTGTGTTACTGTTCATCAAAAGAAAAAAAAAATCTCTTCAGCTTTACAGACATGATCACTCACTTCACACAGGTGAGGTAGGTAAGAAGTGCTTTCCACATTTTACAGATGGGGAAATCTGAGCAATTAACTTGACTTCTCTGAAGTCATATGGCAAGTCAGTGGCAGAGCCAAGAGTGGAACCTGAGCTATTTCCAGTCCTGTGCTCTAACCCCACTGCACAGCATCCCTCCCTTAGGTAATTTTCTGACGTTGTATTTGGTGTATATGGTGCCTTAGAGAAGAATATCAAACCAGCTACAAGTTACAGTGGACTAAAATCAGCTACTGTTAAATATCTTATGCAGAAGCTCCCAGGTTTGTAGTATAAAGGCATTATATGTGAGGTGCTGCCTTTTGTCTTGTGCTTCCAAAAATGTTAAAGCTAACAAGGTTTAAAAGTCCCAAAGAATGGGTTTTCAGTTGACTTTTTTCAAACTGTAAGAGATGCCACTATGAAACCTCTGTTTTCTCAGGTAAAATACTTCTAGTTGGATAACTTAAAGGTAGAAGTTTTCAAAATTCAAATTAGTCTTTTAAATGCACCTGGCTCATTAATGCCTAATGATAGCCTGAAGGTGCAGAGTGATTCAGTTGACACAAACAGATGCCATGTGTATTCAAGGATAAAATTGGGCTTTAGAAACACTGAGGTGTTGCTGTCAGAGACAGCAATTTTTCAAATCCAAATATGCAAGGATATAAATTACCCAAACCCAATTAATTTTCAGTTACCTTTGCCACTAGCATGGGCAAGTTTTGGGACTTGGACAAGATTGAACACATTGACTAGAATTAGGCAGACAAGTGAAGAATCAGAAAACAGATTATATTTCAGAGAAAATCTTTACAATCTGAGGTTTCATTGCATTGTATCATCTTAGTACTCAAAACACATGAAACTCCATATATGACCTTGGGGTTTGGGAACAAAAAGTAGTATGCTGTGATTTTCCTGTTGATTGTATGGGTAAAGTAATTCCAACGGAGAGTAGTTTCAGAAAAATGTTTTAAAACTTTTTATTCTTTATAGTTTCTTTCATACTGTTTTATCTGAGCTGTTTATTGGGATTGTCTGGAGAGCAATCTATCTGTGTCTGGTATATTTGCCAGCTATCAATTTGTACCTAAACTTCAGATGCAAAACAAATGTATCAGTGTGGAAATAATCAGTTTGGATTTTTTATCTGTTTGGATTTTTTCCAATTACAAGGAGAACCAATAAAATCAGAAGAATGTGAAGCAGCAACAGAAAAAACAAGCAGGAGCTGATTAAAGGATAATCTGACCTGTTTTATTGTCAGATCTGATTGTTCTACAGCTTCTAGAACAGCATTCAAAGCAGACAACAGTTCTAAGCATTACATGAAATCAAGGACTCAGTTTCAGGTGACTGATTATCATGTCCACAAGTGCATTAGGTGGTAATATTACTATCTAAAATGTATATAAGACAACATATACTGTATTGTATTGCTGTTATAGATCACAAATGTTGTATTAGATTTTTCTCCCTATCCTTTATTTAGTGTTTGTCATGGTCTTCTTGCTGACTGAATCATTTAGCAAAAGGCTTTTTAAGATACATCACTCATTCTTGTAAGGTAGCCAGTCTGGTAGAGAAATTAAGACTTCTTACTAAGATACCTTGAGCTTGCAGGAAATCAAAGCACGTACTTAAGCCTGCAAAGAAGAATGCAGCTACAGTTTGAAAATTTCACTTTCTTTTGGACCTGCAGATGACGGAAATCTAAATGTTGTCAAGCTGTAGGGAATTTATATCTAAGAATCAGGAGGTCAGATTCAGGGAGAGAAAAAAAATTAGAGTTTGAAGCGACTGCGTGGATCATGGTAGTATTTACAAGATTTATGGATAAATCTGTAATCTAACCAAGATTAAAAAAAAAGCCAGAAACTGAAGTACTCAAAAAATCTCTGCTGTATATAATTTCTGTAGTGGTTTTTCTTAGAAGAGTAAGTTGCAGCTCTAGGCACTGAGATAAAATAGACCTACATGCAACTCTTGCTGATCACACGGAGTTCCTGAGTTTTCTATTGATAATTCATGTGCTTTGTTTGAAGCCAGACAGCTAAACCACAGCTCCTTCTGTCAGCAAGTATTATAGCTGCCTTTTGTATACTCTTTGTCTGTTGGATCCTAGAGCACAGGAGTATTTTAGCTTGGCAGTTGTATCCATTACCAGGAAGCTTTGAAACTCTCCTAAAAGCCTTGGGAAGTGATCTGCATAGATCCACATTTCCTTCATTGCTCAGTACAGTCTGACTGTTTTTTGATGAGGAACATTTTCCTCTCACTGCTCACTTGACCCTGTCCCTCAAAGCAGAGCAAGTTTTTGCTTCTTGCAGTTAAAGGCATATCCACAGCAAATGTGTTGGCTCCTGGTACTCTGGGTAGTAAGGAGAGTGCTTTTGTCTTGCTTGCCTCCTTGTTGTATTCATAGCTCTTGAAAATTTCACGATTCCTAGTGAAAACAAATATCCATAAACACAGTTTGAAGAAGGAGGAACAGTGCAGCTCCGTTGGTTTTTGTTTGCTCAGGTTTTTAAAGCTCTCCTCAGGATGGTCATCGAATCATCACTTAGCACCTGGAGTTCTGTTATGCTAAGAGAGTGTGTTTGCTCCAGAGAATTTGCATGTGTTAGAACATGTCTGAGTGAAGCAAAAAGAGATCAAATTCAAAGAAGAATAACACACTAATTTTTAGTAAAAAACACTATATTGAAGAAGTATACTTTTGAATACCGGTATGGTATTAATCTTTTTTAAAAATGTAAACGTGTAGCCAGTATCTGTTATTTTTGTTGAGCAGAGAATGGATGATTCTGGACAACTGGAAATTAGCTGTTTCATCCCAAGTTTGTAGAGATATCAGGAGAAAAGCTATACTTCCTGGACTCTTGTTAATTCTTACTCTCCTGTACCTAGGAAGCAGCATGTAACTAAATCCATCTCCCTTTTCTTCTTTCTCTTGCTCTCTGGAATTGAACAGATCCTTTTTCTGCTACTGTTGATAGTGTTGATGATGCCCTTCCAAACCTAAACCCTTTCCTTACAAAAACTAACGATGCTGCTCATCTGTCTGTGTCTTCTGATGTATCTACTTTCACCAGTAGGACACCCACACATGAAATGTTTGTTGGTAAAGTACCATTTTAAACTAATTTCCTAAAAATTCTAACAATATTTTAGTTCCTTAAGTATCTTTATGGGGCCTTTCAGAAACTAAATCTGGTCATTTGGGGTGATTTTGTGTTACATTACAACCTTATTTAGTAATTATGCCATAAAGATGGTGTTAAAATCCTTGCTTGGCAACATAGGTAGGATTCTCCCTGATATAAAAGAACTGAGCTGTAGTTAAAGCAGTTGCTTGAGTGTGGTTTTACACAAAGTCTGATTAGGATTTTAAGGTAAAATATTTCATATGCCTGAGAATGTAAAGAAAATGTTCTTTCTTGAACAGGTTGATATATTCTATTTAAACATCAGATCTTGTTGTGGGGTTGTTTTGGTTTTTTTGTAGTGGTCCTTTTCCTCCAGTCACGATGGCGTTAACAAAAGCGATAAAGTCATACACATACTTGTGTGTGTGGTCTACTCAAACTGCTTACCAACTGAGCAATAAACTAATGACTCACCTCTCAAAACCGTTGAAATCTTACTTTGGATGCAATTCAGCATGGCTGTCGTGTTAGAAATCCTTCAAACGTTTCTGTTGGTGCAGCTGGATGGTAATTTAATTGCTTTTCCATATGAAGAATTACGGTAGCTTTAATAGATGACAAATCAATTAAATATCAGTTCAGTTCTTGAACAAAGCTAGGTTTAAAGGCAATCATGCTGCACCAACAGGGCTTACTTTCTGCAGACTGAACCCCACTACAGCTGGTGATGGAAGAATCCAGACTTCTACAACAGAGATCTTTGGTATCTCTGGTAGTTGTTAAATCAAAAGATCTCTTTAGAGATACTCAAACCACCTACACTTTGTCACCTTAGCTAGATGGTTTCCTAGCTCATCTTTGGTTAATACGGAGAGAAATCAAGCAAGATCAAGCAGAAGAACTCTTGCTGTGAACTTCTTTCCACATTCCCTAGGGAGGATTAGTTGGCTGAGACAGCAGTATACAAATACTCTAAACTGGTACTGCTGCAAAATAATCTGGCCTGTGTTTCTAATCTGTGTTTCCCACACTTCCCAGAAAATGTGTATGGTTCATGTGATGTTGAAATGTAGGGTTATATTCAGTCAGAGTTTTCCTCTCTATAATTTGCTCTGCAGCCATACAAAAAGTTGCAGCAGTGCAGAGCTGTGAACAAGGAACCTGGTGGGTTTTTTGTGGCACTCACTGGTTTGCCCAGTGTTAATCACGTGACAGCCAGTAAGTTGCTGGAGATGGATGGCATTGATTTGTTGCATTCCCTTCCAATATCTCATTCTCTAAAGATGCATCTAGAACCAAAGTGTGACCTCCTGACTGGTTGATATGTGAAATATAAATGCAGTTTTAGCTGTAGCACAAACAAAATTCTACAGTAGTGTGAATGTAGATTCAAAATAACTCTTTCTGGTTCTTTAGATCATTACAATCCATTTACTGAACTAAATCCCTTTCTGGCAACCAAATATGAATCCACTATTGGGCTGTATCCTTATATTTCAGGTATAAGTAAAATGCCTTGAATCTTTACACTTGCTTCTTCCAAGGGTGTAAAACACGGCATTTGGAAAAAAAAATAAACTATCCTAATATAGCTGTAGCTTTGAAACTGCTTTCCCCTTGTGTGTTCTAGATTATGTAAATGTGTTTTGTACTGTATGTCTGATGTGTATTGATTTCATTCCATTGGTTCTGTGTTATTAGAGTCTATGTGGATTTATAGATTGACCTGAAATTAAATTTTTGACTAGCAGATAAACAGTATATCTTGGTTCTCTTTCTGTAACTCTCCTCCTTTCTTGGCTTTCTCTCTTGTGTGACATGCCTTATCAGATTCTTTTTGTGGTCCTCAAGCTTACCCTAATGCTTCTCATTTCCGCAATGAGCCTTCTTCTGTAGCTGGTCTATTTGGAGGTAGGTAATGGGATACAGCTGTACCACACACAGAAATTTCAATGTGTCATGTGCCTAGAAGTAGTAGGTATGTTGTTGGCTACAAAAGTGCATATAGTTATAGTAGCTCCAACTTTTATTCATGTGCTTGTGCTAGGTGTGTTGTCACAAATGGTGTATATTTTTTTTTTCAGTTTGTGCAAAACTGAGGTTTGTTTATTCTAAAAATGAAATGAGTATCTCTCCATTTCAGGATCTCTTGTAGGTTACATGCTGCTACATACCACATGAACTACTTGCATGTTAAAATTATCTTCTCATTTTATTCTGCCTCATTGCTTTTAAGGTAATGGGATTGGGATGTTCTTGCTGCTTAAAGCAATTTTGTTGATATAGTACTCTTAAACTGTGCACTATACCAGTACAAAGCTTTGCAGCAGAGAGTGAGGTGTCTGCTGCATTAAATTACTGGCTTATCGTGTGTGCAGCCATGTAATGTCTGTGTAGTAACCCAGTATTGATGGCAGTTCTGGAATTGCACCCTGACGACTGATGGGCTGTGGACTGTGGCAGATGATGACTGAACCAGGCTGAACAAGGATTGTTCCTATGCAGGGTTTAGTAATAACTTCAATAAATGGGTTGTAGAAGAGGGGGTTCTTCACCATAAAGTCACACTGGCTTGCTGTCTGAATAGAAATCAGAGTTACGTAGAGGAAGGCTAACTGGGCTGTGACTGTGATGGTTAGTTTGTCAAGTCTTGCTGATTTATCCCCTCAAAGAAACCCTATTAAAAATACTGACCTTTGCACCTTTAAAAACATCCATGTTAGACAAGATGCCCT
Source organism: Florisuga fusca (assembly GCA_038090715.1). Lineage (NCBI taxonomy): Eukaryota > Metazoa > Chordata > Aves > Apodiformes > Trochilidae > Florisuga > Florisuga fusca. The sequence continues at coordinate 4,642,820 of JAAWXA010000007.1, forward strand.
GAGCTAGTGGTTGATACCAGGAGTAGGATTTGATCATTTTCAGAAGCTGATTCAAAGGATTCCTGTGTATTGTTTTGTCTCTTGGCTTGCCTCATCTTGTTAGCTTCATTCAGCTTGAAACTTCCTGAAATGTGAGAGCAGGAATCTCAGCTTGTTTCAGTTAAGGCCATTTTCTAAAGAAAAATATGAGCTCTTGCAAATCAGATTTTCTGTTGGCACAGTTTTAAGAGTTGCAGGACATCCCATCATAGGAATGCCTGTCACAGTCAGAGTCTCTGAAATGGTTTGTTACAACCTGATGGCATACTTGTCATAAAGATACTCATTTTGGTTCGGTTTTATTTACTTCCTATTTTTTCCCATATTACTGCTTCCCATGTTTTGCTGTATTCTTAATTTGTTTCTAAAGAACAGTGCATTGAATAATTCTTACATGAGGATGCTTGAGTGGTGATTTACATCTTCCTTTAAGACAAGTAGGAAGGAGCAGGTAATCCACAGTTCCGCGAAGCTTGTGCTCAGGGAGAGCATCCTAGAGAATTTTTTTTTAGGGGAAATGTGACTTAGTTCAGGAAAATGGTAAAATTGAAGTGAGCTGCTGTTGCAGCAAGCTTAATGAAATCCAAGAAATAATCTTGGTCAGTTATTTCTGCTCCCTGTGATGTTTTACTGATAAAGTTTTTGTGATCCTTTTAGTTCTCCATATCATGAACATTTCTGTTAGAAACCAGGTGAGCTGGTTTTCAAGATGGCATTGCATTTTTTTGTGTGTGCTTTTCATAGTAAGTAATGATTACTTCTCTACTAGTCTGGATATCAAGATGATATATGTGCACACTTGTGTGGTTGGTTATATATAACATTAAAAAAACTAAGATTTTAGAAACATGCCAGTATTCACTTCCGTATTACTGAGCTATCAACTTACTACTCCTGAACATCATATTGTGATGCTTTGTACTCCAAAACATTTTCACAGTATTGAAAAAAAAAAAAGTGTATTTGCAGAATATTGCTTTACATATATGTAGGAGACAAATAGAGTAAGTTCAGACAGGTACAGGAGTTGAAACTTCCTTTTTAACTCCCTCTATATTTCTGTAATTACTAGAAACTTACTGTAAAACATGATCACCTGCAAAGTCTGTGTCCAAAATAGCTAAGTAAGCACTGTAAAAATTAATTAAGTATTAAGTATCTCTAAACAAAGGCATTACTAGTTAGCACCTTGGAGTGGTTTGGATCTTAATACACTTGTATCTAAAAGAATTGCTCAACTAATATAAGATATGGTGGGGAATAATCTTTAGGCAGGCAGTTTTTACACTGGTTCTGTACCAGCCAGCTTCTTTTCCTGGAGAAACATTGTGATTATTTCCTTAATAATTTTACTGTAAGTATTTGGTAAAAAAATAAGGAAGATATAAATAGTTAGAACAGAGCTTTAGCAACTGGGAGGAGGAGGAGGAGGAGGAAGAGTGTCTTTGGCCTGTCTGTCCAGTTTTTGAGACAAAACCCTTCTGTGGAGGAGTTACTCCAAATAAACTTCAAATAAGCTGCTTGCAGCCCTTTCTCTTGCATGCTTCTCTGTGTCAGGGTGTAATCTAGACCTTTGAGGTACTTCTAGTCTTTCTGCAGTACTTAACTAAACTACAGGCTTCTGGGACTTGGATTGCATAAGGAAGGTGGATTCATGAGAAATGCTGTATAAAAACATTCAGCTTGGTTCTTTTTCCCCACAGGGTTCACACCATCTCCTGTTGCTCAACCACAGCCATCAGCTGGCCTTAATGTTGACTTTGAGTCTGTGTTTGGAAACAAATCTTCTAATGTTGTCCTAGATTCTGGTGGTAAGACACTTACTAAAATAGATGACATATGTCCTTTAACTTCTGTTATTCTTGAGGTATAAATCTTTTAATCTATATTTACTTATACTGCTGTGGCAGTGATCCAGCTAAAGAAAAGAAAGCTGACTTTAAAAGGTCAATAGCAGCATTACTCATCCAGTTTGTCTTAATCAAGAGTGGTTTTCCTTACACACCATTTCTACTCTCAGTCTGGTGAAATGTTTACATTCATTTCCTCCACTTAATTATTTTATGCATAAAAAAATTAACACAGCAAACAGTCTTCATTTTACATGCTGTCAGCTGAAATTTCCTTTTTTTATAAAATGTTGCATCTTAATTTCATATATCTGTGGCACACATTTTTGGCACTTTTTTGCCTACGTGTTACTCTTTCAATGTTAATTTATCACTTTCAGAAATAAAGTTATCAAAGCATGCACAGTTAATTCAGATTGTATTAATACTAAGTACTCTGTTCTTTGAACACCTGAAAAGAAAACACTTTCTGGTCTGTTGAATTGGACTGTTGACATCAGATTTTTGGGAGGCAAACCAATGATCTGCTAAAACCAAATGCATACACATTTTTAGAACACTGAAATACTTCAGGGTTTTTTGTTTTAAGTTTTGATGCAGTCATTTTCAATCCATTCCATGTAAAACTGATGTCATATAGGTTAAACTTGTAAAGTGCAATCTCCTTGCTGTAGTAAACATTTCCTTAATTAAGAGGCCTAATAAGTTTTACCTCTCTTGTATGGTGTAGCATAACTAGGTAAATGTTTTTTTTTTAAATTTATTTTATTTGTATTTTTAACTGTGTTAAACTGTGTCTATTAAATGGAATGTCACAATATTCAGGAGAGTCCTCGATCCAAATCACTTCTTTTATGTTTATCATTCCAAGGTTTTGATGAATTAGGTGGTCTCCTAAAACCAACAGTGGCCTCTCAAAACCAGAGTCTTCCAGTTGCCAAAGTCCCACCTAATAAATTAGTGTCAGATGATCTGGATTCATCTTTAGCCAATCTTGTAGGGAGTAAGTATTGAACCACTAACATCTAAATACTTATTTAACGCATCTAAATGAACAGTATTAAAATAGTATCTTTTTCTAATTTGTGACAGATTTGGGCATTGGAAATGGAACTACCAAAAAGTGAGTATGCTTAGTCAAAAATTGAACATTTTTGTTTTCTTGACAGTAAATTCTTGTGAAAGTACAGGTTCAAACCTGTGTGTAACAAAGTAATGTTAACTTTCAGAACTAACTTGGGATTGTACTTTGTGCAAGATATAATGAGTTGTTGAGAGGTGTTGGAAAGGTGCCTGTGTGATAGTGGTGATAGTGATTAACAACAGGCAGGGTGTCCTCCTGCCACTGATTCCATTCAGGCTCTTTAATTAGTTCATCAAAATGTTTTTTGCAGTGGTAGGTAGTCTTAGCACACCTTATAAATACTTTGTGAAATCTGAGTGTGGGGGGCTGTATGAAAAACTGCAGCTACAGCCTCAGAGTTGTGGCTGACCTTCAGAGCAGTGAATTTTTACAGTATGTATTCTGCAACAGTGGACATCTGCTCTAGCAGGGAAGTTGAGAATGTGATTAGTAAAGTTCAGGCTTATTGAGACCATCTTTGCCAACTCTGATATCATTCAGAAATGCAGTATCTAGTTGCTGTTGATTAAACTATCTGGACTCATGAATAGTCAGCTCGACTAACTTACCTGTTCTAGGGAAATGGACTGAGAGCAGATAAAGCTGAAGTGGCTCATCTTGAGCACCTTAGCTTTTCCTAGCCAAAACAATCTATCACAAGACCTTTTATCAACTCCCTTGTTAAATTAGTTTCTTCACTGACAAAAGAAGCCACCTTTCAGAAAGGGAACATTGTTTACTTGAGGGAGGTCTGTTAGAAAATACAATGTTTTCTAACAATTCTTTAAAAAATTTATTTGAAGTGATGTGAACTGGACTCAGCCAGGTGAAAAGAAACTAACAGGTGGTTCCAACTGGCAGCCCAAGATTGCACCTACAACTGCATGGAATGCTCCAACGTTGGTAAGCAAATCCACATTTTGAAATAACAAGTTTACAGGCTGATGTATAAGGGAGGAATTTAAGTGATCTAGAGTTGCAGTAAAAGGGAATAGAAGATTGAAGAAGTGGTTAGTTTGAGGTGTGTACTGCTGGATTTGTTTTTCTTAGCTATGTATTTCTCATAAATGATCTGGGATGTGATATATGCAGATTTTTGCTAAATTTGAGTAGTGTTGGACCAGCCTTTCTCATGGCAAGATCACAGCCTTTGTGTGAACTGACACAAAACTGTGAGTTCCAGTGGTGGTGGTGGGGCCTTTGCCAAAGAGAAAAGTAGAAGTGTGATGAGTTGTTCAGTGGCAGTGATACATCAAGTATGTAGAGCATTACATCTCTGCCCTCTCTGGGGGCAAGAACAGGCCAAGAGATCAAACCCCTTTATATTTGTAGAGCTGTCTGTGCAGTGATGTGGGCTACAGCTTTCTTAATGTACCTGTCACTGCTTTCCTGCCCCAGTGTTTGCAATAGTTTTTAATTCTTGTCAGTTTTGGTGATCAATTTCAGAGTGTCTCTCTCTTGTAGAAGGTAGTATGACCAAGTACTTTGGGGCAGCATGTAGAGTGAGGGTTCTTAAATACCTGCAAAAAGGAAAAAGAGGTAAAGAGTCTGCGAGTAGTTTTCACAATGCTAACAGGGTGTTTTTACTTGTGATTCCTACTCGCCCTTTCACCAATGATCTTCAGAACTGTACATGGAGAGAACAGGCAGTAAGCCACCCCTGAGGATTTATGAGGACTCTGACTGGGGGAGGTTGAATCCACAGTGTAATAACACAGTGTTGTGGACTGGGAAAGAGAGGGTTTGTATCCCTGGATCCACCACCTCTCCCTTGCTAAGTGCCTGTTCCCAACTTGCTGTTCTTAAATAGGTCTTGTGGACCTTACTGGAGGGTGTTTAGATTCTATGTTTAGGTATTGTAGAAACCATAACTACTCACCTGCTTTAATGACTGGTGGTTTGAGTTTACTTGTGTGCTTGAATCTGTTTAATAACTCATGTCTTTATATGCATCTTCTTGTATACAAGTCATTACATTTAACAGCTTTTATTACTTAGACTGTTGAGACACTTCTCCCTGTGAAACTGTTTGATTAACATAAAAATCTTGAAACAGAAATGTTCTAGAGGTTAAAAAAAATTGTCTTCCTCTGCTGGTCTATTTATTGTGGAGTTGCTGCTGCTTGCTAAATAAATATGCTTTTGAAAATAAGGCTGTCTTATCTTTGGAAAAAAGGCATATACCAAATAAATGGACTATGCAAAACAATTGCAAATGCAGTAATGATGATGGTATCACAGGTGTATGTACTTAGTAGATGACTTGAATTACAAGAATGTGTTGGGGTAAACATTTAATGTATTTGTGAACTAAAATGCTATCTGTGTATATTCTGTTGTGTAAGTATTTGCTTCTAATCCAGTGTTATTGCATTATGTAATTGTTCTCCCTGGGAAATACAGAATGGCATGCATTTTCCACAATACGTAAGTGAAACAACCAACAGCCTTTTTGCAATCGACTGGCATGCTGATATTAACCACTGCTGTTGCAGAATCTCATAACCTTCTTGCTATTTACACATTTCTCATTTTAAAAATCTTTGGTGTGCCAAAAATTGAGCTTTTCCTACCATACACGAACTTCATAGGTGGTCTGCAGGCTCTTGACTCAAATGATGGCATGGGAAATACCAGGATTATTTTTCCTTGCTTTAAACTACCATTGCTGCCAGAGAGCTGGGGTGTGTGTCTGTGCTGCCTTCAAATGCATTTGGTGAATTTTGAATGAGGATAAAAATGTTTGTGTTTGAATAACTGCATGAAACCTCACAGGCTTCTGTTATCTTTGGCACTTGATCCACATTTATGGTAGATCTTGATTTTTTTTTTTTTTTTTTTTTTTTTTTTTTTTTTTTTTTTTTTTTTTTTTTTTTTTTTTTTTTTTTTGTCTGTGGACAGCAATAAATCTTTTATTTCAGAAAATTTTTCTTTATGTCAACAGTGATATTGTTCTTTCCCTGTATTCTCTTTTTATTGCAGGGTAACTGTAACTAAAGGATGGTAGGTGCATAGTCAAGCACTCAAAAATAAACTTAGTCAGCATGTTTGTGTGTGTGTAGGTGTGAATACACAGTGAAAACACAACAAAAAAAGTAATTTTCAGCATAGCCTTTCTAGCTGAATGAAATACAGGGGTAGTACACAGCATAGATAATTCTTGATTGGGAAAATCTGGCAGTTGAAATCACAAGGACACTGGCTACTATCTATGAAAAAGCAGCTGTTACCTTAGAGCTGAATTCAGAAGCAGCTTTGCTAGTGTTCTCTTCTTGATGTTACAATTTATTTGCTTTAATTAATCCAGCATTATCAGTATTTTATTAGTCCTTCTTTTCTGTAGCAATAATCTCAGTACTAAGAAATTTATATGGTTTTTGTCTCCTCGTGAGTTGTAATCCTCACAGCAAGAGCATAAAAATTATTCAGAGGGTAGAATGGTTAAGACAGCAAGCTTTCTCATAATTATAAGCACCAATTTATAGTCTTGGAAAAAAAATTGGTTTTGTCCTTGTAAGGGAGAATACTGATTTAGAAATTGGCTAATGAAACTGTAGAATGAATAATATGGTTAGGATATGAAAAACTGTCTTTATATATTTTTTTCCTAAGACTTATCAGCTGTTTTTATTCATGTAAGTTGCCAAGTTGCTTACAAAGCAGCTTGACCCATGGTTTTGTCTGTTGACAGCAGTTTTGCTGTAACTTCATAGAAGTTACCTTAGTTAAAGGGTATCATAAGCATACCTGCAAAATACTAAGGGGACTCTCTAATGTGTTCAAATTCCCTGTATGAAGTAAGTGGGTGACAGGGAATAAAAGTTGGATATTCATGTTAGGGTTGAATTTATTTTGAAGCATGGTAGGAGAATTCCCCTAGTGTGTACATCATGGCTAAAGAGAAGAGAATTCCTATACTGCTGGTAGAACCAATGGTAATTTGTTTTTTCAGTCTTTAAAATTCTCATAAGACTCCCTGTGCACCATTACTTCTGATATTTAAATACAAGTATTTATTTCATGGGATTTAAAAATCTTCTGTTTCCTGCATTTTTTTTTTCTCTCAGATTTCTCTGTCTCATTTTGTGGTGCCTAAACAGGATGCTTGTGAGAAGGATAGCTTGCAGTTGAGTTTAGTCAGCCAGAATCCTAAGAGGTTAAAACAAACACATCATTATTGATTTGTCAGGATGGTCTAGAAACTTTAGCTCAGTTATTTAATTCCATCTGAAATAATATGGAGACACTCTTAAGACTGCAAATCCTATTTATTCTTTGCTATGTTCCTAATAAGCTAAGTGCTGTAGTTGGACCTTAGAAAGCAGTATCTTACCACTGTGCAGCTGATCTTTTCTCCTCTCAGTTCACCCCTGTTTTTCACACCAGGCACCACCTGTAATGGCGTATCCTGCCACAACACCAACAGGAATGATGGGCTATGGGATGGTGAGTGGAACTCCTGCACTTGAGAAGTCAAATGTTTCCTATCATCTGATTGCTTATAGATTAGTAGCAGTCCTTTTTCTGAACTATTTTACTGAAGACTGAATTTCTGCTCCTATTGGTGCATTCTTCACCAGATCATGAAGTTCTGGTTTTCTGAACTATTTTTGTAATTTTTGTCTGAAATTAAGTCTGCCCTTTCTTACCTTACTTAATTTTTCATAAACTTTTAAAAATAGTGTAAATTTTTGATGGGTTTTATTGGTGTAGAAATAAATGTCTCAGAGAAATAAGTGTATGTCATGTCAATATGGATAGCTGCATTCACAACAGGAATGTTTTGGGGTTTGTTTCTTTATTTTTTGGTGAAGTGAAACCTTCCTTAGATACTTGCTCCCAACCTCAGAAAAAGGTGTCTGGGATGATTGCTGGAATACTGCAAGCCCATGACCCTTCTGTGTGTTCTGGTGTTAGCTGACAATTGGATTTCTTAGTGACACACCAGTACTGAAGGGCTTTTGACATAAACCTGACCTTGCTGCTTGTTGTTCTGAAAGCTTGTACAAATTTTTGTTCTTAACTTAAATTTCAAAGTATTTCTGGCAGGATTTGCTTTAATTCTCAGTCTTTATTATTATGGTTGTAGCACAGCTTTGAGTGAATGAATGGGAAGAGAACTTACTTAAAAAACCTATTCTTTTAAATGCCTCACAGATCACTATAACAAAAATAAGCTAAATGATTTGTAATTTGTATAAGCTCTATAATTGAACTGCACAAGGGGTGACCTGTGTTCTTGAGAGTCTTTTGGGAGAGCATCTTGTTCCCTGTTACCCATCCATAAACTCCTGTAGTGTGTTCAGTGCCAAGTCATAGTTGATTCAAACTTGACCTGTGTAACTTTGCACTGATGGTACTGGAAGCATTTTCTTAGTTACTTGATTCAGTTACTGGGGAAGGTGACATACTTAGTGTCTAGAAAGTAATCTTGTGTGTTTTGATAAAGCAGATTTAATCATGGGTTTTAAATGCCAATGGTAACTGGGATTAGTTGGAGCCAGAGCTCTGCTGTCCTGAGTTGTTATTACATGTTCAAAGCATGTGACACTTGGGTGAGATGAGCCATTACAGAGTGACCAGGAGGCTTTATAACACATCCTGAACACTGTCCTAGATTATTCAGGACATTTACTGCTAGGAATTTCTGAAATGTTGATATTTTACAATTGTGTTGAATTTTTCCTAAAAGCTGGAGTATGTACCCTAGCTCTGAGCATGGCCATTTCAAAGTTAGTTTAGTAACAGGCTTTTCCCTTGGCGAGGGCATCCTGGGAGTGGCAATTTTGTCAGTACCTCAGCATTTCCTGGCTGCTGGTTTCTGCATGTGTCTTCATTGTGCCAGCAGTTATTTTTAACTTGGTTTTTTTTGTAGGGTGTTTTCATCAGAGTCAGTTTCTTGAATGGGTTCACCATTTGATTGCCTTAACAGCTGGCTGGCATGATAGGAGGAGGACCAGGATTAGTCAAGGAAAAGCTTCTTGGAATGGGAATTGTCTCGGTAGGACTGCTGCTGGTATCAACCCAAGCCTGAAAGGAGTGCCAAAAGCACCAGTAATGGGTGTCTGCATAAGTAAAATCTGACTTCTGAGACCATTAGCATATGTTAAATGCTTAATTTGGCTCAGCCAGAGTGTCAGTAACACCTCACACTTTGGTTGCATAATGGCTTAACATTCAGGGGACATGTAGTTCTCTGTTTTCAATTTTTCTTTAACTCTGTCAGTTCTGCACTGATACCTGTAAAATGGTTCCTGTGCTTTCTAAGGGCTGCCAGAGCTCAGTTTGGGCAGCAAGAATCATAGAATGGATTAGGTTGGAAGGGACCTTAGAGATTATCTACTCCAACCTCCCTGCCATGGGCAGGGACACCTTTCAGCTAGACAAGGTTGCTCAGAGCCTCACAGGCTTTGAGGACCAGCACAAATGCTTGTGTTCCAAGTATTTCAGTGTGTCAGATGTTTGCAGCAAGAGGCTAAATAGACTCAGTTGTTACTGAGGGTATTGCTTGAAAAGGCTGTAAAGTTCCTTTCCAGTAACCTTAATTTGAACATTGTAGAAAGCTTATATGATTGCATACATTAAATTATGACCAAGACCATTTACCATTATGATTTCCCTCCTTAAATACTTGCAGTGTATTAATTCTATGTGTGATTTGATATTGTCTGGATTTTTTTAGCCATCACAGATGGGAGGAATACCAGTAATGACACAGCCAACTTTGATATACAGTCAACCAGTCATGAGACCACCAAACCCTTTTGGTCCTGTACCGGGAGCACAGGTGTGTAAATTATTCAAAATAATCTGTTCTAGTATCAAGTTACAGCTGGCTCAGTTTGATTAAATATATTTTAATGTTTTCTTGTATTGGACAAATGTGTTGCACAAGCTCAGCAGTTCATGTATGGATTGCTTCCTGGCTTCCTGTATCCAGGTCAGCAGCATCAAGGTTGGTTTACAGAAGCCAAGAGGACAACATTTTAAGACATTGTTATTGTGGGAAGATGACTGAGGCTATCCTCAACACTAGGCAAAGGATAAGGATATTTGATGTCTGATGTTTGTTGAAGACAGACTTCTTCCCCAAAGTTTGCATTCTCTTCTGCCTAAGTGTGGCTGTGTGGGATTGGGCTGCTACAGTTTTTTCCTCAGTATGTGTGGTACTTCTTTTGATCTGTTAGGCTTGGAAGACTGAGATGATAAAGTAACAAAGTGTGATATTAACTGTAAGCTTCTTTTCTTTCAAGTACTAGGTGCATGCTAATATGATGGCATTTTGCAGGGACAAACAGGGTATGGGTTTGAAAAGGGCATTGTGTCAAATCCATGTGAAACTTCAACCCAGCACCTGGTGGTTAGTGCCACGTGCCTCTAGTTTTAACCATTATATTCTCCAAAGGTCTTTGTATTCCTCTGTGTGTTATACAGTATTTGCAGCACAGTGAGGATGCTGAGATCATTAAGACTTTGTGAACTGTGTAATTAAAGGCAGTTCCAGGTTTAGCTGGCAGATTTGAACTCCAGTATTAACTGTGTGGGTTTATTTACTAGTGAAATGTTTCTTTGTCAAATTCATACTGTACGTCATGACTGTTAGGAAAATGTAATGTATTGGGACTGTATTTTAATCTTGCTGTAAAGAACTCTAGTTTTCTCTATAGGGGACTGCTTAAAAATTCAGAACCTCACTTAAGTATATGTTGGTTTAAGTGCATTTTTGGGACTAGAGGGTCGAGGGAAAAGAATTCAGCAGCAGCTTGGAAAGGAAGAGCCTCAAACTTCTACCCAATGCCTGAACCTCACCCTTTAACAGGAGAGGCTGTGCTGTGTGCTGCCAGTGGGCACTATATCCATTTTCTTCACTAACCTAGATTTAAAAAAAAATATATTTTTCTTAAAAGGCTTTACCTGAAAGGGGACCCTGTTAGATTTCTGTAGCTAGAAATGCAGTTTTCAGTTGACTTTCTGTTGAACATCTGAGAGCCACTTCATGCTTTGTGTCACTTCAGCAAGTGATTTGCTATTTTTCATATGTGTTTTGTACTATTTCAAGGGGGGAGAATGTGTTCACTATGCTTTTTAAATAGAGAAAAAGTGAAAGGATCCTCAAAGATGAGATGGTTGTTTCCTGCATTTCCCAAAACATCAATTTTGTAATGTCCTTTAAAAAAAAAACAAAAGTCTGCCTTCCTGTCTCATGCAGTTCTAAACAGGTAGTTCTGGGTAGTTAGGTGAGCCTTTCTGCTTTGTTTCACATTGCAGGGCTTGGTCTAGGTTGAATCCCAGCTGGCTGTCACAGTGAGGTGTGTAGAGCTGTATTTATTATGCTTATCTGACAACATGTTTGGCTCCTGTGAGAATTAATTTGATAGGAAAAACACCCTTTGAATCAGCATTATCAGCATTTGCTGTGTGACCAGGAAGATTTGTCCCTGGTGTTGCTTGCAGGAGATGAGCTTTCAGAAGTCTGACACTAATAAAGAAACTTAAATGAAGCAAAAGCTTCACATGAGAGATGGCATGTACTAACATGCAGCCACAGAGTGAATTCCAATATTACTACACTAAACTTCTGTATGCTTTGTCTTGAGGTGGTTCTGAGATCAAATTTGTTTGTTTGGGTTTAGTTCATATTTGTCTTGTGCCAGAAATAGGAAAATAAAGAAAAATGTGTGTTCTTGGTGTAAGTAAACAAATCTTAAAGAATTTTCAATGGTTATCTGAAAGGCACACAGGCAAACTGCCTGCATCCTACATGGTCTACTCTAAACACCATACTTATTCTTATACAAGTTTTGTCCATGGTGTTGCTGCCAAACAGTAAATCGCTTTAATATTTTCATTTAAAGCACCAGATTCTACCATTTGCCTCTAGTCTGCTGATAGATCTTTGCTGTGTACAGTAAAGAAACTTGAAGGTACTTAAAATCCTAATGACAGATAGCAAGTTGTTGCTGAAAAACTATATTGCCAAGCTACAGTGTGCTGGAAACTCCTTCTACTGTGTAAGCAGACTGGTAAAATAGGTATCCCAGTGTTGTCCAGTTTCTTTATAATTTAAACTGGTGTTTCTACTTTGATACTCTTAAGGATTTATTGTAATAAATACATTTTTCCTGTCCTCTACACATAACCTATTTTGCTTCTCTTTCCAAGTGTTCTGTTTACATGCATGCAATTTTATTTCTAATTGTTGCTATCAAAAGCAAAAGGTAGTTTTGTTTAAGGGCAAAATAATTTGAAGCAATTGAGAATGAGACTAGAAGAACTGCTTCTTCAAAAATCCAAGTACTCAGAAGTTAGTAATATTTTTAAAAGAAGCACATCTGTACTTTTTTTTTTTCTTTGAAATCACTTCTCTTGCATTAGAGTCAGTATTTATCATATTTCATCTTTATGAAATATTGGTCTTTTCTCACTACAAAATACTATATCCTACTACCCAGAACAACGAGGTCAGAGCTATGGGATTAAGTTTTAGCTGGCAGGGGGTGAAGTGTGTCTGTGTGTGTGTATGAGGAAGGAACAAACTGAATCAATGGTCTGAGGAAGGTTAAAGAATAGCCAGGGTGATGGCAGATGTGATTCAGCACAGCAAACTCAGAATGTTTCAGGCAAGCCAGACCTGAAGTCATGTTCAGTTAACTGGAATGTAACTACCTGCTGTAATATCTGGGCATCCTGAGGTGCAACAGCAGTGCCTGAATACTCTCCACCACCAAAACATTCTCTTGTTGGCTAACATAACATGGTACAATACTGCCAAGCCATTGGTATGCCTTTAAGTGCTACATATTCTGGTCTGATTGCCCCCAAAAGGACATATCCTGAGGAGAAGCAGCTGGATAGTGATAATTTTTTAGATTTAAAATAGAATAAATGAAGTACTTGGCCTACTGCCAGCATCTGTGTGAATGGTAGCACTGTGGCTGTTAACAGCACTGAACTGTACAGGAAAAGTAGTAGGAGTGATTGCCTGGTGAGGGCAAAAACAGGTAAATGTGCAAATGACTATGTTGGCACTTTTGGTTTTTGGTTTTTTTGTTGTTGTTGTTGAGGGTGGTGGTGATTTTTTTCATTATTATTTGAAACTGTGGAAGAACAGACTCAGAAGTTCAGGACAGACTTAAGCCAGAAGGTTTCATAGGTGCTCCTTTTGGCACAATTATCATATAATATATGCTAAAACAGCTCGACAGACTTGTTGAATGAGAAACCAGTAGCTAGCTAATGATGGGAAACAGCACAACACTCACTCACAGTAGATAGGTTCTTCTGTCTTACTGTAGCTCCTGGGATTTTTTTTGTCTTTGGAATGAGTGAAAATTGTTGTTGGAGGTGAGACGAGCTTTGGGCCTGATTCAGCCCAATTCATTGCATTTCAAATCAGACAAGCACTGGGCAGACAGGAGGGTAAATCCACAGGGCTAGGCCTACTGGTGCTAGAGGAGGAGGAACCAATGGCCAGTGCTGCTGCTTTAAATATTTCTCCTTAGAAACTGTTATGGTCAGTTCTAGTTTTTAGATGTATTTATAAGTGGTGTTCTGGATAGATGCAGTGTAGGGAGCTGCCTAACTGTACTTGCCAGTCTTCCTTTTTAATAGTTAGAGGAATCTTGTTAAAATGTATTTACTGCAAGGTGCTGTGCCCTGCCTGAATTTGGCTGTGGCATCTAGGAAGAAGCATTGTCAGGTTCTTTCCTGGCATTTAACCTGAACAGGCTTCCTGAAATTTCACCTCTGTTTGTGGTTACACGCTGATGTTGCACAAATGACAGAGCTCTAAACCTCCCAGTCTTCCACACTGCTTTCAAACTGAGACATTACTTTGGACTTGATATCAATTGGAGATTTGCCAACTCACTTTAACAGGACTTTTCATGTGTGACTTCAAGCCATTTGACCATGAAGAGGAAGAATGTCTCATGGAATCAAGCTGCAGCAGGCATGCCTTGCTAAAGTCATGTCTCTGTTGTCATTAGTCTGGCACAAATCCTGGAGAGTGGTGGGGTGTGAGCTACAGCTTTCCAAAGGGAAAAACCAAGCTTAAAAGGGGAATTTCTGACATCCTGCTTCTCAAGCACTTTCCATTCTGTCTCATGACTCTTCTATAATTTGTTTATGGGGACTGGATTTGAGTGCCCCATTGGGAGTGTGGTTTCAGGAGGGGGATAAAGACTCCAGACTCGACAGAGTGCTGATCCTGAAAAAAATCCTCCTCCCCACCTGGTTTCTGAGGTGGACATTAACATGAAAAATTTAAATTTGCAACGGCAGTATTTACACTCTGGGCACTTTTGCAAGCAGTTCCCATAAGCATATTCCCTGTCATGCATAGCTTGGCAGGCATTCAGGATTCCCAAAGGAAGTATGTCTTCACATTATGTTTTTTGTAACGGGTATGAAGTGCAAGCATGCACTGGTGATTAGGGACTTGATTAAGAGTAAACTGTTCAAGTGATGGACCCTGACATGGAGAAAGCTGACTTTTTTTGTAACTGCCAAAGCAAAGCTCTATCAGGGGGGAGAGCAAACAATTTAATAAAGCACCATTTATAATTGGGAAGCCACTAACAAAGAAGGCAAATGGCTAAAAAAAAAAAAAAAAAATCAACAACAAAGAGCAGATATTCCTGCAGTTACAGCCTGCAGATTATTGGTCCCTTCCAGCAGCAGGGATGAATATTTTTGCCTACTTGTAAATTACATGCTTTTTATGGCTGACTTCGTAGGCTGGTGCTTTAAATACGTGGCTGTAAGATGTGATTTTTGTCAGTGTGTAGACTGACAGTCTCAATCTTCAGTTCTCGCCTAAAACAGCTGAAAAACTTTCACCTGCTGGCTTTTTTTTTTTCCTACCCCCAGTTTATGTCCCATGTTCTCCTAGGCCCCAAGTAGAGAATCATCAGTTATCTGCTCTCCAGCCTCTTTTTATACAATCCTATTTTGAGAGGAAAAGATGTTGCCTTTTCTTCTGGAGAAGGTATCTGGAAGGCTGCTATGCTTGGCCAGACCCCCAGCCCCCTCTCTCCCTGCCAGTATGTAGTTTTGCCATGGAAGCAGGAAGAGTGTTTCACAGGAGTCGAGCTCAGGATTTTGTATCTTCCTTTGAAGAAAACTGCTGTGAAAGTGTGAGGTTTTCTGCTTATTGAGCAAATGCCAGTGGAACTTTCCTTTCTGGAGGATCGTGTCCAGCTTGTTTCTGCATTACACCAACCATTGAAGAGGCTTTCTGTTTTCCATATGACCAAACACCTTGTTTTAATAGCTGATTTCTGCCAAGTTTGCCTCTTAACCTCCCCTTGTCCTTTCATTACCTGTTCAGCTTTCATATTCTGTCATTCTGAGACCTTTATTCTTTTTCTTTCCCTTTCTCTGTCGTCTTTCCTACTAGCTGTCTGCAGCATCCAGCCCTTCCAGTCAGAGTCCTCACAGAGCCTCAGGAAAGGATCCCTTTGCAGAGATCTCTCTCCAGGATTTCTTGTAGAACAACTTAGGTATTGTCCATTATTCTGGGAAGATGCATTTTTTTTGGTTGGTTTTGTTTTTGTTTAATGATACGGAACAAAAAGTTCTAATTCAAGTTTTTTGAGCATGACTGAAACTATTTCTGAAGAAAATAAAAAGTCATGTTGAGTTGGAAGCATTGTGGAAGTGACTTGGAAGCTCAGTAGACTGAACTGCAGCAGTGCTAAGGCACAGTCAAGTGATTTTTGCTTTGGCCCTTTGGAAATGCAGTTTGATAGTTGCCTTCTGAACTGCAGGAGCCAGCACAGGTGGTACCTGCTGCAGCTGGGGAGAAGGAGCTGGTGCTACATGGAATTCACCACTTGTCAGGAAAATGTTTCAGGTTCCTGGTTAGCAGCAAACACCTGGCTGCTGCTGGCAGTCTGCTCCTGTGCTTCACCAGATGGCTTGACTAAAAAGTTAACTGTATGCAGAAGGAGGTCCTTGGTTTCATGTGCTCGAGGGTTGTATTTTGGTGACAATATTGCATGGATAAGTAGGTTTTTATTGTTGGACAAACCAGCTTAATGCAAAGAGATGTTCCAAAGGCTGGTGTGGTTGAAGAAAGATCCTGATGGCTTTTGGTTGTTTTCTGGCCCTGATTTTGTACATATTTTATTTCTCTTGGCAACTTCAGATCTTGGAGTAGTCTGGGCATCTGAAGAATGAAAATTTATGTAGAAAATGTGTGTTTACAGTGAAGTCCTGCTTCTGTTGGATGTTAATATGAGGGTTTTTAATCTTTCCAGATTCAATTCATGTAACTGTGTTAGATGGAAGAGAAAGGAACATTTCCAAAAAGATGCGCTCACCAGTAAATCCCCACTTCCAGGAAAAAAAAGTGAACTTCAGTCTCTCAGATTCTCCTCTTCCATTAAATTTTGCAATGAAATGATGAAGAGCAATGAAGGAACCTTGGACAACTCCATAAGAAAACATCAATATACAATATAAAGCCAAGAATTGCCATGACTTAAGACTAAGATCTCCTTTATGTCCTGGTGACTAACAGGTCAATTTCAGCTTCTAATAATATCCATAATGGGTGGTAGCACACAAAGAGAAGCCTTTGTTCTGGAAAGTGAGATTGGTGTTTGGAAATGCTGTCTGGAATGGAGATGTCCTTGACCGTAACTCAAAACAAGACTCTGGGCAGGGGAGGGTCAAATCCTAACTCTTAATTCTGCAGTTACCTTTTCTTCACTCCTCACAAATGTAGGCACAGCAGTAATGGAAATTAACTTTTTTTTAAAATTATATATTCAGTTTGCAGTAGACATTCCTTATGTATTATTGTTTGTATTTATTTATGATTATCAATTTAACATTAATATTGTATCAAAAAAAAAAAACTCCTTATGAAAATGAGTATGGATGTATACAGTATGTCTGATTTTTATCCACAAAGAATGAATCTGATTCAGAATGCTTTTCAGCTGACATACAGAGCACTAAATATTTTAAAGGTCTGAATCTCATGAATTCTCAGTGTATATGGGAATTAGGGAAGAGCTGTAAAATGCATTAATCCTTATAGTCAATTCTGTGCCTAGGATTTTGCAAGGGAACAGTTAACTGACTAGGAGAAGCACTACATTTTTAATTCGGCATTAGTGCATTGGGAAGGAACTTTATTGCTTTCTGCTTGGCGTGTCATTATTTTTACATTTGACATTATAAAGCCTTTCCAAAATGAATGTGAGGAATTGCTTTCACTTTAAGACTTTCCTTCCTTTCTGTAAAAAAAAAAAAAAAATTTGAGATGTTGTGTGTTGGGGGATGGGGGGAGGGGAAGCCTTTTTTTGGCTAGTGCCATGTTTCTGATCACATACCTTTTAAAAGTAAAAAAGGGGAAGTAGCTTCCTTACACATGTCCAGTGGGTATTTAGTTAACAAAGAATTAAAGTAGCACTGTTGATCGGTGCTTTGTGTAAATACATCATAACTTTTGGGTGGAATGGGGCCTTCAGAAGGATTGTCACTGATATGAAAGCAATTCTGTACATGAATTAAGCATACTTGCTGCATTGTCTCTGCAGATTCTATTTTTGTTTAAAATATTAAAATGTATGTTAGCAAAAATGGGTGGATTTTCAAATAAAATGCAGCTTCCACAGAACTTTTGTTACGGTATGAAAGTCTGAGGTGCTTCTTTTCCTTTTGCTGCTTAAAATGTGCACTGATACTTGCTTTGTTTACTTAATAAAATACCAAATGTATTTCATATGTCCATATTGTATTCCAGGAGGTGCAGCACTGTGAATGATACAATCTATACATCATCTTCCTGGTGGAGCTGTAGGAGACAGCCTTAGTTCCACTATAAAGGAGTTGTCTTGTTAAGAGCTGGATTTCTTACTTAATGTGTTATTTCACCATCTTCTAGTTTTTCAAAATATTCATGGCAATAAACTTGTACTCTTTGTAACTGAGCAAGAAGCATAGATATGCCCCAGGAAAATATTTTGGTATCTTCCAGGGGAAGGTAATGCTGGAGAAGCTTTGAACAGTTTGCTAAGACAATCATCTGCAATTAGGCACTAGTTTTTGTCACGGGGAGATTTGATAGAAGTGGAACTTTTCTTAGGTACCTGAGGCTTGTCCTGAAGGCTGTACATCCTAAAATGATCAGATCAGTAGGTCTGAATTCTGTCTAAAAGCGTGAATAAAAAACCCCTCTGAATCTGTTACTTTTAGAGTATCTTATGCACCTGCCCTGATCAGGAGAGTTAAAAGTTTTTAGTAAACTGTGTATTAGCCTTCCTACAAATGAAGCTTTCCATGTGGACTGTGCCACCAGAGAACAGCTTCATCTCAGTGCTTGCTTCCACTCACAATACCAAAAACTGGAATTGTCTGGGTTAGCTGGAAAAAAGGTGTGTGGTTGTTTCCTTTCACTTAAATTGCTAACTGAAACACAGTCCAGGGCCTGTGTAAAAGCTGAAGGTAGCCCTTCCTCCTCCCCTGTAGCACAGTTGCTGGGTTATGATGAAAACAGACACCAATGTTGGCACCTTTTTTGGTCTGTGATGTACTCTGCACAGAGGTTTCACTCTGTTTTGAGGCTGCTGGCTGAGGATAGAGCTGTGTTCTTAGTTTTCACATCTTTCCAATCCCCTGGACCCCCTTTGAGGGGCTGTGATCCTGAGGTTGCAAATCATGTACGTGCCAAAACTTTCCAAACAAAACCACCTCTTCCGTCCAGATGATGAATTCTTCATCTGTTATTCTTCACTGCTCCCTGTTCTTCAGCACAGCTGCTGAGCAGGTTAAGCTTTATTGTTAGAGGCCTTTGCTAATAAACCTTGCTTTTGGTTTACTCCTCAGACACAAACTGGCTTGAAATTTTTTTCTAAAGATTATTTTCCCATTTACTTCTTTCTTAAGAAGAATGTTTGCTTTCAGTATCACTGGAACATCACTCAGTTGTAGCTTTATTTCAAATATATAACTCACAGACAGGTTTATTTTCAATACTGGCCCTTTTCAATAATGGGGGTTGTGGAAACCTTATGCACATAAAATGAGTTTTCAAATAAAAACTCAAAACTGAGTTTAAAGGTTGTTTAATTGGGAAGAGCAAACTGTCTAGGGAAGCTGCCTGCTCCTAGCAAGCAGTGGAGGGTCTAGCACTTTGGGAGGTGGCTGCAGCTGCCTTTAGAGCTTTGTAAAGGAAACAAGTCAGAATTGTCATTTTTAAATTTTTTTTTTTTAATTGGTGAATTACATAATTAAAACAACTGGATTTACCTCGAGACAGTTAACTTTTACCAGAAGAGGAACCCGAACAGCTCGTAACTTTGAGTGTTTCCTAAAAGCCCAAATATAGACTCTTCATCTGAAGACAAATCTAAATTCTTTTGCTTCTGTTCTCTTTGGTTCAAAGTCACAAACTGAACTGAACTGTTCTGTGCAGCACAGTGACACAGACAGTACCTCAGGAAACATTTTAAAATGTTGCATGTCTCTACATGACATCAGATGGTCCATTAAACCAGCTCCAGGAGTAAGTCACAGGCTGTCCCAGCTGCTTAACAGCCCTTCAGCAAGAAGGGACAGGGTGAAACCTTGCATTCTTTATGAGACACAAACTGCCAATTTTCTGAGCCTGGTCTAAATTTGGTAGCAACATAAGTGAATTGAAGGCCATGACATAATTGAGATAAGGAGTGTGGCAGAAAAAAAAGAATTAAGGGCCAAAACCAATGGGAGAAACAGGATATGTGATTCTGATGGGATCAGAAGATTGACAAGATAATGTGAGGGGTAGTGAAGAAACGTGCTGAATATAGAAGGAAAAACAATGTTAATGGGAAAGCTCTTAAATCAGAGCTTTCTCCACGGCTTGCTGGCAATCTTTTGACTTGATCTTTGCAGCTCGCCCACACTGCAGCAACTTGGCATTTTTTGCTGAATTTGCCCAAGGAAAATCTGTGAGTTACTGATGTGTTCTGTGTTGAAAGTGGAGAATGAAGAGACCTGGCTGATCAATAACGCAATGTCCTGGCCAGATCAGGAGAAGGAGTGAGGAGGAAAAAACCCTGAGCTGGTTCCCTTGAAGGTGTAACACAGCTGCCACCCACTTGGTGCCCTTTTGTATATGAAGGCTGAGTAACTACTACATCTATTACACTTGTGGGAGATTACTTGCCCAAGATAACAAATCTCTCTCTGAGTTGAGTAAAACACATATCTTACCTCTTCTCTTGCTTCTCTGCTGATGAAATTTCCAGAGGCATAGATCAAAAAGCCTTGAAAAAAATTTCTTTTAAAATTGTGGGAGCTGATGATGGGACTGAAAATGGGCTGGAGGCAGCATATGGCTCTGGATATCCAGCAGCTGTGGCACACAAGGAGAGCTGAGATCTTGGGTTTATTTTCATTGCATGGAGCTCTGCTTTGTTCAGGGTGGCAACTGCAGAACTTCCTATGCCAGCCACAGCAATTTTCCAAGTATCATATTTCTAGAAAAACGTTACTTGATACAATTTTAGCCTCTTGCTGCACTTGAATCACTGAAAATGAGGAAAAACTCCAGCGCCATGTCAAATCCCAGTTTTCCATGGCTCAGTGGAGATTTCTGATGGGCCACATTTGCAAACAGTTGTTGGCATCTTGCTACTGTGTCATGTCCTAAAACAACACCATGTTTGTGGTAGTCTGCAGAACATGAGCTCCGGCCAGCAGTGTTCCAGAGAAACATCCTTATTTTTACAGTGGACTCAAAATCCAAGGGCAAGTTTTTTAGAGGAGCATCCAGCTGCAAAACATCAGTGGCTTAAGATGCTAATACTGTTAGATCCTCTGTTGTTTGCTTGCCACTGTAGTGTGACTTTTCAGTCCATTAGCTTCTGCCTTGACCTTATTCTGGCAAACTCCTTTTAGCCCACAGAAACAGAGTGCTTAATAACTCCTCTCTCAGAAAGCAGCCAAACAAGAACAAATGCTGCAGAACAAGTCTCCTATCCTCGTTTCCCAAAACATGCAGGTCTGAACCTGTGGGAAGATTGCTTTGTTATATAACCCAGCTGAAGCGAAGGCTGAAAACCCCTCAAAAACCAGACCAAAAGTTAAGTAACCTACATTCCCCACAGCTCAGGCTGGGGAGAGATCACACTTGCACTGCCAGACTGTAAACCAGTGTACAGGGAAATGGCCCAGGGAGGGTTCAGCCCAGCAGTGTGCTGAGGTAAGCAGCTCCTTCAACCACTGGAGTGGATACAGGCGAGCAGCACACCCCCACCCCACCCCACTCCATTTTGTTCTGAGGCATTTGATGGATTGCTGGTTCTCAGTTCCAGCAGCACATGGACTTCAGTTCTTTTAAAATGCCTTTTATGACCTCACACTTATATGCAGCTTGGGTGATGCTCAACTTTAACTCTGAATTTCCAGTGAACACTCATGAGATTGTTGGGGTTCTTACCCCTGTTGAGAGGGCAAGTTTCTTAAGAGTTGTGTGCCAGGTAAATATATACTTGCAGCTCAGCCAAGGCTTTGCTTGGATTATACTTGTGGGGACACAAGGATGCTGTTCTCCATCATGTAACCTACCCAGTGTACTATAGTTGTCTTGAGCTACAGAAACACAGTAAAGAAAAGGTATGTCATAAAGGCAGGTACTTAAGGGTGGTTCCTGTTAGTTTTGTGCTACCTGGAGTAGGGAATCCTGACTCCCATGGTTTAAGTAGGAGTTGGAAGCACTGGCCGTGCTGCCAGAAAGTGCACTGATCAGCCCTCTCTGTTTTAAAAAATGTTCATTCCCGAGAGGTTTGCCAGTAACAATGTTATCAAATCCAGATGCCTCATTTCTGAAGGCCTGACTTTCTCTGTATTAAGCCTCACACTGGCCTTAATGCTAATCCTATAGAAATCAAGGGGATTTGGGACACTTCACTAAATATGTTTTGCTACAGGCTGTTGCTTCTGGCCGGTTCAGCTGCCTGTGGCTTGCTCCCTAATCAGCATCTCTCAGGTTTCTTCTTAACTCCCTCTCACCCACACGGCCATGTAAGGGAAATGGCTAAAGACTGACTCTGAGAGGCAAAGTTTCTTTTTTCCAAGTTTACATTGTCCTGCACCTGGTGGTATGTACACAAAGAAATGCCTAGAGATGGGCCCTACATTTGCATGGCCAGGGAATGGAAGTGCTCTCTGGGGAGTGGTGAAGAGCAAGAGGCCTGTCCTTAACAGGAAAGCTGCTCAGCACAAGCCATGTTCCAATTCTGCAAGTCAATGAAAAGCTAAACTGATCACTGAGCAGAACTAATCTGTCTTTCAAGAAAGCCATTTCATGGGGCTTGCACTTCTCTCAAAGAACAGCCAGCATGGCTGAGAGGAGGCTTCTGTTGTGCTGAAAACATGACCACCCCATAAACATGGATTTCCATTCCCTCAACACTCCAGGGCTAGGATCACCTCAGTCTTTGTGGTAACTCAGTTGGGTTGCAGAGGGATGCATCCAAACTTATTTAACTGTTTACTACATGGCACTGCAAGTGAGATTCAGACTGAGATTAAGGCTCCTAGTTTACATGCCTACTTGTAAACCCAGTTTCTGAGGAGCTGAGAGAACAGATCAACTCACCTGCAACCCAAGGAGACACTTACTGAGCAGCAATATCTGAGCTCCCTTGAAAGTGAAAAATATTTGCACTGAAGTACAGGATGAGACCTGCATAGACACAGGCTGTTTAAAATGTGAAATTAAAAAAAAAACCAACACAAACACATTTTTCCCAACAGCTGATTTACCCTGCAAAGGTTTAAATCTGATTATTCAGTGCTTTCACAAGTGCCCAAATGGGAAATGCATTGGTTAGAAGCTTATTTGTGCCTGTGAGAAGTGCACTGGGTTCTCCTAAGAGGGTGTCCAGGATGTGCAACAAGAGTGGAAAAAAAACCCCACTGAATCAATCCACTAAGATACATGTTCACAGGGACTAGCCACAAACCAAAGATACAGGATTGCACAAAATATCTGGGCAATGATGAAAAAAAAAAAAAATATTGAGGACTTTGATGATTGTTATGCTCTTTTTCCCCCTAATTAATTATTGGTAATTTCAATATATTTAAGAAGGGGTTTTAGGGAGACAGATATAATGCATTCAGTCTCTAGCAACAGCTGAATTATGCTTGGAGAAATTAGATTCTGCTTTAGCAAAGTATTTTCTACCAGGGCTACATTTCTCAGCAGCCTGCATTTACTCATTCCATGGCTGATCAGGAAGGAGCTCCACATCTGACAGACAAGTGAGAACCCCAAAAACTAAATTTTAACTCAGATTCTTTATTAGATATGTGTGCAGCTATTTGAATTGAGAAGCCAAAGAAGTGGTAAGGAAAGCAACCTTTTCATTAACCATTTGCATACACACACCTCTCATTAGACATGTGTAAATCATGATTTGAGCACTCAAAAACAGTTCCCACGAAGCCCAGCACCACACACTTGAGGAACACAGCAAATATTTAATGAACTGAGAGTGTGACATTTCTATGTTAGCAGCACAGCTTTGCCTATGTTTCACCTGTTTCACCAACCTCTTCTTCACATAAGGCCTTGATCATCCGAGCTGTGATATGCCTGTTTGATTCACCATCTTCTTCATAGCTCCTGCTTGGCATGTCTTCTGTTTCTTCATGAATAGGCATGGCTCTTCCAAGAACACACATGAGCCTTGTCCCCAGAGGACCCTGTTTTAAATATTCCTTAAGAAGAAAGAATATTGTTCTGCAATTAGATACAAAAAAAAAAAAAGCTGTTCTAAAAAAAAAAATAAAAAAAGCCCCAGGATCTTTCCTGTAAAGGTGCTGGCCCAGGTTGTTCTGTTGAGAGGCTTGATTTACAAGCCAGCTAATCTTAGGAGGCTGTGGCCCAGGTGCCCTCTCCTTTCCCTGTGTGTTTTCACCCATAAGATTTTCTCTGCAAACCAAATTCTACTCCCAACTTCAGTCCTCTGAAAAGAATTAAACTAATCCAACTAATTCACTGCTGCCAAAAGAGAGGTCCAAGTCCAGCCATGTGCTTCCACCATGTCTGTGGTCTTCTCCAAACCTCTGAGTCACTTTGGTTTATTAACCCAACAGACAACTAATTCAGGAGGAAAAAATGCTATTTTCTGCTGGGTTAGTGAGTGAGTCAGCTACAAACACGGTCTATGGGTACCCTAAGGGCAGGAACAGGACCATACAGACAAAGCCAGGGAGAGAGAAGCAAGACCCTGCAGCACAAGCTCTTGAATCACCTCTATTTAATAAATGCTTTCACGTAAGTTGCCACTGCAATTTAACTATTTTCAACTATAGCTTCATTCTTAGGAAGAGCAGGAATGTCAGCAGCCCCTGTGGCCCTCAGGGGGGTGGGCTCTACAGTGCTGAGAGCAGGAAGAAAGAAGTAAAGCCAGCATTCCTCTGACCAAGGCAACAGCTAAAAGGAAGCTAACACCTGGACAGATATTTTGTGGTGTTGTTGTTAAACATTCAGTTTTTCTCTGTAGTGACTCTTCAGGATGAAATAACTCCTTAAATCAGTCTTTAATCAAGGCAGCAGGATGATTTCTTTGGACACAAGTTGCAATTAACCAAACTAACACCAAATATCTAGGAAAAAAAAGGTGTTGGGGGGAGGTTGTTTTGTGTTTTATGCTTTTTTGTTGTTGTTTTGCTTCTTATTTTGGGGTTTTTTTCATTGTTTTTGTTTTGTTTGTTTGTTTTTTAATAACCCTCATTATTGAGTAAGTCTGAATAGAATATTTAATGGTAAAGAAACCTGTGGCTTGATGACTTTCAGAATTCATAGCAGGGGGAATTTAACACTCACTGTTTCACTCACTGATTCCTAGGACACCACACAATTGCCAAAACAATTTGTTTTGTGCTATCAGAAATGCCCTAAGGCAACCCAAACACCCATGTGAGGCTGACCTGTATGACAGAACCTATGCTTCCAGCAGTAGATCATGCTCCACACTGAAATGTGTTTATGTCAGTAAAAGATTCTATTATTTTAACTCACCTGGAAATCTTTTTTATCTTCATTTAACAGCCTATCAAGAGATGGAGTGAAAGGCTTTTCCCAGAGCTCCTTGTCACTGGCTTGAGGTTCTGTTTTAGACTGAAACTTTGCAAAGTCTTTAATCTTTGGACAGGGGACTGTGACACTTCTGAGGCTCTCATCTCCATCTGCTTTCCCTTTTTAAAGAGATGAACAAAGATGTCTATGTAATTCTTAAGCTTTATGAAGATCAGAAATAGCATTCAGTGTGGGCATTGCCTGCAATCTTTAATGTGGCTTGGCCAGTGTGAAGTAACTAACAGCTTGGTAAGACTTTTAGTTGGCAATCCAAGCCAGATGTTAATTTTGCTCAGTTTTTTCTCTATTTATTTCTGTTCACAATTTCTGATCAAGATCAGAGACTAAAATTGATTGGAATTTAGAAAAATGGTCTGTGGCAAAAGGCAGGAGAAAAAAATCAGTTTTTATCAGTTTATCAGGGCTTTGAGCAACCTGGTCTAGATGGGTGTTGGTACTAGAATCCCTTTATGACCTCTTTCAACTCAAACCATTCTGTGATTCAATTTTAAAACTTCATTGCAGGTAGATTATGGTCTTCTTGACACAAACTACATTCTACCATTGCTGTGGTGGCTACAGTCCAGTGGAAAATTAAGAGTTTGCTATGTAAAACAGGCAATTTGATAAAAAAACTTAAGAAATAAAAAGTATTTAAATGTTCAGTGACTTCTAAATTCTTATAAACTGCTGGCATGCACATTACCTGCATACTCACTAAACTCTACTTCATCTATTTCATCCTTAGGAAATTCATCTTGCATCTCAGCTGCCTGGGTAAGAAACAAATGCCTAAGAAATAAATAAATAAAAACAAAATAAAAAAGAAAGGTAAACTCATCTAAGAGGTCTGAATTTTCCTGTGCAACTTTTTGAGGTGGGAAGGAGGGTACCCTTTCAGAAAACCATTTGCTGCTTAACCACAAATGCAGAATAGTTCAATGGTTTAAAAATGCACTGGAGGCAGCCAGGTAGCTTAGTGGCTAATATGCTGCTCTTTTTTATTCTTAGTGCCTAAGTTCAACTATGTCCACGAAACTAAAAGAAAACAAATGTTATAGTCTACAGTCAGCCCAAGATTCAAACCACAGCTGGCAGCTCTCATGTAAAAACAGTCCCAAATTTGGAGACTAGAAAAAAATGATCAGCTCTTAAGACTTGGAGCTTTTTTTATGCAATATGGCTGAAATCACTGAGCTGGGACTGGAAAATAAAGATGGATCATCCCCATTGTTTCATGGTACTTTTAATACCATTACTGTTGACATTTTGCAGCTAAATTAATCTTTCTCTAGGGAACAAGTTAAGTCATTTCAATATAAAAGAAACTAATACTACAGACACCACTACAGACAGAGCTATCCCAAGGTTTCTTCATCAGAACCTCAGTACTCAGGAAATTTGTTTCATCTGAGATTGCAAAACTCCATATATTTGCATATTAATCTTCACATCCTTAAACATTTTGTCCACAGTAAAGGAAAAATACATTACTCAGCATTTGGTCTGAGAAGTTGGGTCTGAGACAAATAGAACAGAAAGAAACTATTTCCATGTCCCAGTGCTATCCCCAGTGTTAAAATAAAATTGGCTGCCCCTAGGTCTTAACAGATTATTAATGAAGCCAGATTTTTTCCCTGAATTCTGATATTTAGGAGGTTACTATGTCACACAGACATAAATTCCCCACATACTCAGTCAGATCCTGCCTCTCCTCAACTACCAAACTACCTTGGCTTTGTTGTGGGAGAGCCCAAATAGCTCCAGAGGCAGGAGAAAGCATTGTTTTTTTAAAAAAATCAAAGCATTCTTAAGTCTTACCTGGGTTCTCTCAGATCCTCAAGTTTGCTATCAATCAGTTTTGTCACTAAACTGATATTTTCTTCTTCCAGGAGCTCAATAGAGGCTTTCAAATCACTTATTTTCTTTCGGTACATCTTAATCTTTTGAAATGGCAAAATAAAAATAAAAAATAATTTTTAAAAAAGGGTGATCTTAGAAAGACTATACCCACTTTAGAAAGCTTTCATGGTAACTATCTTAATAGCACATACCTAGAAAGAATGCAGCTCTGTCAGCAAGACCATGCATTTGGTGGAGAAACACAGTGATACATTTT
Organism: Florisuga fusca; assembly: GCA_038090715.1. Lineage (NCBI taxonomy): Eukaryota > Metazoa > Chordata > Aves > Apodiformes > Trochilidae > Florisuga > Florisuga fusca. The sequence goes on from JAAWXA010000007.1 coordinate 4,670,041, forward strand.
CAGGCAAAGGGCAGGCCCCTCTGGTTCTATCACAACTCTGCCAATCACAGCCACATATTTGGGCTCTGCAGCCCCAAGCACAGAACCTTCTGATGTAGCCAAACAGGTCTGGAGACAGAAGCTCTGCATTTTTCTTTTTTGCTTTCACATCAGAGCTTTGACAGAGAGAAAAACCTTTTTGGAGTTAAATTCAGGTTCTTTCTTGCTCAGCAAGGGTTGCTTCTCTAATTCCTGCTTATATAAAAAACCTTCTAGCTTTCAGTCCAAGCTACCCACACTGGTTGAACCCCAGGTTCTCCTTTCTTTTGGACAGGTAATCACCCCATTTTGCCATGAAGTTATATCAACCAAAGGATACCAGTGATTCAATTCCCACAGTTCCTCTCACTTTTCCTGAAGTACAAGCAAGTTCTTAGCCCTTTCCTGGGAAGTGGAATGTATTATGTGATGGATACCTCCCCAGAAATCTTAGCTATATGCACTTGTTTAAGTACCTGGTGATCTGAATGCATCTGTTCTCACCAAAGGCAAATTAACCCAGCTATTTATAACCCAAATTTACAGCTACAAAGCAGTTCCCATTTCTCCTGGAGATTTTAAAAGGTGAAAATGATAGGACATTAACCAGTAACAGGATGTGGCTTGGCATGATGAGGTGATGCAGCTTTGCACCATTTTGGTGTGACACAGTAACTATGGAAAAACGTGGCTGAAGTCTCCAAATCTGTTCAAATTTGGAGGTAACTAACTGAGGGCTGTTGTATTAAGTCATTTGTTCAGTTTGGTGGCCAAACTGAAAAAAAAAAAAAAAAAATTGGGGCAAAACTGAAATTTTTGGTTTATCTCCCCAAGAGACAATACTGGAAGTCTGTCAGGTATTTATAAATATTAGCCTGAAAGAAAATATTTTGTCTATATAAGAAAAGCAGAGAAAATACATGGGTCAGTTCAAAGGACTGGGGAAGTTTGTGATAACAGTTCTGTTTTGCACAGTAACTCAAAGCAGTAATTCATTATTTAGGAAACTGATTCATAACATAGAAAACTTCTAATTGAGGAAAGAAACACAAATCCCTCCAACTCTGAGGTGAGGGCCTGTCAGGACATAACATAGTGACATTAATCCCTCTTGTTGATGCTGCTTAATGGGTATAAAATTCCTAAGTGTTCAGTGAGACAGGGACATTTTCAGGAAGTGAATTTCTACTCATCCAATGATATAATGTAGAAAGTCAAGCTCCTGTTTGTTTATACAGATTGAAACATGAATTCCCTCCTGTTGACCCCTCTCTCACTGCCTCAGAAGCTGTGGTTTGGACACCCTCCCTGAAAAGTTAAAGATGTAGGCTCAAAGGTCATTAAGGGGAAGGAGGAGAGCCATGTCCCTGCATACTGGCAAATATTTTAAACCAGTAAGTAAAATGGAGAAACCTCTGCCAGGTTTGTTCATGTGGCACTGAAACATAATAAGCTCATTTATTATTTTTGCAAAAATTTCTCAGTTCTAAACTGTGAGGTTGTAAAGGTGGAGAATAGTATTTCCCCCATTCAATCTCTTGCTTAGATTTGATTGCAACAAAGCAGCTGTATTGATTGGAACAAACACGATCAAACTTTCACCATGGAAAAATCAGTTTCCAAAATTTGGCTCATAAAAAATGTTTTTTTCTTGACAAGAAATGTTACTACTATCTAATATGTAGCTCAAAAAAGTAATTAAAGGACAGTATAAAGGCTATCAAGTAATCCATTAAAACTCATTATGATTTTGATTTTCCTCTCTCCAGTGTATTAATCTCCAGGGTTTCTTTATTATCTCCTCTTTAAAGCTGTCTCAAGCTTTTTCTCCAAAGATGTTTCCAACACCCCTATAATTTTTTGTTTCAGTATAGCAGCACTAGAATATAACTGCAATTCAAAACTATAGTTTTCAGATACTTATATGGATGAACCTTTACACTATATGGTATGCCAGTTCCCACAGATACAAACACTTAATTGTATGGAACATGGTAATCCTTCATAGAACTCCTTGGGCAGGGAAAAGGGTTCTTCATTTGTAAAAGCAGATGTTCAACTTTTACTTTTATTCACCACATACACCGTTTGCTACTCAGGTTTGCAAACTAATTACAGGAAAACAGCTCTCCTTTTCCCATGGAAGCCCTCAGAGGCCCATCACTGCAAAGAGTTATGACTGTAGGCCACATATTTCAAACCTGAACCACCACAGTAAACAATAGACAAGTGATCCTCTTACCTCTGCTTTTAGCCATTCATTCTCTTCAATTTCTCTGATACTGTTTTGGTCTAAGTGTCTTACAGCATTCTGAGAAAACACAATTTAAAGTTATCTCATCTGGAAGCAGGACTTTGACAGTGCTGAATACTATGAAGAACTACCTTCTCTTGTTTAGCAGCAAAAAATTAACAAACAGCTTCACAACAGAAAACAGTAGCATCCCCTGAGGGATTACAAGGGGATTTAGTCCACAAGGACAGCTGCTTCTTCTCCATCATCCTGCCTAATGTTGTTTAGATGTCAAGCAATTTACCAATATTTTATAATTTCCCATATTAAAGTAGGACATTTCCTTTTTGCCTAGTAATTCTGATATCTTCCTACTACTGCTCAAATCTTCTGTTCTGAGGAAATCAAACTTTTAATATTACAAAAATTAAGCAAAATCACAAATGAGGCTGGACTGGTCTGTGGCAAGTGACTTATACTAATGCTAATGAACCAAGGCTATAATTTAATTATTGATGTCAGTAAGTGGAAAGGAACAACTGGTGGGAAGATGCCCCTTTAGATCACTATAAACACTCCTTTGGATTATGTTCTTACATGGCTGAGAATCCCAGCAATGAATGAAGTCAAGGAAAGTAAACATCTAATGGGCCCAATTGGTGATTTGTACTGAAGTATGTTTTACTTATGCTTTGTATTTCTTGAGTGTAGGAAGTTGTCACCATAAATATTTTGTAAATCATAATGGCAGATCAGAGGTGCCAGAGATCACAAAATACCTCTGCATTAGTAAGTTTAAATTTTACACTTGGCCACTATTTTGACATTTTAAAATGTTGCACAAAGTGATGTACAGTTCCACGTAGACAATCTCTTCGCATGTTTTTGTTTTGTAAATCTATGAAAACATCAAAATCAGGACCACAGCAACAGTGACATGTTCTTGAACAAGTCATGTCAGTGCATGATGCCCCAGTTCCCCATACCTCATTTGCAAAATGCCCTCACATCTACTCATTGTTAATCTGATGTGAAAAAATAATGCACAAGAGTGTGTGTAACAATAACGAATGCCATGTTTAGTAAGAAAACTTAGTTTATCTTACTTTCAATTTACTAGAAAAATTCTAAGTCTTAATTCAAGTAAAACAATTATTAATGCAGAATCTTAACTATGATGAAGTCAGCACTTTTAAAAAGGCAGAAGGAATACCTCAGGGGCCTGTTCCTTAGTTAGCTTCATGTGGTTCTCAACCTGGCGGTCATTTTCTTCTTTCAGAGCTTTCAAAGTCTTTCTATAATATTCTTCAGAACAAACAAAAAACAAAACAAAAAAAAATCAGTATTAGCATCAATTTATTCTGACAACAGATAATTGGCATGCTGTTCCTAAGCTGGAACTTACCAGATAGCATCAAAAGCAGAGAAAAGGATTCAAACATCCTTCTCCATAAAAATCGGCCTCCTAAACCCAAGGGACAAGAGTGCTAACTACAAAACTAGAAACCTGAAGTGACTTACACATTACTGTTGGCAACTACTTCATCTGTACAATTCACTGCTGAGCAGTGAGCTGAGCAATCCTCTGCTAAAATATTGGTACCTTAACACTAAATTTTGCCCCTGTCAATAGCAGAGCTCCTAGAGTCCTGTGAGATATTTGCCTAGAAAACTTATTTTTTAGGTCTAGAAGCATACTGGATCACCTTATGCACATGGTATTTTTTCCAGACAGTTACTGTACAGAACTTAATAAATTTGTTGACTTATCTAAGCCTTCCAGTGGGGTTCCAATTTGACAACAGGAAAAAATGGAGAATGTGGCATTTTCCTCAGTGATCTGCTTGCATCATTACTTGTGGTCACTATTTCCAAAGTGTGTCTTACACCAAACTGAATTTGTTTGGCTTCAAGTTTCAGTCACTTGCTGTTTAATTCCTTCATCCTTCCCTTCAACAAAAAATACCTCTGCTGCCTGGTGTTTTCTCCCTTTGAAGGAATGAATGAGATTGTAGTAATATGCTTTGAAAGAAGGTACATCATACTTGTTCCAGGGGTTAGCTCTGCACTGGTGTTGCAGACTGCCTGTTGCTGGTCTGGCTGTAAATCAGTATCTAGTCATGGACCCACTGGGGAGCCAAAGGCAGTCCAACATGAAAGGTGCTTAAGTTGTGCTTTCATTCTTAATTTAACACTGTGAAAGCTGTCCTGCCTTAATCAATCTACCATCTAGACTTGGCAGAATGAAATGGAAGTACTTACATACTATAATTAATTCATCTTTTCATGTTTCCAGGCAGCTAAACACCCTGAGTTGTACTGGGAGAATGAAGAAAGGGAGGAGTGGTTCAGACATATTTTCTGTTTCTGAGAGGGCTATTTTCCCTAAGTCTCTTGCTAAAACATTGTTCCCCCTGACCTCACATAAGTGCATGGCTCTCTTGCCTCCTGTCCCCTTCATCAATTTTGTCATCCCCTGACCACATAGACTGTGCCAGCACCAAGCCCTTCAGAGGTACCAAGATACAGAAACTTCTTCACCTATGCTTAATCCCTAAGCCTGTTGCACATCTGGGGAGTTAACAAGCCCAGTTTGCAGCCACATCATTCTGGAAGCTTGTTAGATTTTGTTGATGTTGTTATTTTTGTTGTAGGTTAAAAGACTGTACTTCCCAGCCACTTCATAAGTTCAGTTTTAGGAAAATGAGTAAAACAGTTTGCTAACATCCAGTAAGGGGAGCATCACTTTGCAGTATATTAATTAGGCAACTACTATATGTACCTCTGTAACAGCCTTTCTATAACTACACTTGCATTCAACTGCAAATTTTTGCCTCTCTACCCCATGACATGCAGGAGGTCAGACTGAATGTTCTTACTGGCTCATTCTGGCATTCTATATAAAAGCCCATTCTCTTTTTTATTTCATATTTCAGCAGCTGTATAACAACATTTTAAATTGATTAAGGACACGGAAAATGCATAGTGAAAAATATCAAGCTCTCCTGAATACAGAGATGGATAGCCAACAAGCTATCTGTCAACACAGAAAACACTGTGCAGATCTTAATCATGACGAAATATGTTTCAGGAGACAAAAAAAGATAGCAAGCTGGCTCTTAGCCACAGCAGTTGATGCCTGGTAATGGCTGGCACAGAATATAGAGAGACCCTTACAGCAGTGTCACTGCCTGTCACTACCAGCTGCTTGGCTGTGCTCATGCATACTGAAAGACATAAAGGAGGAAACCCAGGACATCCTTCTGTTAGAATCATGGTTTATGTAACAGCAAAATATTTCAATGATTTTTAAATAATGCAGTAGTAAAAAAATCTTTGTAAAGCACTCAGCACCGGAATATGTAAGCCCCCAAATTAATCCACTGTTGTGTTGGTACTGAAACTGTTCCCAGGATTTGTATAGGTCAGTACTGGCAATTTTGCCGGGCCTCATGTAAGCGACTCTGCAGCCGAGAGGCAAACTTCAGACCACTGGTAAACAGCTCCCTCTAGTTCTGCAGTTCCACCAGCGTGCTGAGATCAAGAGAGTGTTCCAGGAACGAACTTGTACTGCTTTCCTGTCAAAGGAGTTTTAAACATGTGAAGTGCTTGTGGCATGAGAAGCAACAAAAGCAGGGCTAACATTTTCAAGGATGACAGTTAAGGGAGGCCACTGTGTAGGGAACCTAAGTACATGTAGACTTATTTTTAGAAAAAAGCAGTCCATTATAACATTTTTTAAAAATAGGTTGTCTGTATCTTACAAGAAAATCCTCAGATTTATTTGCATAAGGCTATCAGTTTCTTTAAGTGTTCATAATTTCTGCAACTTCATAAAATGCTTTGAAAAGGGCCTGTCCTTTTCAGAGAAAAGAGTTCTTCCATATTTTTAGGAATATGCAGTCTGCTTCAGGTGCATTGTCTTAAAAATGTTCATAAAAATTACTCTCACTTCACATGAAACTAAATTTATAATATAATTAATTCCCAGAAGGAATACAGAGCTTGTAAGACTTGCATTACACTAGCTGTAAACTGACCTGCATCCCTGTGAAAGTCATCTTTGACTCCTTTGATGTCTTCTTCCAGATTCATAATCTTACTGGAGTGTGTTTTACTTCCCACATTTTTATACTCCAACCAATAATCCCTCTCATCCTGCTTCACTGAAAGTCTTTGCTCAGTGTCTTCAATCTGGGACTGCATATCTAGTAAAGTAAGAACATCGGAAGATAAAGTCATTACCAATTTCTTGAACTGAAAGTTCATAATTCTTATGACTTCATCAAATTTTTCAGTTATGGCACTTTCATTGGGATTGGAGAAAGAAGGGTGATTCTTCTACACTACAATGCATTACAACACAATGGCCTTACATAGTGTCAAGGGCCACCATCATTGCTGAAAACAGCTTGTTCTTGTTCTGCCAAGGAGAGACAACAGGTCACATTTAAATGTGGTAACCAGACACATGTGACTTCACAGGATGGCAGCCAGAACATTAAATAGTCAAAACTGCACATTTTCAGCATTAATAATTTTTATTGTACTCCAGTGAAGCCAGTGCATAGAGCTTTTGTGAGTTTGAACTTAATAATATGAAGCCTTTGTACTTGCACAGTAATATACATCATTTGGAAGGAACAAAACAGTCTAATATAGATAAGTTTCTATAGAAGACAAACTTGTTTTCAATTTTAACTCAATGTAGTGAATAGTTTTACTTATAAGCCCCCTACAGTCCCACACCACATTTAGAGCTTAATTTCTGGGAGTAAAAACTTTATGCTTTTTATGCAACAAGGAAGTTGAATCTCTATTTAAAATGAAAAAAAAAAAAAGCACAGTCCTAACTATGCAAAGAGCAAACCACACTTCTGCAACTCACAACACACCTTTCAGAAGCTGTTCCTTGTCCTTTTCATACTGCCACGTTGCTTTCAGTGACTCTTCCACATCATCCCTAGTGACAACCTCCTTTTTATCCTGTTTTTTCTCCTCTTCTTCTGTTTGTTTTAGGATACGCCCGATGTGTGCCTGCTGTGTTTCCTTTAGGAGGTCATTCTATGAAAGGACAATAGAAGAAAAGGTATTTATTAAGACATTTTCATATTAGTTCTGAAAGTTACAAACTTCAGTAATGAAGAAAAGTAAAATCTAATCTAGTCCCAGGATGCACTTTAAAAACACTCAGCTGAACACCTATGCTTCATATTCAAAAAGGATGGAGCAAAAGGGAGAATCTGCTAGTCTCAGAAGTTTCTCAGCAACTTAAAGACCATTATAAGGAAATGAGAGTCAAATGACTGTCGTATTCAGTGCAGTACATGAATAATTTGCCATTGAAGGGAAAAAAAATTCCTTGTGGGTTGGTTTAATAACTATTTATTTGTAGGATTTATTTACTTCACTTCAACATTCTTTTACCACCTTCACACAGAAAAATCAATCGGGTCACTTGCATATAACCACAGTAGAGTCTTGTCAGAGCTAGAATTAGTTACACCCACTGATTTCACAACTGTGATTATAACCCCTTGCACTGATCCTCTTAAGTGACACAAAATGTTTGAACTTACTGATTCTGTATGTTTGCTCCTGTGCATGCTTTCTCCTTACAGGAGAAAATAACCATACCAGATAGACTGTAACAGTAACCATGCAGTAGAGAGAGTCACAAGCATTCCTCATTTCTACAAGGATTAACTCTAAACCACTCAGAAACATTATGCAGGAAACAAAGAATGGAGCTCTAAGATTTGTCAAAACATGGGTAAATTGAGCAAATCACATTTCAAGCATCCCCTGAAGTACCTGAACAGTCTAAAATATGAAAAAGACCTTGAAAGACCATGGACTAAAAGCAAGTCAGGGGAATAACCATAAAAGACTTCAGATGACTACAGAGAGAAGAGCCAAATGCCACTTCCACTGATAGTTAAGGCTGAAACTGAAATACAGTACAGACCTCAAGTTGGGAAGGAACACTACGGAAAGCTAAACAGATGGGTATTTAGAAAAGTAGGGCAAGTATCAGGCACTAGGAGACAGAGATGTTTCCACTGTTTCACTGCTATAGGAAGTGCAGGCTGCAACATTGTTTAATCACATGACCAGTTTAATGATTTTTAAGCAATTTGAACTCATTTCATTAGGTGACTGTATATATATCCCCTTTAAAGGTTCACTGTTCTCAGTCATCAGATGCCACATTACAATTTTTTACATTCAGTTCTTTACAGGCACTTCATATATACAGTTCTTTAAAGTCTCACTCAGGTGACTCAGTAATTACTTGACCTTGCTCTAAAAAGAACCCAGCACAACTCTTAACCCACAAGAAAGTGAGCCTTCATCAAGCAGTGCCAAAAATTGAACCTAGACAATTGCGTGATGCTCTTTCTTCTTTATTCATTATAACAAAGTTTGCAAGAATAAAAAAAAAAACTCTTGTAGATACCTCTGCAATTCTGTTATCTTAGAAGTGAATCAAAGAAGGTCAGCAAATCTCAAAACCTGGTTAGATCTGCTACTAATACATAGAAAAATGAAGTTAATGTATTTTATTCTACTGTTCACTGAAAGTGTGTTCTTGACTTCCTCGAAGAATATTTGCAGGACTGTTTAAAAAGACACATCTGAATGTACTGCAGCACAGCCACCTACTGAAAGGTGGGCAGGCTCACTGTCCCGTGTTTGTTTCAGAGTAGTATTAAATACTTAGGTGGTTACTGAGTATCTCCTATGGCAACAGAAAACACCCTCAGTGAATTCACTTTACCTGACTGCTGTATCCTGTTCTGCCCTGTTCTACCTCAGCAGTGCCTTTTTTTGCAAGGTTGTATTTAGGATATGGCGTGTCAAGTTTAATTCAGATAAAACTTTATGTGCTAAAAGCTACTAATTCTAGTCTCAGTGACTGTAAGAAATTCTCTGCAACAGCTACTTATAGTGAATCTAGTATTAGGATTAAAGAATAAACAACTGCATATAAAATGTGTTGGGAAAAGGATGTGTGGTCACTTACTCTTTGATGATATTCTTTGTTCTTTTTTTCCACTTCTTTCAGATCAAACAAAACTCGATCAATTTCTGCTTCTTTTGTCTCAATTCTGTGGCGAAAGAGTCAAGAAAGAGAAGTTCTTAGGAAAACAAAAGACAGAGGAATGTTACTTAAGATAATTTAAATGTAAACCCTTCTTAAATATTTTTTTTTGTATCCTATTGCTTGATTAATTTGGGTAGATACCACTGTTTGTTAATACACATAAAACATAAATATTTCCCATATATATATGAACTTTCATATTAGTTTGGATCTCACACTCCTACTGAGACAGAGACTCCCTGATTATACTGTTCCTTTGTAGCTAGGAAGGACTAAGATGATTTATTCCTTTCTGGCTATGGTTTAACAGACACTGCAGGCCTCTTTTAAGACAAGATTATTTGTGCTCCAGAAATATTAATTCCTCACCACTCACTTCAGAAGAAGCCTAGGCAACTCACTCAGGCATCAGTCAGATGAATCCTAAACTGAAGAATTAAATGGCACTAAATTCTTCTGAAAATGTGGGGGTTTGAACTTCATAAAGTGTATTTGTACACCAAGAACTTGTTAGTCTTTAAGACATACAAAAGAAGTAGGGTCTGCTGCCAGAGTAGTTTCTTCTAAGTATCTTTATAGATTTCTAAGTATGTTTCGATATTATACAGGTTTCTCCAGTGTATTGATGACAACCTCTTGATGCAGTTGGTGGAGGAGCCAACTAGGAGTGGAGCATTGCTGGATCTTGTCCTAACCAACAAGGAGGGCCTGGTTGAAGCAGTGAGCCTTGGCTGCAGTGACCATGAGATGGTGAAGTTCAGGATCTTATGTGTAGAAACAGGATTCCAAGTAGAATCTCAACCCTGAACTTCAGAAAGGCCAACTTTGCCCTCTTTCAATTGCTGGGGGAAATCCTATGGGACAGAGCTCCAGAAGATAAAGGAGCCCAAGATGGATGGTTAACATACAGTGACCACTTCTTCCAAGCTCAAGACCAGTGCATCCCAGTGGGAAGGAAATCAAGAAAGGGAACTAGGAGAGCAGTATGGCTAGGTAAACTCAAATGGAAGAAGAGAACCTATAGATTGTGTAAGGAAGGGCTGGCCACTTGGGAGGAATATAAGACTGTGTTCTGAGAATGCAGAGAGGCAACTAGGAGAGCTAAAGCCTCCTTGGAATTAAACATTGTGAGAGAGGTTAAGGACAACAGGAAGGGCTTCTTCACATACATAGCAGATAAAACTAACACTAGAGGCAACGTAGGCACTGCTGAATGAGGTGGGTGCCCTGGTGACAGAGGATACAAAAAAGGTGGAATTGGTGAACACCTTCTTTGCCTCTGTGTATACTGCTGGAGAATGTCCTCAGGAGCCCCAGGCCCCTAAGGCCACTGAGGAAGTCAGGGTAAATGATGAGTTTGCCTTGGCTGATGAGGGCTGGGTTAAGGATCAGTTAATGAGTCTGGACATACATAAATCCATGGGTCTTGATGGGATGCACCCATGGGTGCTGAAGGAACTGGCAGATGAAGGGACTCGAGCACAGATCCGATGAGGAGAGGCTGAGGGAGCTGGGGCTGTTCAGCCTGGAGAAGAGGAGGCTCAGGGGAGACCTCATCACTCTCTACAACTCCCTGAAAGGAGGTTGGAGCCAGGTGGGGTTGGTCTCTTTTCCCAGGCACCTCTCAGCAAGACAAGAGGACACTGTCTCAAGTTGTGCCAGGGGAGGTTTAGGTTAGATATTAGAAAGAATTTCTTTACGGGTGATCAGGGTGATCAGGCACTGGAATGGGCTGCCCAGGGAAGTAGTGGATTCTCTGTCCCTGGAGATAAAGAGACTGGATGTGGCACTCAGTGCCATGATCTAGTAACCGCAGTGGTAGTGGATCAAGGGTTGGACTTGATGATCTCTGAGGTCCCTTCCAGCCCAACCAATTCTATGATTTCTATGATTTCTATGTCATTTGTAGCCTGCTCTCCATCTTCGGGTAAGTCATTGGGAATACGAGAGGTGCCCAAGAACTGGAGGAAAGAAAATGTCACTCCAGTCTTCAAGAAAGAGGACCTGGGTAACTACAGACCAGTGAGCCTCTCCTCCATCTCTGGAAAGGGGATGGAACAACTCATTCTTGCTGTCTCCAGGTACATCAAGGACAAGAAGCTTATCAGGAGCAGTCAACATGGCTTTACTAAGGGGAAGTCATGTCTGACCAACCTGATAGCCTTCGATGAGGATATAGCCAGGTGGATGGATGATGGCAGAGCAGTAGATGTAGTTTATCTTGATCTCAGGAAAGCATTTGACACCACCTCCCGCAGCATCCTTGGTGCTAAACTGAAGAAGTCTGGCCTGGATGATTGAGTAGTGAGGTAGGTCAGGAGCTGGTTGAAGGACAGAAGCCAGAAAGCTGTAGTCAGTGAGATGGAGTCTAGTTGGAAGTCTGTTTCTAGTGGAGTCCCTCAAGGGTCAGTGCTGGGACCAGAAGTGATATTGAGTATCAATATATCTATTGATGACCTGGATGAGAGAACTTGAGCATACTATCAGCAAGTTTGCTGATGACACAAAACTGGGGCAAGTGGCTGACACCCCAGAAAGTTGTGCTGCCATTCAGAGGGACCTAAACAGACTGGAGAGTTGGGCAGGTGAGAAATTTAATGTATTAGAAATTTAATGTATTAGAAGGGCAGGTGTAGTGTCTTGCATCTGGGAAAGAACAACCCCAGGTACCAGTATAGGCTGGGGACTGAGCTGTTGGAAAGCAGCAAAAGGGAAACGGACCTGAGGGTGCTGATGGATGGAAGGACGACCATGAGCCAACAATGTGCCCTTGTGGCCAAGAAGGCCAATGGCATCCTGGGGTGCATTAGAAGGGGTGCAATTAGTAGGTCAAGAGAGGTTCTTCCCCCTGCCCCTCTACTCTGCCCTGGTGAGGCCACATCTGGAATCTTGTGTCCAGTTCTGGGCCCCTCAGTTCAAGAAGGACAGGGAACTGCTTGAAAGAGTCCAGCACAGAGTGACCAAGATGATTATTTTCTCTGCTAGATTTTAAGAGACCCTTAATTTACGCCTCCATTATTTTTAAAATAAATGTTTCCTTTGTGCTCTGCTCTCACCTGCACCAAAGGAGCAAACTGAAAGGTCTGGAGGTTTTGGCTAGTGCATACATACTTCTGTGAAGCCCAAGGAATCCTAGCAAGTAGAGTCAAATGTGAATTTGCAATTTCAGAGTATGCAGACCAAAAGCTTGCTGCTAACAGACAAAAATGTGGGATCTTTTTTTGTTTCTAATGAAACTTTTCCCAAGTTATAATATAACTGCATAAAATTATTTCTGACCCACTTAAATGCTTTCTCAGAGGTATAGTTTTAAAAAGTGTGTATTTCTGAAATAGCCTTGAAAACCTGAGATAAGAACACAGCAGCATAGTATACAAACACCACAGCCAATCAGCTCAGGCTCTGAATTGAGTTGTCTGTGTTTTCTGCTTTATCCATTCACATATTCCATATGTGTGAAAAGTTAAATATACCAAACCTACTCAAATTCTAGTAAAGCTTCTGGAAAAGCTGATTCAGGATCTGTAAATTGCTCTTCTGGTTTCTCTTCTTTCTTCTTCTCCTCCATGTTTTTTGTTATACCTGTGCTAGAAGGGAGATCTAAAGTGAGGAAAGGGCAAGCAGAAAAGAAGAAGGAAAAAAAAAGAAAAATTAATGATTACAAAATGACATCATGTTCACCAGCTTTTGTTGCTTGTGACAAGTTCCTAACAGTTCTGGAAAACACAAAACAAGACTAATTTTTTTTTCAACAATAATCCTGGCCAGGGTAGCACTCAGGACCATGCTCTGGGGACATCTTGAAGTGTTACCTTGAGTAAAGTTGTATTTGTTTACAGTGGTGTCTATCCCTAGTTATTTATTGCATCCACTGCTGTGGGCTGGATTTTACATCCTTGCACATGAAACCTGCAGTTAGCTGTTCCTTTTTCAGCCCCTTGTCCCTGTTTTTTTATCAGGCTTGTTTTATTGAGTCCACTTGTCATACACATCTCTTCTGCTCTCCTACTGTCCTCTTAGCACTATGAATATTTGCTTTTCACTGCAACTCTGATATGAGTTTTCATTGTCAGAGCTGGAACAAAACCACTTTCTGCAGGGGTTTGCAGGGATATCCAAGTCAGCAGCATTTCCTGGGCGTGTTGTCAAAACTACCAACCTCAATTCAGCTCACAATGAATAGTTCTATATTGGTACTGGTAGCATATATTATATAAAATAAAATTAAAAGTCACAAGAAAAGGGCACTTGGGAAGATTCCTCACTTTTTGTGGTCACATAATCAAATGAAAAACCAGGTTAGTTCATATAACCCAGGAGGTTTTTTTACCAAATGAGCAGAAAAATTGTATATAATGATTTCAAATTAAATTGCTTTTCTGAATTTAAGTTCTGAATTCTCACTCCACTAGCTATATTGGTACCAACTTGTTCTGTGACTAAATTCAGCAGACTGATACTAAGCAAGCACAAGAAAACAGGAAAAAAAAAAAACCAGAAACAACAAAACAGTAGAAAGCCACATAGCAAGCCTGCCAAATCAATTAAAAATCAAGGGAACAAAGTTAAACCAACTAATGACAGATGCACCCTAATCCATACTCTGGCGCATGCCTGCTTGCTACACTCACCATACCCCGAAGCAAGACAACATCAGCTTTCTGTATACAAAATAACTTTCTACCCTAAATGAGTATTTGAAGTCTGATGACGAAGCAAGTGAGGGTGCTGAGGGCAGAGTTGCAGAAAGGCAGGTATAAGGAATGCTCACTGTGTGGCAGCTCTGGAAGGTAAGTGAAAGAAAGGGTAAACATACCTTGGAGTCTATGTTCCCACGCAGCTCAGACCTTAGAATATCTTTTTCATAATGTTTTATCCAGAAGAATTTTACTCCCACTCTGTTGGAAACCTGCCTGTGCAGTTTTTGTATGTTCTGCTGCTGGAGAAAAATTCACACCCACAGGGAGAATTATCTGGAGCTGTTAATTAGTCTTCACACCAACAGATTACTTTTATTGCAGATATTTCACATAAAGATGGAAAATTCTGACTCCCACCAGCAATACCCTGAACTTCTGAAATGTCCCAGATCAAATTTTTAATGGTTGCTTGATATTAGAAAAATATTTTTTCTGTGGAACTTCAGTACAATCAAGCCTGTGTCACACTATCACCACACAGCTGCAGAAAACCTTACTGACATTTACCATCGAAGAAAAAACCTTTTTGTACCTCAGCATCTATTGACCAAGTGAATTAAGAAACAATCTGAGACAGGGAGTTGGGCACCTAGCTCCCCAAGAACCCTTTTAAATTTCCACCCCAAATGCACAAGTGCAGAGTGCATTTTTTAAGCATAAAAAAATGAATCTGTCAGCCATATGCAGTGCAGAGTTAACTAAACTGGTACTGATTCAACTTTCACTTAAGCATTTATTTTACTGATTGTGAAACAGAAGATTACTGCAGCACTCTATAACTTTTAAAAAATTATTATTAAAATTTCTGTCTCTCTTACTTAAATGGATAAACAAGTCCTCTGCTTAGAACAGGATACAAACTGAAAAGCTTTGCACAGCAGTTCTTTGAAAAGGTTTGCATGTGTTGTTGTTTTTTTAACACCAGCCCCAGGTGAGTTCCAATGATATATTTATGAAATTCTTCCTGTGCAGAGAACAAGAAAGCCCCCAAGCTGTACAACACAGTAAAAAACAGTCATACTAGTAACAGATTTGCTGAATTTTGCACACCATAGAAAATATACACACATGAGAGAGAAAGAAACACAATTAGGGGAACTGTGAATTGACTGCGTATTTTAAACCAGCAAGAAAACATTTGCAGAGGGCAATATTTATTTCTTCTCACAAACAAATAACCCATGAGGCATAACTCTTGACTGTCCTACCCTATCCCTACCAGCACTTTCTCAACCAGTAAGAACACTGCCATTACCTCCTTAGAAGAGGCAAGGAGAGCCCAGACACTGCAACACAACTACCATGACTTTCCAGACCACCTGAATGGGGACTCACCATTCACCTGAGCTCAATCCTGATTATCAGTGCCCCCCACACCACCACTCACTCACACTCTCACCCCTGTATTTCAAGCAGATGCATATTTAAGTAGCCTCCACTCCCTCAGTGGCCATCAATAATTATGTCAGCACTCTTGCAGCCTCACCATAACCCCTTCCCAATCTTCAAAGCAGGCTAACAAGTCCTCCTGCCCTTAACTCTTTCCTGACTAACCTGTCCTGTGTCACTAACTCCTTCATCACCAGATGCCTCAGATCACCAGGTGGCCAAAGTTCAGCCACCCCTTACACTGGCTGAAGCCTCCATGTCTACAGCAATCAGACCCCCCTGGTACTGTCACTCTGTGCCTAAGCACATCTGTGCTGCCACCAACCACTGAAGAGTGCCCTAAACAGCCATACTTTGAAGTATCTCTTGGAGAAAGTCCAGAGGAGAGGACAAAGATGATCAGAAAGCTCGAGAACCTCTCCCAGAAAGAAAAGGTGAGAGTTGGGGTTGTTCACACCAGAGGAGGGTCCAGGGAATCATTATAGCAGTCTTCGAGGACCTGAAGGGACCACAGGAAAGCTGGGGACTTCTCACAAGGTCATGTAGAAATAGCATGAGGGGAGAAAAGTTTCAAACTCAAAGTGGGTAGATTTAGATTAGATATTAGTTAGAAATTCTTCACTATGAGGTCAGTTAGACACTGGAACAGGTTTCCTAGGGAATTTGTGGGTGCCTTTCCCTGTAAATGTTCAGGCTGGACAGGGTTTGGAACAACTTGGTCTAGTGGAAGTTGCCCCTCCCCATGACAGGGGTGTTGGAACTAGACCAAGGACCCTTCCAACCCAAGCCATTCGGAGATTCGATGATCTCCCCTCACCCTGCCACCATCCACACCCAAGTCCCCCCTCAGGGCACCCGAGGTCCCCTCCCGCCCTCGTGCTCCCAAAGCCTATGCAGTCACCACCACCCCACGGCGCCCAGCCACCACCCTGCTGCCCCCACACACTGTCTCCCCTTGGCAGCAGCCCCCACCCCTCCCATCTCCAGGGCGCACCCGTCGCTCCCGGCTCCCCCCGGCCCGGCTGTGGGCGGGGGTCAGTCAGGGCCTACCGCGCACCCCGCCCGNTTTGCAAATGAGGTATGGGGAACTGGGGCAAGTGGCTGACACCCCAGAAAGTTGTGCTGCCATTCAGAGGGACCTAAACAGACTGGAGAGTTGGGCAGGTGAGAAATTTAATGTATTAGAAATTTAATGTATTAGAAGGGCAGGTGTAGTGTCTTGTATCTGGGAAAGAACAACCCTAGGTACCAGTATAGGCTGGGGACTGAGCTGTTGGAAAGCAGCAAAAGGGAAACGGACCTGAGGGTGCTGATGGATGGAAGGACGACCATGAGCCAACAATGTGCACTTGTGGCCAAGAAGGCCAATGGCATCCTGGGGTGCATTAGAAGGGGTGCAATTAGTAGGTCAAGAGAGGTTCTTCCCCCTGCCCCTCTACTCTGCCCTGGTGAGGCCACATCTGGAATCTTGTGTCCAGTTCTGGGCCCCTCAGTTCAAGAAGGACAGGGAACTGCTTGAAAGAGTCCAGCACAGAGTGACCAAGATGATTATGGGAGTGGAACATCTGCCTTATAAAGACTGAGGGAGTTGGGTCTCTTCAGCTTGGAGGAGAATGAGGGGTGAGCTCATCAATGTTTATTAATATGCACGGGGAGAGTGCCAGGAGGACAAAGCCAAGCTTTTCTCAGGGGTGACTAATAGAACAAGGGGCAGGGGTTATAAACTGGAGCATAGGCATTTCTGTGTAAATATCAGGAAGAACTTTTTCACTGTGAGGGTGACACGGCACTGGAACAGGCTGCCCAGGGAGGTTGTGGAGTCCCCTTGCCTGGAGATGTTCAAAGCCCACTTGGACATGTTCCTGTGTGACCTGCTGTAGGTGACCCTGCTCTGGCAGGGATCTTTTGAGGTCCCTTCCCACCCCTAACTTCCTATGATTCTATGGTGATTCTTCGATTTTTGTGAAAGAACTTGCTCACTGCTTTCACAATTTTCATAGACTACTTGTCATCCTCATTGTCAGAGCTGTAAAAAACAAGCATTGTTTTCCTGGTGTTCTCCATTCTAGAAAGAGAAATGCTGGATTGCAAATGGTGTCTGTTTAAAAAATCATCTGTAAACTTTGCCTTCCTGGAATTCACTCACCATACAACACAATAGAGGAAAGTATTACCATTATCACAACATCTTTTACTGTTTCCACATCTATTGTTCCCTGGTTTTGGGTTTTTGGTGGGGTTTTTTTGCTTTTCAGTCAGGTGCAATGCTCTGGAGGGAGATGCTGTTCCCAGTTACCACTCTTATCCCCAGCACTGCCTCTCCAGAGGGTGGAAAGGACAGAGCTGGGGCTCAGAGCAGCTCCTTAACTTCACATCACTGTTTGATTCTGGCAAACTATGGTGGGTTTGGTTTTTTTTCTTCTTATTTGCACNTGACTGAAAGGAGAAACATGAATCTCTGTACCTTGTGTCAGAGATAGAATTTGAAATGGAAGAAACCTGAACAACACCCAATATTCATCAATTATCAGCATTTAGGGGACAAGGATATGCGCCTGGGAGTAAAAATTAAAAGCAGGGTTTGCAAACTGAAGAGCAACCACTTACTGTTCTAGCGACATCTATAGGAATTTACAGGGTCTGTGTGGGATTTTCTGTTTCATTTTACAAAGACCAGAGTGCAGATTTCCATAGTGAAATAGACCAGGTTTAGCTGAATCTGATAACAGATAAATACAATCCAAAAAGTCAACAAGCAAAACCATACGTTTTGCTAATAAATAAGCAAACTGCATTACTGGACTGAGGAAAAAAAAAAAACCCCACACTGCTTTTTGATTAAATCATTGTTATGCATACTCAAATAACCAAGCAAATGACTTGATTGTCTGAAGAGTCTTCCACTGAAACGTGTGCTGCTCTGACACGAGATATTTAGTTTCTAGGGGAAAAAGGGAAGAAAAGTATTTTTCATTCTTCCTGTATCTTTCTACCTCTCTCCTCTGTTTCCCTCTCTTTCTCAGCTTCTGTCATCTATGTCTGTGTAACACTTGATTGAGCAAAGCAGCATAACCATACATGTGAGTATCTGTCAGATTCTTCTTTAGGGTTTATAAGGTGTGTAGTATTTTTTTAACTTCCATTCCTGATTTTTCTCCTGTACATGGAAGAATGGTTGGTGTTCATAGCAAGTTTGTTATTTTGCATTTGCAATCACTTGCCCTAGTAACATCCTATAGATGACTGACAAAACTGTCATGGTGCTGGAGAAAAATGTTGTTTCTAGGTGATGAAATCATCTAGATTAAACCTAGTGTACAGAGCTGAGATAAATCAAATCAAAGGAATTATCAGTGTAATTGTTTTGTGGCTTTTGTCTGACAAATACCATAGAACAATAATCTAAATAGGAAAGTTCCAATCTGTAGCAGAAAAAATAGAAATTTCTACTCATAGACATTTTTGACATTAACAAATTGACAGGTGTAGATTGTCACTTCATGGAAAATATTCAAGTAGCAGAAATTAAGATAATCATTATTCAAAATGATTTAAACTGGCAGGTTAGGAGGTAACAGTATATGTCCAAGCTGTTGTCTCTGCATTGTAAGTGTGATATTTCTCACTTATAAGTGAGATACCCCTGTATCTCTGTTCCAATCTCTCATAGCCTTGTACTTCAGGAAAAATCTGAAGAATACCTTGGAGCACACTGACACCAGAGGATGCAAAGCTATTAGCCTGCAATTTGAATGAGTGACTGAGTGATCTAAACTTTGCCAGAAAAAAACCCTGTCTTTTTTTTTGTTGTTGTTTAGTTTTTTTTTCCCCTCCTCATTGTATTAAGCTGTTTAAAAAAAAAGACAGGGTTTTTTTCTGGCTAAGTTTAGATCACTCAGTCACTCATTCAAATTGCAGGCTAATAGCTTTGCATCCTCTGGTGTCAGTGTGCTCCAAGGTATTCTTCAGATTTTTCCTGAAGTACAAGGCTATGAGAGATTGGAACAGAGATACAGGGGTATCTCACTTATAAGTGAGAAATATCACACTTACAATGCAGAGACAACAGCTTGGACATATACTGTTACCTCCTAACCTGCCAGTTTAAATCATTTTGAATAATGATTATCTTAATTTCTGCTACTTGAATATTTTCCATGAAGTGACAATCTACACCTGTCAATTTGTTAATGTCAAAAATGTCTATGAGTAGAAATTTCTATTTTTTCTGCTACAGATTGGAACTTTCCTATTTAGATTATTGTTCTATGGTATTTGTCAGACAAAAGCCACAAAACAATTACACTGATAATTCCTTTGATTTGATTTATCTCAGCTCTGTACACTAGGTTTAATCTAGATGATTTCATCACCTAGAAACAACATTTTTCTCCAGCACCATGACAGTTTTGTCAGTCATCTATAGGATGTTACTAGGGCAAGTGATTGCAAATGCAAAATAACAAACTTGCTATGAACACCAACCATTCTTCCATGTACAGGAGAAAAATCAGGAATGGAAGTTAAAAAAATACTACACACCTTATAAACCCTAAAGAAGAATCTGACAGATACTCACATGTATGGTTATGCTGCTTTGCTCAATCAAGTGTTACACAGACATAGATGACAGAAGCTGAGAAAGAGAGGGAAACAGAGGAGAGAGGTAGAAAGATACAGGAAGAATGAAAAATACTTTTCTTCCCTTTTTCCCCTAGAAACTAAATATCTCGTGTCAGAGCAGCACACGTTTCAGTGGAAGACTCTTCAGACAATCAAGTCATTTGCTTGGTTATTTGAGTATGCATAACAATGATTTAATCAAAAAGCAGTGTGGGGTTTTTTTTTTTTCCTCAGTCCAGTAATGCAGTTTGCTTATTTATTAGCAAAACGTATGGTTTTGCTTGTTGACTTTTTGGATTGTATTTATCTGTTATCAGATTCAGCTAAACCTGGTCTATTTCACTATGGAAATCTGCACTCTGGTCTTTGTAAAATGAAACAGAAAATCCCACACAGACCCTGTAAATTCCTATAGATGTCGCTAGAACAGTAAGTGGTTGCTCTTCAGTTTGCAAACCCTGCTTTTAATTTTTACTCCCAGGCGCATATCCTTGTCCCCTAAATGCTGATAATTGATGAATATTGGGTGTTGTTCAGGTTTCTTCCATTTCAAATTCTATCTCTGACACAAGGTACAGAGATTCATGTTTCTCCTTTCAGTCATCTACGCAAGATATTGGAGACCAGATAAATTGGAGGTTTTTTGTAACTACTTCTGATATAACCTTCTTAGCTTTTATTTTCTCTGCTAGATTTTAAGAGACCCTTAATTTACGCCTCCATTATTTTTAAAATAAATGTTTCCTTTGTGCTCTGCTCTCACCTGCACCAAAGGAGCAAACTGAAAGGTCTGGAGGTTTTGGCTAGTGCATACATACCTCTGTGAAGCCCAAGGAATCCTAGCAAGTAGAGTCAAATGTGAATTTGCAATTTCAGAGTATGCAGACCAAAAGCTTGCTGCTAACAGACAAAAATGTGGGATCTTTTTTGTTTCTAACGAAACTTTTCCCAAGTTATAATATAACTGCATAAAATTATTTCTGACCCACTTAAATGCTTTCTCAGAGGTATAGTTTTAAAAAGTGTGTATTTCTGAAATAGCCTTGAAAACCTGAGATAAGAACACAGCAGCACAGTATACAAACACCACAGTCAATCAGCTCAGGCTCTGAATTGAGTTGTCTGTGTTTTCTGCTTTATCCATTCACATATTCCATATGTGTGAAAAGTTAAATATACCAAACCTACTCAAATTCTAGTAAAGCTTCTGGAAAAGCTGATTCAGGATCTGTAAATTGCTCTTCTGGTTTCTCTTCTTTCTTCTTCTCCTCCATGTTTTTTGTTATACCTGTGCTAGAAGTGAGATCTAAAGTGAGGAAAGGGCAAGCAGAAAAGAAGAAGGAAAAAAAAAGAAAAATTAATGATTACAAAATGACATCATGTTCACCAGCTTTTGTTGCTTGTGACAAGTTCCTAACAGTTCTGGAAAACACAAAACAAGACTAATTTTTTTTTCAACAATAATCCTGGCCAGGGTAGCACTCAGGACCATG
>JAAWXA010000007.1:4692105-4765162 GCA_038090715.1 Florisuga fusca
CGGCGCCCTCTGGCGGTGGCGCTCGGGAGCTGCTGGCGGCGGGGGACACCCCGCGAAGGGGCCCGACCCTGAGGGGGACGGTGCGTGTAATTTAAGCTCCGAGAAGGAGTTCTGTGCGGTGAAAGGTGACAGGGCCGGTCTGAATTTCACCCAGATGGGTGGCAAAAAAAAAATCAGGCAGTAAAATTGCAGCCTTGCTCAAAAAAGAGAGTTTCCAAGCCTCGCAGTGGTAGCTGCAGTTCCACACCAAATGTGAGCAGGGGCAAGCACGACAGCAAAGCTGGTTTCTCAGGAGGAAGCTGCCAAAGGGGTTTACCTGGGGGTTTGGATCGACAAGACGCTGAACATGAGTCAGCAGTGTGCCCAGGTGGCCAAGAAGGCCAATGGCATCCTGGCCTGTATCAGGAACAGCGTGGCCAGCAGGTCCAAGGAAGTGATTCTGCCCCTGTACTCAGCCCTGGTGAGGCCACACCTCGAGTCCTGTGTCCAGTTCTGGGCCTCAGGTCAGGAAGGAGATTGAGGTCCTGGAGCAGGTCCAAAGGAGGGCAACCAGGCTGGTGAAGGGACTCGAGCAAAGATCCTATGAGGAGAGGCTGAGGGAGCTGGGGCTGTTCAGCCTGAAGAAGAGGAGGCTCAGGGGAGACCTCATCACTCTCTACAACTCCCTGAAAGGAGGTTGGAGCCAGGTGGGGGTTGGTCTCTTTTCCCAGGCACCTCTCAGCAAGACAAGAGGACACGGTCTTAAGTTGTGCCAGGGGAAGTTCAGGTTGGATATTAGAAAGAATTTGTTTACTGAGAGGGTGATCAGGCATTGGAATGGGCTGTCCCGGGAAGTAGTGGATTCTCCATCCCTGGAGATATTTAAAAAGAGACTGGATGTGGCACTCAGTGCCATGGTCTGGTAACCACAGCGGTAGTGGATCAAGGGTTGGACTTGATGATCTCTGAGGTCCCTTCCAGCCCAGCCAATTCTATGATTCTATGATTCTATAAAAGCTGCACTGAGACAGCGCAAGCTCCTCACTACTGCCTGTGACACACTTTGACTGCCTGTGACACCCTTTGCCCCACACGCCAGTGTGCAAAAAGCCAGGTTCCAGCAGTGGGGAGCAGGGATAAGAAGATGGAAAGGCTGATCCCAAACTTCTTCCTCTTCCTTTTTGCTGGACCTCTGCTGGTTTTGGATGTGCTCCATCCATTGTCCTCCTCAGTGCCCAAGCCATGTAACCCTGGGAATCGTACTCTACCACAGAAATAAATTGTTAGTCACTATAATAAATGCCTTGGTTCTCATTCTTGGCAAAATTCACCTTGTTCAGAGTTTTTGGCTAGTCCTGTAGGAGCTTATGTTATCCTATGACAAGTGCTGTATGTACAGCAGTCTCTGTAAATTAAGACATAATCATTAAAGCAAGGACAAAATACTTTTACTTCTATAGGTAGGGGGCATAATTTACAATGTATTGATAACATACATCTATAATATAAATCTATGTCATATAATATACATATAATAAACCTCTATATATGCATCTACAACTGTAAAAAGATGCTGTTTATGCTCATTCAGTAGCCCCATGTAGCTGTTGAGATGAGGAAGCAAAAAAGAAACAAAAAAATCATAAGAAACGAGAGACTTGTAATTTTCTTTTTTATTATGGATTGAATAGTGATTATCTGGACATAGTAGCCAGCTAACACATAAGCCAGGCACTGATTAGGCAGAGAAAAAGTGTCTTAATTCACCTGGCAAAGACAAAGTCTTGACCTTCATAATTTGTAGTACAAGATCTTCAACACAGATATTTTTAAATCCCACTGTGCCAAAAAAGTAACTGTGTTCAAACTTGACTGTGGGCAACCTTTGCCTTTTTCTATCTGTGTAGGCATCTTGGAGAACATCTTGTCTTACCTCCAGAAAGAGAAAATGTTATTGTTTGCTTAAGTCCCTATTTTGCAAGTTTGACAGGATCAGGCAGTGCTTTCAGCTCTTCCTTGACTCTGTGTTCACAAGCTTGAGCAGAGGTGCCAGGAAGATCTGCTCCATAAAACGGGTGTTAACACAAAATATTCTCACTGGTACATTTATTACGTAGGAACATTTTCTTCCCTTCCTTTGATGCATTTTTGGAGAGGTGGTCAAAAGGTGGAAAATTTGACTTACAAGATTGGGAAAAATGCTTAGTGACAAAATGTAGCCTTTGTTCTTCTATATGATCAGAAACTGGCTGGACTGTGAACACATGGGAAGAGTTACTGCATCTGTTGGCCCTTCAGCAGTAGCTGTGATGATGGATTTCACCTGCTGTGCAACAATGGCGTATCAGAAGTGCTCTAGGAGAAGCAGGGAAGGAGACTGACTTGATTTCACAGGCATTGAGGCACTTCAGCCCTCCACTGACAGCAGGAAGGGAAGAATAAAGCACTGAATGTTCTGGGAGTTTCAACTCTGTTTTTAATGTTGCCTAAATCTTAGTGGGGGCTTTTCCAAGAAAAGCCTGGGGGACATTTGAGGAAAGAGAATCAATGTTCCTTCTACTGCAAAATACCCAAGAGGTGTTTCAATACTTCATTAGGCATTGGGAGTCCAGTTCTGCTCTTTTTAAAACCTGCTTCTCTGACATGGGGTGCAGACAGTGAGCTGTTCCTGGTGAAGAAACAAACATCTCTGGCTATACTGAAGGAAGGATGAAGCAAGAAGATGTTCTCTCACATGCTCCTTCTGAGCCATACAGAAAGCTCAGTGAGAGCCAAACAAGACGGATATAGGGCTCTGGGAGCAAGGCAGAAACAGAACATATAACTCCAAGAATTCATGTATTCTGCCAAAAAAATGTCCATCACAAGAATTAACAGCAGCCTATTGGTAAGGTTGGTTTTGAACAGGCCCACCCTTTGCATGAGAGGCTGCAGGAAGCAGAAAGGAGATGACAGTGTTACAGCTCTGATAACTTGAGAGATTTTTCTGGGCTCCTACTAGAAATACAGATTTTCTTTTTCCTTCTTTTCCTTTGTAAGCTTTAATCGGTGATTATTTCAGTGGTTAGAATTACACTGAGACCATCTCAGCAGACTGGATATGGGTGTCTTGTAGTGGTATTACAGCTAAGATCACCCACCCATCATTAACTATAAAATCATCATGTCTGCAACATCTGCAACAAAAGAAATGGGGAAAATTACCAGAGCAGACAGAATTTAAGGAAGGAGCATTGCTAATCTACGGGCATACTAAACATGGCCCTTTTTTTCTTAATCCTTTGGACTGTATATAATTATATTTCAGATAAATTTTCCCTTTTCGTAGCTTCCTGATTTTGTTTCTTTTTTCCTTTGATCCTGTTACATCATTACTGATGAAACAGCAGGGGCACTATGTGCCATTTGAGAGGTTACTTATTTGAGTAACTAGAGAAATTAAATCAACCTTTTGTAAACATCCTCTAGAACTAGAGGAGAAAAATTCACTCTTTTGGGGCATTTCCAGAATACTTGCATCCTGCAAGAAAGAAACCCAGAAAACCCAAACTGTGCCAAAATGAGGCAAGGTAGAGAATGTGGTTTCTTTCTTGGTGGACTTCTAAGATGGGCTGCAGAAGATTCTGCTTAAGAAAAGTCTGATAGCAAAGTCCACTCCAGAGAGCTGATTCCTACTCTGATGCCATCCCAAATGTTGAGTTTTGCACTGACTTCACAACTGGAAGAGAAGCTGTTTCTTTAAACTTTTATTTCCTCTCTCTCTTTGGTGTTTTTTGTTTGGGTTTTTTTTGTTTGGTGTTTGTTTTTTGTTTTGTTTTTTTTTTTTTTAATTTTGGGAATCTGATAAGATAGGGTAAAGCCACAGTGAGATGGAAATTTCCACGCAAAATACCATCCCTTTTTAGTATATATCACTATTATAAGCCACTTGCTTTGTCTCCATGTTTTGATCAAGTTTAAAATAGCAAATTCATCTTTTTTACAGATATGTGCACATGCAGGACAATTGTCACAGACTCAAACTACATATGGAAAGGGCCAGAAAGCATCCAGGGTAAAGAGTTTCATGACAAAGCATTGTCTAATTAAAAATAAGACAGCATTTCTTATCAATTGCAAAGCAGAAACTATCTTGGACAGTCCTGTATCCAAGGCACAGCAGGCTCCACTTCCTTGGACTCCAGAGACTGAAATCTTCCTGCTGCCCCAAAGCAAAATTAAAATATAATGCAAGAGCCATGAGAATAGCATAAATAATGTGAAAATACCACCATGCCAGCTCTCCACGGAGCTGTCACCCTGCTCCCTGAGGGACTCCTCCCTTCACCTTGGTGCCTCGGCTGCTAAGCAAGACCAGCTTCAAAGGGAAGGCCCTGCTGAAACATCCTACAAAAAATGGTGGCGTGTGTGTTTTGTGCCACTAATTAAACAGAAAAGCACTTACAGCAGCTTCCTGGACAAACAGATGACTGAAACCTGGGTTATCGCTGCCTGTATCTTTACTGCAAACAGGACTATGTTCACACCTATCACCAGGTGGAGTCAAACACGGATCGGTTTACCTCAAGGCTGTCAACTCAAGCTGATATTCCCTGTGTGGACGTATGTGACACACCCACGATCCGCTGTGGAGACAGTGAGCTTCTGCCTCAGAAGGGCCTCAAATCCGCCCTCGACGGCTCCGATTGCCCCAGGGACCTTCTCCCCGCCCTGTCCTGGTCCCTCGGAAGGTCCTTTCGGTGCCTCAGGTGGGCGCGGAGAGCCGGGGCGGGCGGAGGGGCGGAGTCGCCCGGCTCTGAGGGAGGCGGTGCCGCCATTGGCCCGGCTGGAGCTGCTTCGCTGCTCGCCACCGCCTCCCTTCCCCTCAGACAGGCGGGGAAGGCGGCGTGGGGTAGCGGTTGCTGGCTGGGACGAGGTAACTGGCGCTGCTACGGAGCGGAGGGAAGGGCTGGGGAAGCCATGGAAGGGGCGGCGGGGGTCCTGCGTAGCTGAGGAGGTGGGGATTCGCGCCGCGGTGCTCATGGCTCGCTGAGGCGGCGGGAGGAGTGAGGATTGCGGCTTCCCTGAGGGCTTTCGGGGTGATGGGGATGTCTTGCTAATGGGGTGGCTCAGAGTTTTTTTTAAAAGTGTAAAAACCCTCCGTGCCTGCAGTGCTGGCACGGCGGGAGGATGATGAGTCTGTTAGCAGCTGAGGAGAGCTGGCTGCAAGGTTTCGGCCTCCGGGCTGCTCGGGTGTTTTTGCTGTGGCCAGCTTGCAGGACCCGTTCTCCTGCGGATGGATGAAATCTCACAGGTGTCTTCCTTGCACAGCCCCTCGTAAGTAAAGCCTCAGGGAAGCGCCGCTTCTCAGCGATTTTCCTCAGAACCGCTCCCGAGAGCGGCTGAGAGGAGCTGCAGCCTCCCCCTGCGCAGGGGCTGAACGCTGGGACACCCCAGGGCTGCTGGAGGGTGGTGAGAGGTAACTGTAACAACTCACCGCACCCGCCTTCTGTAGAGTTTAATGAAAGGACTTTAATGAAAGAAGGTGCTTAGATCTCAGCTGAGAGATGTTAATGACCTTTTATGTTAATAGCAAACGCTTTCATTTCAAAGCACTAAATTAATTGCATCTTTCACACCGTCTCTTAGTAACTTGCAAAATAGGAGCTGGCCCTCTAGTCTCATGCACTCAGTTGTGTCTGCCTTGTGTGAGCTGAAGGGTCTGTTTATGTGATTACTATTGCAGGATAAAGTCTCATAGCTGGGGACAGATTTTCAAGTGGCAAGATAAGTATTTCTGAGCTTTCCCAAAAGTGTAAGGGGAAGGGACTTATAACATGCTTGAGAGGATGCTCTGGAAAGAAACTAGATGTTCTTTGATAAAAGGAGTAATCAAAGTGTCGCAACAAAGTATCTGTGTGTTTATGTGTATCAGCGAATTGGAGATCTCTCTGACAGAGTGTTTAAAAGAATGATGAATCAAACCACTTAAACTGATATACATCAGCAATACAGAATTCCAGTCTTTAGTCCTTAATTACCACCCATCATTATCACTACATGTTCCAAACAGTTAATGATCACATCTGTAAGTGGTCCTAAACCTGGCAGTGTGCAGTGCCATGGAGCTGATGCCCTGTATTTAGTGCTCAAGACTACAGTTCTTGATGGCCTCAGTTGCTGAGATAAAGGCACAATGCTTGAAGAGAAGCTGGAATCAAAGTGAGCGTTTTGTGATTTCCATAAACTACCATCATTTTTTGGCTTATTGTTAGTGTTTTATATACCTAGTTCCCTCCCTGGAAAAAAAAAGGAGGTGATCTCATCTGCCTTTGACATAGTTCATATTATTTTGGGGAGTAAGACTATACCCTACTCTTGCTAGGCATCTTTCTTATGCCTGAGGGAACCACAATAATCCTGCAAAACATCTCCTCTTTGGTAGGTTTAGTTTGGCTTCACTTGGTATCTTTCCTGTCACCTCTGTGTCCTTGCTCTTATCTTGCAGATTTTATGATTTTCTCATGTTTTCCTGTGCATTGTTTGGGTAAGTAGACTGTGTCTGCCCATTTGCACTTATGTGTTATTTATATACTTATTCACAGCTATATTATAAAATGCTACAAGTAATGTTACACTGTTAGAAAGTGCTTTTGCACTGTTGCCAATTTCCATGTGTGTGCTTGTGTCTGGGTTTAAGGCAAGGAAATAATGAGCATCTTGCTTACTCTGCATCTACCTTATGGGTGCAGCAGCCCTCTGCTTTGTCTCCAAAGCATGTTCTTAAATTTTCTGAAGCTGTCATTGGACCTGCCTCATGTTAGACATATTTCCTTCCAGCATCTCTTGCAGCCCAGAATAATATAAAGTAAGTTTCACTGTCAGACTTTTGAAATTCAGTGAAAGAAGTATTCATGTTCTTGTTTACCAAGGCTGAGAAAGGCCAGAGTAAACAACACTCTATTGCCCCCCAAATTAATGTCAGAAGGATGTAGTTGTCTCTTCTTTAAAGCATTGAGTAGAGATCATGGACAGATGTGTTCTCTGGAGTCATCTCCTGTTATTCATGTTATTATATGACACTTGCCAGATTCCCAGTTGGAAGTACTGCTCCAATTTAGTACTTGGAGAAGAACTTTGATGCTTGCACAGAAGGTGAGATTTTTAACTGCTGTATCTAGAAAAAAAAAAAAAAAGCTTAAGCAAGAAGCTAAACAGTGGGATGAAGTTGAAGGAATTATTTGTTTTCTACCCTGTATCTTGTTTCCTGTGTTCACGACAGAAATGAACCGACTTTCACAGTGGTGAACAGAACAAAAAACACAATTTCAGAAGAAAAGAGACTCAAAATAAATGTCTCTCAATAGGTTGGGTGTTTTGTTTGTTTGGTTGGGGTTTTTTGTGGGGTTTTTTTTTTTGTTGTTAAAAGTAATAGTTCTGTCCCAGGGAGATCGATCTTCATTCAATAGTGACTTGTTTTGCACCACAATAAGCAATTTAAGTGCTTTTCACCCAGGATGGGTGACTAACAAATAACCACTAAAAGCAGGAGGTAACCTTCTGGTGCTCAAAGTCCATCACCTGTTGTATTTAAAGTCAGCTTATTTAGGTTGCTCATAAGTCAGTTTAAGGAGGCTCCTAAGTTTAATCTTCCAGTGCCAGAACACTTTATGGTATGTCAAGCCAGTGATGCTGCATTTACTGTTTTAGCATTATCCAGTTCTTCAGCTTATTTGGGCATGAAGTGAATGCCAGCTGATTTTAGCAGACTCATTCATGCTTCATTCTTGTGGGAGGGAGTCATTCCCATTCACCTGGGTACAGCAACTCGCTGTGCTAGATTTTTACTCCATGCTATAAGGTTTCCATTTTATATGTAACTTGACTCTTTCTTGTTGCACTGAGAGTGGCAACAGGATGAGATATGTGTGTAAGAAGGAGGAAAATAATACTTCCTACCTCTTACTTTATAGCTCTTTGTCTGGATGGTAATGCCAGACTATTTTGATCCAAATCCTACTCAGTATCCTGTGCATATGCACCCAATTAATGAAGAACATTACTTTTTTTTTTTTTTTTTTCTTCCATCTTATTATACTCCTTTTCCTCTATAGGATAAATCTTATAAAAGTTAATTTTTCTTTTTTTTCTCTCTCCCTGTCAAGGAAATTCTGCATTTCTGTTGCTGTCTGTCTCTATATAAATATATGTATGTATTAGTAAAGGTATGATTATTTACAGAGTCACAAGCAGAACTGCTAGATCCTAGACTCACTGTCAGATGCTTTTGTTCTACAAAAGATCAATCTGAATATTGGTAAACTCTATCTGAAATTGCTTGCCTGACTGTTACTTGATTCTGACTGACTAATGAATTGTCAGTGATTTACTTCTGTACAGGCTGGATGGACTACAGTTAGACTGTGTCATCTCAGCCACGTAAACAGAGCTCCAGAAGGAGAGAAGCATATTGAAGAAAAGTGGGTTAGAAATGGTTTTAGACCATCAGATTTTTAGGTGGTAAAATCTATCCCCATGCTTGTCTTGTCTACTGCATTTAAATGGCTTATGTGATTCAGAAACAGCATTAAAAATAGAACATCACTGATGAAAAATTAAGGGTGAGGTCCAAAAATCTTGCCTAATTGCACTTTAGGCACCTTAAGCAAAAGGTATGTGTTTAAGTCTTTGGCAGAGACCTATTGAACAGCCCATAATAGTAGGCCCTTGACCTTCTGTTCTGGTCCTGCCTATATTGCATTTGAGTTTTAAATGAGTATGTATCTCTTAGAGTTGTGGATTTTGTTGTTGTTGTTTGTTTTCTTTTGTTTTTAAAGCCTAGGATAATTTCTGATACTGGAATTGTCACAGAATTTGTCTTGTTTCATAGTGATAAGGGTTCTTGTCTAGAGATTATGGGACTTGGATCAAAAATTAATACCCTGGGGTTCCCTTTCCCTTTCCCTTTCCCTTTCCCTTTCCCTTTCCCTTTCCCTTTCCCTTTCCCTTGTAGCCAGGAATGCAGAACTGGCTGGATGAGGAGGGAAGTCAGGAGAGAGCAAGTTTGATTGGTAATGTGGTGGCCTGACAGAGAAAGTAGACCTGGGTTCTTGTTTCTGCTTGTGATGTTGTGACCTCACTTTAAAGGAATGGTCACTCAGTGATCTGGGTTGTTTAATCCCTGGTAGTTCAGCCTCAGGGAAGGGTTAAAAGTGAATCAAGTGAAACTTTCAGATGCTGTCATATTGTTGTAAACAAGGAACTGCAAGTTTGAATCCTCTTAGGTGAAGTGGTCTGGGGACTCTGGTTTTGGCTGCTTCCTGGCTATGTGCTTTGCATAACTATGGTCTTAGAGAATGAGCCACTCCTGCAAAACTAAATACCTGTCCAGGTACTGCCATTACATGCTATACCCTAGCCTCACAAATTCTCAAATCCTTCTTTTGCTACCTGTTGTTATGAACAGGAGCAAAACTTGGAACTAAAGCAAGAACCATGCTGGCTGGTGTTGACCTTACAATGCTGCCCAGTAAACCAGGGGTCTGCACCACCACACCTGTGTTTGAGTGCCAATTTCAATCACAATTTTTTTCTCCTTCTTTCCTATTCCTCTGCTCTTCAGCAGCATTTATAGGGCAAACACCATTCATGCAGTGTGTTTTGATCCCACATCTCATCCAATGTAGGCTGCTACAGAAATCCTCCTGCTTATCACTTCTTATGTGTAACAACTGGGTTTACCTTTCATGATGCCCTTTTAGGCTCCTTGCATCATAGCCCACTTTGCTTTTTAGTGCCTGAGTGCTTTGTTTGTATCTGGACATAACCAATCAGTGAAATCAGTAGCAGTTAGGGAAAAGACTGGCTTTTGCATGGTATAGCCCAGCCCAGCACTGCAAACAAGTCTAGTGAGTGAAATTTTCATGGCTGATAGACTTCCTGTTATTCTTGCAATTTAATATCACTATTAAGGAGGACTGACGTTGCTTCTTGCTCATTTCAACTTAGAATGAACCTGCTTGCAGATAGAATATTTATATTATGGGATCATCCATTGAAACATAACTGGGAAGACGAGTGATTTTCCTCTTAACAGGGAGCTTAAGTAAGCTTTTCTAAATGTATCTATTAAAAAAACCACCAAAACAAAAATAACACTGAAATAAAAGCTTAATTGCAAAGGTTAAGTTAATTTTGGTGAATGAGATGGGACCTGATTGTGACTGTTTTAACTGCAGGCTGTAGTCTAGTTTATTTTAATAATTTTGCTTTTTAACTTATCTGGTAACTGCCAAAGTGATTTTTCTCCCACCTCCCTCTACCTTACTTAATTGTTTCTCTTGCAGCAGGACTCCTAAAGAACATCCTTTTGCCTCTGGCACCTGATTTCTGCTGGTAATTGGATTCTTTCTGAGACCCTGTTCTCAGGTGTGCTTGTGCCTCAGTTACTGTAACAAGGACTGGAGTAGGTGACGCAAGTGTTCTTAGTAGCCTTCAGATTACATCAATTATTAGGTGGGTAATTTTAACCTTAAAACGTTGCATGAATGTCTTAAGTTCAGTGGTTAGTCAGTCATCTGGTGAGAAAGGACAGCCGAAGGGTTTGTTTGGTTCCCTGATTTCTTTGTGCACATTAGTAATCAGTTAAACAGAGCTTAGTTACAGTAACAAGGTTGGTAGCTGAAAAGCAAGGAGGCTGCAGTGCCACGGTGGAG
Source organism: Florisuga fusca (assembly GCA_038090715.1). NCBI lineage: Eukaryota > Metazoa > Chordata > Aves > Apodiformes > Trochilidae > Florisuga > Florisuga fusca. The sequence continues at coordinate 4,702,779 of JAAWXA010000007.1, forward strand.
TGATTCAGGTGAGTAAGGGATGATTTTGTTTCCCACAGCTACTTGGTTATACTGCTAATCATGTCTGAGAATGACGGAGTGCCTTTATCTGCTGCGAGATCTCGGTTTTGTGTTGGCCTGCAGGCAAAGCTGCTCTGGTGAAGTTGAGATCAGGGGCCTCCCCTCCTCACGGGGGGCAAAGATGATGTAAAATGTTGCCCTCCTGATCTGGCAGTTTCATGCTTGACCCGCACCACATATTGTACACACCCCTGCAGAGGAAACCTACTGCCCCCAGTGACCTGAGCAGTCAGCTGTGATGGTGCTTTAGAGCAGGTCAAAGTGATGCATAAAATCACAGAATTTTCACAGCTGGAAAAGAGCTCTTAAGTTCAACTATCAACCCAGAAATAAACAGCATGCCCACTGAACCATGTTCTGCAGTCCCACATCTACAATTCTTTTTAATACCTCCAGGGATGGTGACTCCACCACCTCCCTGGGCAGCCTGCTTCAGTGTCTGACTGCTCTTTGAGCAAAAAAATTCTTCCCAATATCTAGTCTCAACCTCCCCTGGCACAACTTCAGGCCATTAAAAAGGGACAAGCCATTAATCCAAGGGTTCATAGTTTTACATAGTGGAGGAAAATGGGTCTTTCAGTGTTGGTGGCTGTCCTGGCTCAACTAGCTCATCACCTTGACTCAAATGTGGAGAATGGGGACACAAACTCACAGGGATGCAACAGACACTGACCAGTGGATTCCTGTGACAATGGGATAAAAACCATCAGACACATAATATGGACAGACTTTTAAATCAACAGTTTTCAAAGTTTTTTCAGAAGTTGCATACTCTAAGAGTCTTTCAGTTGGTGCTCAAGACTAAAGCTGCTCTACAAAATATCTTACTGTTAGCTCAACAGAGTGAGCATTAGTATTTGAATACAAACACATTTTCTATTCATAGCATGAGTTGTTTTGCTGACAGCACCTTAGGAAACTGCTCTTTTAGAAAGCCTGCTTTACAGAGTCAGAACTAAACAGTGACTGTGTAGTTTGCAAACTGCAGCTTGGTATTTTAGACAGATAAATAGAGCAGATATTCTAACGAAGATGCAGGAAGTGTGTCACTTCCCAGTAGCCACTGATAGGAAATACTTGTTAATTAGTCATACTGTTTTGCACACTTCTATTCTTTTTGTGTGGTACAAATTTCAAAACAGAATTTTAGCTAAAAAATCTAATGCCAAGGCTGACATAAAAATGAGAAAGTGACAATGGGACATTGAGTGTTGTGAGACCACCCCTCCCCTTCTGCTTTTGAAGGGACCTACTCCCTCTGTGAAGGAAGGTGAGGTTGTTAGACTATAGACAGTGCTCTGCCTTCAGATCTAGAGGACTGAGCCACCATTATTACATTTCAAGTCTCTTACCCTGAAAAAATAATTCCTTGCATTGTAACTCTTGATTAAAAGAATTAGCAACTATAAAAATGAAGTTCATGCAGTAAGCACAAACAAAGTGCTTACTGGGATTAAACCACAGAGTGCCAATGGTGTTGGTGTGCAAGATAATATAACTAGATTTTGGGAACCTTGGAATTTGTAATGAGATATGCTGATGGTACTGATTGCTGAAATCTCTGATTCTGAATCTGCTTCCAAATTATTATTATATTTAGTAGTTTTGTACTGATGGAAATGTAAAATAAATGGCATGACATTTTACAGATAGTCTGAAAACGGTGGTCAAAGGGAAAAGAGAATTTTACCTATGATTCTCTGTGGCCTCTCTTTAATTTCTGAACCTCTTATTCCAGACACCACATTCTCTTGAAACCAGTGGCCCAATGGTTGTATACCATGACAGGTATACAAATTGATGTTCTTAGCACTGCTGCCAGTATCCAAGCCCCATGAAAGAAATGGCAAGCTGCCATATGTGGGATCCCATTAGAGGGATTACGCCACAACCAAAGCTAATTATTCTGCTCTTTTCCAATTTTAAGTCGCTAACATTTATCTTCTTCTTGTTATTAAGATTTTGCTCTCTTGCTCAGAGTAATTTTTGTGTAAAACAAAAGAATTGCCTGTATAATCTTCAAAGTGATGAAGGTCTAGAGCAAACAAGAATAAAATTAAATCACAGGCAGAGCTGTGTGGACCAGCAAAGCAAATGTTCCTGGAGAAAAGTGGATTTTTTTCTCAAGTACTTGCATTACTCTAGCTGCATTTCTGCTTCTTCCAGGTGTCTGGAGATCATTATGCAAGGGTGTCAGTAAGCATATTTTAAAACTGCAGCTGTTTTGCAGGATAAAAAAAACAGGGCTCATCTTGACACTGTTGAGGAAGGATAAGGTGTCAGCAAGGCTTGTTGTGTAGTGTATTTTTAACTTCTTTTTCTGTTGTGGCTGCTTAGACCTGTTGTCTGCACATAAGCAGATTCTTTCCCTTAAGTGTGTTGTATTGAATATTGCACAGGAGAAGATGTAGATTTGTTACTGGGATGAAATAAAGTATTGCTGTGTAAGAGCAACTTCAGTGTTGCCTTATTATAGCTCTTCTCCACTTCTGCAAAGCTTCCTGTTCCATCAACATTCTCTCCAACAAGAGAATGTTCTCTCCTACGTAAGAACTTCTCTACCTTCTACTGACTAAGCATGCATGTTGGCAAATACTGCTATGTTAATCTCTGGGACTGTTGGAAATATGATATGCTGTGTACACTTAGCTCTTCTACTTTTGAAAATGCTCTGATAACAGCTCTTGAAAGAGCTGGGTTGGCTACAGATACTGTGTATCTAACTGGGTGGTTTCTTCCCTTCTCGCCCTTCAAGAATGAAAATGGCAACAGGCCTTCTTGTGTCTAAGTTCAGGTCCTTATCATTGGAGACAAACATGTTTAAAGCTCTCTTGGATTGTGACCTTTTCTTTCCCCACTGCTCAAAGTGAAATCTGTAATCATAGAATTGGCTGGGTTGGAAGGGACCTCAGAGATCATCAAGTCCAACCCTTGACCCACCGCTGTGGTTACCAGACCATGGCACTGAGTGCCACATCCAGTCTCTTTTTAAATATCTCCAGGGACAGAGAATCCACTGCTTCCCTGGGCAGCCCATTCCAATGCCTGATCACCCTCTCAGTAAAGAACTTCTTTCTAATATCCAACCTAAACTTCCCCTGGCACAACTTAAGACCGTGTCCTCTTGTCTTGCTGAGAGGTGCCTGGGAAAGGAGACCAACCCCCACCTGGCTACAGCCTCCTTTGAGGGAGTTGTAGAGAGTGATGAGGTCTCCCCTGAGCCTCCTCTTCTTCAGGCTGAGCAGCCCCAGCTCCCTCAGCCTCTCCTCATAGGATCTGTGCTCCAGTCCCTTCACCAGCCTAGTTGCCCTCCTTTGGACAATCTTCTGATCTTCTGCACAAATATGTTTGTGACTGTGTTAAACTATTGGTGCTGGTGCCAGCACTGGCAGCTAGCTTAATCAGATGTTCTCTCTTCATGGGATTTGCCTCATGTGTTTACAGAAAAGTTATATTCTCTAAGCCTGGGATGGTGCTGAGTTACCTGTGACTGTGCTGCTTAAATGTCAGTGGAGAAACAAATTTGTCCAGAAGAGTGTGATCATTGGTTGTTGTTGCAATGCTGTGGTTCATAGACCTCCCAGTCAGAGAGGTATCTCTACTGCCTCATCTGACCTCTCAGGGTGGTAGGGGTCAGTTCTGCAAAGCTCTTATTGCTCCTAATGTTCTTCTTAGCTTCCTTGCTGGAAAGTAAAGGTTTATTACTGAGCTTGAGTGTAGGCCAAACTTAGTTACTTCTCTTCTGAGAGTCAGTTTCTCTGGTGATGCAGCTTATTGTATTACACAATTCCATTTATCTGGCTTGCCCAGCTTCCTGTTGCCCTAGGTCTGGACTTCCAACTCATCCTCCTTGCTGTCATTGATATGTTGGAGCAGTGAAGAAATGAAGTAAGGAAAATGTGCAACCTGCAACTACACAAAACTAAACCCTCTCATTTTTTTGAGAGCCTATAGGCTACTTGGAACTGAATGCTTTATGGGATGAAGATGTATATGGATGGGAACTGCTGATCAGCCAGGCCTGCAGAGTAATTGCTCAGCTAAAGGAGTTGGCACAAATGGGGATGTGAAAGCAGCCAAAAGTGAAGGATTGGCTGTCACCTTTTTCCTCTTATTAGAAAGTACTGGCTGCAAGACACATTCTCTGGAGCAAAGCTCAAGCAGCTTAGGTCTGCTGTGCAAGGATCACTTAAAATAATTCTGCAGTGGAAATTTAGGACATGGTGATGTTTCTGCATGGCATCTTGTTGATTTGGTTGGAACACCTGACTCTGGTATTCTGTTGTTTTTCTGAGCCTATTGATGAATTTAATGTCAGCTATGGCAAACTGCTCCAACCTCTTCCTTGCCTCTCCCTCATTACCTCCCATACGTATACACTGAGTAAAAACTTCAAAATCTAAGCTATGACTGTGGTACCTCTTAACATAGTATCTCAATGCTTGGAATGCAGTATTTGAATTAACATTACCCTTTTGTGCCTGGGAAAAAGTAGCAGGGCAGAGGGGCAAATGAGTTTGTGTACAAGGTTGTCTTTTTGTTGTGACTTGTGTTCTAGAAAAATGTAAAGCCTTAGAGGAATCAAGGTGTATAACTGCCTGAGGGGTTTTGAGAAATTTTATAAGATATAATTTTTGGATGACTCTTTGGCCTAAAGCACTTTGAGTTTGTGAGTGGCTTAAAAGTGTGTGGGGGAGGCTACATCTTGGGTTTTCTTTCTGTTTCTTTTACTGCCAAGACACAGAAGCTTTCATGTATGAGTTAAATAAAACATAATTTCAGATTCCTGTTTATTACAGGGTTTAGAAATCTTTTATGGAAGGAAAGATTTTTGTGTGGCATTACTTGAATGTAAGGTTTAAGAAAAAAAAATCATGCCAAATATCCCAAGACTCACAAATGTTCATCTGCAGCCTTTCTCCAGAGATCAGTCAGTGTGGTATTTTTATTGATTTATATGATTCAATCAGTCTGATATGGATCTTTCACTTTTATTTGAACCCTAGGTCTGAAAACTTTCCTGGCAAAGGAAAACTCCCCATTGAATTTTCAGTGGCACCAAACAAAATGTTGAGACCTCTCAGTTCTTTTTGGCACGTATAAGGGCTCTAACTGAAAAAAAATGTCCAAAAAGAAATTGAAAGAATTGAGTTGGAATTGGTAGAAGGTGACTTGAAGTGGAGGAAGGCATTAATTACATTTTACATTAATTCTTTTTACATTTTAAAATCAGCCTTAGGTCTTATAACTGGTGCTATACTTCAAGCCAGCAGGTTTTACCATCTGTGATTGGAATCAGTGCTAACAATCTTGCAGAAAGCCAGCCTAGCAGTAACTTGTCTCAGTGGGTCTCAGGAGGCTGGCCAAGTATACCACACAGGGAAAGAGGTTTTCTTGTTTTTGCAGAGACTAAAAACTGCTCTGGTTTCAGTTTGTGCCTGGCCTGGTTCCAGTGATTAAACATTTGTCATCGTAGTGAAATGTGATACAATTTGCACTGTATGTATGGGATACATTAAAGGGGGAAAAAACCCCAACTGATTATTGCTAGTTAGTTTTTTTTTCCAACTGCTTATCTAGTGAGATCAGGGGCCAGTTTTTCAGGTACTCAGACATCCTTGAACTGAAGCATTGTGTTGTTAGCTTTGCAAAGGAACCTAAAGGATCTCAGCTGCACTAGTCAGGACTGGGAAAGCTTTTTATCAGAACCCAGGGTGGGAACAAAATCATCTAATAAGCCATACAGAATGAGTGCAAGTGGAACAGAATTAATGCAGCATTCTCTTCTGAAGTGCTGGGAGAAGAATCTGCTGCACTTAAGTACGTTAAACTCAGGAAAACACAGCTTTGTGAACTATGGAACCATGCTGTATGATATCTACCAGGAAAAAATAGTGAAGAGACTGTCAGGGTAGGTAATATCTTGCACCTGATTGAAAACAAAGAGGGAGTGGAACCCTAGTTGTAGAAACTGCTCTACAGAATGATGGGAAGTTTAGTAGTAGAGCAGCTTGTAAGCTCCCACAGCCTGTGTGGACACTCAGCCCTTGCAAACTGTTGTTCTTTTGGGGAGGACTGAAGTTCTGCTTCCACTAGTTTTATTAATTTGTGTGCTGTAAGACACTGAAGCCTGCAGGTTGTTTTGTAAATGCTGTTGAACTATTTATTTTAGATTTTTAATCAGATGGACAATATAATATTTCTTCTCCCAGCATTCTTTAAACACAAAGACGTGGTAAGATATCATTCCTACAATAGCTTTCTTAAGACTTCATTGACCTAAGGCAAGAGGCTTGTCTGGTTTACATGAAAAAATCCTTGGTAATTCCAGTTCAGAGCTGTCCAGGTTTTGTGGTTGCAACATAAGCTTTTGTGCCTGTTGGCAGTAGTGCATATGCTATGCAGTCACCAGTCCAGGGTTTTGGATTAGCACTGTGGATGCTGACTGATGTATCAGATGGTGTGAAAAATTTCCAAATGGCAGTCAAATAAACATTTGTACCCGTTTATAAGCTGAAGTGCTCGTGTAGATCCTCAATAAATTTAGGATTATATTTGTTGATTGCTCTATAGTAAGCACTTTGTACCTCTGCCTAATCATAAAGCTGTCATTTGCTAAATAGAAATAACAGTTTCTCAAACAACCTGCCATCTGTAACTTTATGTGAACCTCACGGAACAAAATCACAATGAGAATTCTGGAGAAGATCAATATGGCAGCCAAATGTAACAGTATAACCAGATGCAGAAGGTGGTTGGGGTTTACTTATTTATTTATTTTATTTTTTAAGTAGGAAGGGTAATTTTTAACTTGGCTGCAGCTGCCTCCCACATCTGTAAGAAATGCTGTTACCTTTAGAGTTGTATCATAGAATCATAGACTGGTTAGGGTTGGAAGTGACCTTAAAGACCATCTAGTTCCATCCCCTCTGCTGTGGTCTCAGACACCTTCTGCCAGAGCAGGCTGCTCCAAGCCCCATCCAGCCTGGCCTTGAGCACATCCTTGGCTTCCCTGGGCAGCCTGTGCCAGCACCTCACAACCTTCACACTAAAGAATTTTTCCCTGGTATCTAAATCTACTCTTTTTCAGTTTGAAACCACTCTCCTTTGTCTTGTCACTCCACACCCTTGTAAAAAGTTCCTCTCAAGCTTTCCTGTAGCCTCTTCAGGTACCAGAGGCTGCTCTAAGGTCACCCTGGAGCCTTCTCTTCTCCAGACTGAAAAACCCCAACTCTCTCAGCCTGTCTCCATAGGAGAGGTGCTCCAACCCTCTGATCATCTTCGTGGTCCTCCTCTGGACTCACTCCAACATCTCCTTGTCCATCTTGTGTTGGGGACTCCAGAATCAGACACAGTACTGCAGGTGGGTCTCACAGTAGCAGAATAGAGGAGGAGAATCACCTCCCTCATCCTGCTGGCCACACTACTTTGGGTGCAGCCCAGGCCATGGTTGGCTTTCTGGGCTGCAAGTGCACATTACCAGCTCATGTTGAGTTTTTAATCAACTGACACCCCCATGAAGCATCCCTTCACATAGTGCCAGTGCCAAGATCTTGTTGTAATGTCCTAATTGAAATCTGTGGCCAGGGGAGCAGATGCAATGCCTTGGTGTATGGTTTTGGTGCTCATTAGATCAGTATCATCCTGTTTGCTGGGGGGCAATGCCAGACTGCAAGGGCCTGAAGCAGACAGATGTACCTAAAGGGTTGTGAGGGTGGAGACCTGTCCAGTAACAATGTCTGCTGCTCTTCTGTTCTCACCAGATTTGTTACTAGAGATGCTTCTGAGACTTACATTAATTTAAAACTCTTTATTTATTTTTCTATGGCTTTATTACCTTCATGGTTTTATATCCCTGAGGCACTAGGAGACTCTAGACAGAGCTGAGGTCTTGGCCCCTCTTCCTTGCCTTCCCCTCTGTATTCTTCTGAGGTTTTTTGAAGAAGTTTTTTTTGTCTTTGACAGATGGGTTTGATGTGTAACCATGGCCTATACAGCAGAGGCAAAACAGTATTTTAAATTACTGCTTGTAAATGCACTTTTGTTTGCATGAAGCAGAGAAGTTCATGTTACTGCATGACTTCTAATTTCATGTACTCAAGACTGTTATGTAGAAATTATTTCACATTTATTCCATATGTTCTGTAGGATGGTGATTTGGCCTAGATGATATCATATTCCTGGTATAATTATACACTATCAGTGGTAAAATGTTGTGAGTAAAAGTTACATTTATATCTTGTAAATTAAGTTGTATTATAGTCTATGGTGACCACAGACACCCTGACTTTCCTGCCCAAAGCAGAGTCTGATACAAAGGAAAGGGAAATCCCTCAAATGTTTCCCTTCCTCTTGACTTCAAGGGAACTTGTCAGAATGACAGAAGCTCTGACTCCGTCCCGTAGCTAACAGCAGCTTCTAGAAAGTTTACAAGATTTACTGTAAGAAAAAACTTTGCAAACCTGGTACCTCACCTTTTGGTGAGGAGAGTTAAGTATTTTGGGGAAAAGAGTATTTTGGTCAAAAGTTTGTTTATAAATTCCCATTTGAGGGGATTCTGAGGAAATAATCTTAAACCTGTAGCTTTCAGTCCTGAGTAGCATGTGAGAAGCTTTTATGAGTGATGCACATTTTTGTTACAAATAGAAGACAAAATCCTGCAGAAAGAGCATTGCACCAATTCGAGAACACACTCCTTAACTCTTGAACTGGAGCATATAAATTCCTCTAACACATTCCCAGCCTTGTCCCATCTCACTGCTGCAACATGTTACAGCTGGCAGGGATCTCAGGGTTACCTTGGAGGTTTTCCTTCAGGGTTTGTGATGACTGCAGCCTCTCTGATCTCCTGAAAGGTGTCTTTGAAGAGTTCAAGTGGGAAGAAGATAGATGTGGAATGGAAGTCACACAGTTTAGCAGGAGTGGAGAAGGGTGGAGAATGGCTTGTCCTAATGGGATGTTCTTTTCTTATGTTTGCTTGGTGACTTGTCAAAGATGGTGTCCTAGAAATGTGCTAATGACACCTCCACCAGCATGGCAAGCTTGTGTGTTTTAGCCCAAGTGCTTGCCTTTTTCTCTTCCTGGAGTTCAGGCAATCTTTATAGAAACAAAGTGAACTTCTAACCCTTACAAAGAAACTTCATGGTTGTGATCCAAGACTATGTTGGCAGAAGCTGAACACCATGAATGCACAGTGGGCTGCTTCACCATGTCCACTACTTTGTTGTGAATCAGGACTGCAAACAGCAGTGGATTTTTCTTCCCTGACATCTGGCACTTGTCTAGCTGCCTATGAGAGCCATAGACAGAATTCTTGTGTGCTCTCGAATATGTCAATACTTGTGACCACACATTTGTGTTTGTTTTGACTTCAAATGAATGCAGTAAGTGCTTTTAATTTTATTCTTTCCCCTCCCCCCTTCTCCAAATTTTTCTACTGACTTAAAGGCCAACTTAAAATGTGCTGATTTTAAAATGTATATTTGGATGACACTTGGTTCTGTGTTTTAGGGTGTGAGCTGTTATATTGGAAGGGAATATATTTTCATGGCCATCTTGTTCAAGAGGCCTGTAAAACAGGTTTGTCTTGAAGTGACCGTTTGAACTTAGTTTAATCACACTGAAAAACTTGTTTCTTTTAATTAAAAAATGCATATATAATCTACTTCCCTGAGCCTTGATATTACAGCCTGTTCTTCTTTGTCTCTTTTTTAGGGAATGTTTTGTTTGTTCTTAAAGACTGGATACGCTGGGTCAATGAACTGTCACTCCAGAAAGCAGAGCTGAGAGGACAAGCTGAGGAGACATCACTACAATGGCAAGAAGGAATACAATGCTTTCCCAAAAGTCTGTCATCTAGGAAAGCACACATACTCTCTACTGCAAGAAAGCAACATTTGGGACTCTTTAAACCACTGACTGTAACCTTTTCTAGATTCACAGTGCCTGCTGAAAAAGGCTTTTTTTTTTTTTTTTTTTTTTTTTCTACACCTTTTAAGAAGACTACAAGACTATCCTCAGCAGGATTTGAGATTTTCCTGGACACTTCACCTGCCCTTGTACTCGGAACAAGATGATTGACCTGAGCTTCCTAACAGAGGAGGAACAAGAGGCAATAATGAAGGTGCTGCAACGGGATGCAGAGCTGAAAAGAGCTGAAGAGGAGAGAGTCAGGTAAGGGTTCTAACACCCAGGGTTGTCCTGAGAAGACCTACACAGTTCACATACTGAATTACTCAGAGTGTAGGAGTAGATAAAAATAGTTGTTGCTGAGGGGCCCCATTTTACTCTGGACTACATTTAGCATAGTTTCTGGATGCAATGCCTCTACCACACAAATGATTCATTACTGGCCCAAAGACTAACTGTTCATTTGGATTAAAATTCCCTAAGGGGCCAAGCACACCTGGTATGCACCTGGCTTGATATGCACCTGGCTTGGTTTCCTCAGAAAAGGATTCTGTTTGCAAGTATCAAAACCTATGGAAACTGAACATGCAATAAGTGGGGTGATTGATTCAGAAGGACCACTGGTGCCTCAAACAACACAGTATCAGTATTGCTGCAGTCAGTGATATGTCTGCATGATGAAGTTAAACCTCAAACATGGAGCTTTGGAGCTGCAGTCCAAAGAAGGCAGCAGTGCTGTGCTCCATTGCCATTTATGGCACAGATGGAGCAATGTGTTGTTACTCTAGAGTGTTTTGTCTGCTGGGAGAAGGAGCTTCCTAGAGCTTCTGTTAGAGTAACTGCCAAGAAAAGAAGTGCATGGGAAGCAGTTTTGCCCAGATGACTCTGAGAAAACCATCTACACAGCCATAAATAGCAGTCAAATAGTGGTTTCAGCTAATATAGATAACTACCAGCTCAAGAATGAGGTTTTTAGTAGTCAGGCTTTTTTGGTTTTGGGTGTTTTTTTTTCTTTTAGTGTGAAGGAAGTTATCCATTACAGGGTGCACAAAATTACAAGTGGATTAGTAGAAAATGGAGCAGTAGGTGCTGAAAGGTCAAAGTGCTGTAACACAAATAGATGTTTACAGCTCACTTCTAAGGCAGGATTTTCTTTCATTGATTCAGTAATCTTCTCTGTGATTCTTCCTCACTATGATGTTGCTCATGAAGATGTGCATTTCCTATTTACATGTTTTAAAATTATTCCAACCATGCCTTAGGGACATGGTTTAGTGGTGGACTTGGCAGCACGCTAGGTTAACAGTTAGTCTTGATAATCTTAAAGGTATTTTGCAACCAAAACAATTCCATGATTCTGTTCTGGGATTCAATGATGCATCTGTGATGCTTCTCTTCTGCTGAGAAATATTTTTTTGACAAATGCCCTCGATGTCAACATAGCCTACCCAGCAAATGAAACTGCAGCTTGCCACTTGTCCCAAGAGCAGTGTTCATTTTGCTGAGTATGCTTGTGCAGCCTTGAGGTCAGCTGGTCAGTATGTGGTCAGCACATTGTGTTGTTATTCCTCTTGCTTCTTTCAGTATAAGAACAATAAAAAGCAAACCAGTAGCTTCTCCTGGTTGAAAAAGCTTCTTCTCAAGGCTTTTGCTTCACTGAAGACTAAAGGTAAAATCATTAGAGGCAATGATATTAGCATTTTTTTCGCCACTATCTTAATGCAACCTGAGAAGGAGATGTTTTCACCACATGATTTGTCTTCTGCTTCAACAAGCAGAAAACTGACTGACTTTTCTGGAACAGAACCAGCACTTTTCTTTTCTTTACGTAGAAAACCACTGGCTGTAGGTTTGGAAGGCAAAGTAACTGTAAATGTGCATTTGAAAACAGTTTCTGGGGAAAGGAACCCTTCCTGGAACAGAAAATCAAAAAACCCATTCTCAGTAGTGGTCTGAAAGGGCTTTCAACAAGTATTTTTGTCTTTATAATTTCAGTTTTGCTGTCTGTAATTCTAGTTCAAAGAGGGTGCGGTGGAAAAATGCAAGGGACTGCAGGTTGTAGCAGCCTGTAATCAGCATGTTTGTTTCTTCAACAAGATGTCTCTTCTGGTCTCTGAATTATAATAACTTCTGAGAAGCTGGGAGCTTACATATCAAGCTGATGTTTCTGTGTAGGCATAGCACATGGAGCTTGCTTTTTATAAATTGAAACACTACTTGAATTATATCTCCAGCCAAAGAGCTTCAATGTTTTAGTTCAAATTCTAGTTTTGAACACCTGGAAGATTCCAAGGGCAGGGATTGAATGTCATTATGCAAACTTCACACCCTGACAAAGTGTTGTTTGGATGTGCATAGAATGGAAGTCTTTTAAGGTAATCTTTTTCCCCGTAGAAGAAATTCTGATGTTTGAAGGGTGTTCTAATACCCTGTGCCATGTTCCTGGATCCTGGACAAACCGTTAACATGACAAAATCCTTTTTGAGCAACTTCTTAGTGGAATTTTAGAAGTCACCTGATCCAGTCCCTTCTCTGCTAACAGCTCCTAATATTGCTTATCTGTAGTAAACCCATGCTGATTAGACTGCCCAGTGCAAGCAGCTTGCTGTAATTCTTGGTTTGTTGAGTACTATAATAGCTTTTTGCCTCACCCTGTGATCCTATTATGTTGGTGTGAATCAGGGTGAGAGTTTTTAGGAACAGCATCATTCTGCCAACAGCATGCCTGTTTCCTCTCTGACCTCTGCTGAGGTCTGTCCCAAAGGGAAGGGGATATTGACACTTTCTTCTCATGGACAAAAGTGTAGTGAGAAAAACTCAGAAGGCTAGAGAGTGTGATGCAAGCAAATTAAAAGACATCACATCTTTTTGTATTCATGGTCCAAGAAGATGCCTTTCTTTGCTTCATTGCCCCAAGAGCTGCTGCCAGCCCCTGAATGGCAATGTTGCTTGGGCCAGGGAAAATGGCATAGGACAGAAGAGCTGAGTAACAGCTTGACAAAACTAGAAACTGTTTTCAGCATATTGCTGATTTGATTTTTTTTTTTTTTTTTTTTTTCCTTAGGGAATCTCTGCTATACCCTGCTCCAGCCAGGCTTCAAGTCCTGAACAAATGAGTGGGCTAAGCACATAACTTAATTTCCTGGCAGCTGCTTCAGCACAGCTCCTAACTCTTTTTGCAGTTGTGTAGCTCAGAGTTAACACAGATTCAGGCCCTTTCTGGAGACAGTAATATGGAACATAAATACATCTGTCTGAAGTTGTATGTGTGTTGTGGTTGGGTGACTCTTATGTGGTGGAGTGGCTGATCCTTGGCACCAGCGTGTCTGAGGCAGAAAGCTGCTGTGGTTGCCTTTGTGACAGGGTTCCCTGCTGTGGCTATTGGCCCTTCCCAGGGCCACTGCTGGCTTTGCTTGGGATTGTTTGCTCCTTGTGTGAGATGAAGAGGTTAGTGGTAGGGAAATGTGGAGTTGTTTGTGTGGTGGGTGGTGACTGCCATGTGCCAAAGCCCTTTAATATGTACACTGGTGTGGCACTGCAAAAGAAAAAAAGAAAAAGGTTCAGGGGTCTGGTTCTGCTGGGTGCAATGTACATTTAACCTTTCTCATAATGCTCAGTGGGAGTGTATGGCTGCTGAAACCCCAGTGTAAATGGCTTTTTGATTCTGCTCAGCTTTAATGGAGATCCCCTGCAGTCACTCTTCAAGGCAATTTCCTTATATTGTAGACTGTCAGAGTGAAGGCTTCTTGTGTGTTGTTTTGTGTTTCTTAGGATGGAGTATGTTTAAGGTATTGGGGTGAGCTGAACATTGGCACTGGGGGAATGGGGTTACCACTGTAGTGTGAGCATGGTGTTTGATGACTATTAACAGAATATATTCTTAAAATCTTCATAAAATACTTTTCTGTTAAATGTAAAAGTTTGGAAAGTGCACATAACAGAGGCAAGGTTTGTGGTGGAGATGGTTTTGAATCTGGGTATTGGTTCAAGTTTGAAGGGCTGATTTGAGATAAAAGTGTTTAGAGAGGCTGTCTTAGAGGTGCTCTCAAAGCTAACTTTTTAATTTCTGAAAAGAATCACCATTTTTCCTACTCTGCCTTCAGTTTGTTTTTTCCAAATGCTTTAGAAACTTTCAGTGTAGGTACTCAGTATCCACCCAAGTGATTGTGGCAGCTTGATGCTGTCTCCATAGTTAGGTGACTGGGCACCAATTATAACTTCATAATTGTGAAGTATCACTTTTGCATTGCCTAAGGACTCCTTCTAAAGCTAAATCTCACGTTCATACCTATTTTATTTTTTTCTTATAAATCTTAATAATGTATCTGTTATATAACTGTTATATATCTGTTGATATAATCTGTTATTTGCACTGATTCATGATAGATGTTTGAGCATCTGTAAGTGAATGAAAAAACAACCCATGGAAGAAGTGTGGTTTACAGACAAGGCAAGAGCACAGTGTGTTTGTGAGTTCTGCAGTCTGTCCTGACCAGTAAGCAAAATGACACTTCGTGTTTCTGAGGTCCCTGAGGAAGGCCATAGTATCTTCTGCTTCACACTGAAATCTTTTTGAGACCTTGCTTGGGCTCTGTATTGGAGCTGCCACAAATAACTATAGCAGTCCCTGAATCTAGAGCTAAGGGTATGTTAAGGTCTCATCAGGGCATCCCCTCTAGCTTCATGATTCTGGCATTCTTCTGAGGCTACTGATGTTATCTTTAAGCCTTGGTGGATTCAGATTAGTCTAGTACTAGGTGATGTGACTAATAAGGAACTAAAGCCTATATTTCTTGTGGAGCTGATTTAAAAAAAAAACAAACTCACTTTGCAGCATATTTAATTCTTGCTTTTAGGCCATACAGTAATGTCAAAAAAAGGCTTATAATGTGAGCAGAGCTTTTTAATCTGAAATAAAATCTACCTTTAGTGATAAAAAATCTCTTGAACTATTGCAATAGACTAAAAATTAGGTGACTTGAACTCTTTAGCTGAAAATTCAGACTGAGAGACCTTAGTATCTCCTCTTGTTAAACAGAAAATCTTCTTTCACATGCTTCTCAGACATATTATAGAGAAATGGAAATTAGATGTTACTAATTGAAACTCATGCTATTTCTAACTAGTTCTGAAATCATGTGCCTGTGTCTAGTGGTTATACCAGGGACTTCTGATGAACTTTTAACAGGCTTACTTCTTAGCAGGCGTAAGGTGCTCATGGTTAAAATGTATACATGAGAGTGTGTGCTTGGAGATTCCCTTCAGCCAAATCAGAGACATTCTGTAAGCTCTTTCCTTCTGCCCTTAGCTGAACTCTTTGTAGCTGAGCAGATCTGCTGAAGGAGAAAGAGCTCCATCCCAGTGTGAGCAGCCAGGAGTACTCCCACAAAGGAGCTTGAGGGTAAGACTACCTTTGCCTGCTGCCCATACCCTCTTTCCTTTGCTTGGCTTTGTGTAGTGGTTGCATGAGATGAAAGCAGCTGAGAGGCATTTCCTGGTACCTTAGACCAGGGGATCCAGCACATCAATTCAGCAACAACCTTTCTTCAAATAAAGGAAACCTGGTCTATGGTTTATTTTTCCATTTTTAGCTTTAGAGCTTAAAAAAAATTTTTTTAAATGCTTGGTTTCATATGTTAATGGGGTTGTTATTTCTGGGGTCTCTAATTTCTGAGATATTTTGCAATAATCAGAATATCAAGAGGGATTCACAGTTGGTGATTTCTTGGGTACGTAACTACCCAAATACACCCAGATGAGAATGTTCCTCTTTGGGCTGTAAGGTGCATCTGTCTGGGCAGAAAAGGAAAAGGCTCATGTCTTCTGGATTAATTCCCCCTTATGGACATTGCCTAGAATCAAATGTGGCTTTCCAAATGCAGTAAATAGAGCAATTTTAGTCCCTAGCAAAATGTACATGCTTTAATTATCCTTTTTAACAAAGCCAGCTGACTTCAGAGTGCCTGTGGGTTTGATGGACTGTGGGTTTCTCTCCAGAGATATATTTAATGAAAAAATAACAACAACAAAACAAACCTACTTTATCCCGAGCAAACTTCTTTTTTGCTTAAGTCTCCACTTACCACTGGACAGATCAAAAAATAAAATAAGGGGATATATATCCTTCAGAAAACTTTTATAAATCCTCTGTGATTTCTGCCAGGTTCATTAGAACAAAGTAACAGTGAACTACCTTGGTATCACCTCTTCACCTTCAGCCTCTTCTGGTGAAAAGCAGGACTGTTTTCATCATAATCTGGTGCAGTAACTGGGGTTAAGGAAGGGACTCTACTCACTGGTCTTGGTAGCAGATGTGGCCTTTGGCTAAGCTGGGAACTGGGCTGATACCTTTACTTCCCAGTATGGATCACTACGTTGTCTACTAGTAGCAGATGGATTATTTTACTGGATGATGCTTGTCTGGAACAGCTAGTGAAGCAGGGTGGATGGGGCTTATTTTGAGTGGTAGAAGAGTGTGCTTAAAGGAAAAAGTGGATACTGATGAGGCTTTTTAACCTCTAAAATGAGTATTTCCTCACTAAGTAATTTTCCCTCAGTACAAAAGCTGTCTTTGTAGGATCTCTATCACATGTTTGTGCTTGGCACTGTATTGCATTATTGACTGCCAACTTGGAGCCTTTGTCTTCAGAGTAGATTAACCTTGATTTGTAGCTTGCCTGAAATCCTAAAATGCAGCCTATTCTTTAGCACAGTGTTAATTTATTGGAGATGCCCTTGCTGGTAATTTTGAGATAGCTATGATGTGGTCTCTTCTGCTCACTTAGAGTTGCTTGCATGTGTCCTGTGGCTTGTAATTTTGATTAGGGCTGTTTTTATGCTTTACTGGTCTACTTTGTAAGCCCATAAAGTACTGAAAACACCACATTTCAGCAGAACCTGTGAGTGAATGCACGTACTTTCTAGCAACCTTCCTCCCAGATTCAGGTCATCCTGTACTGCTCTCCAGGCTGACTTTAATTCCCAAGGTGTATTGTCAAAGGATAGCTGTTCCTTCCTTGTGAAGGTTTTGTTTTTGGATTTGGTGTTGTCTTTTTCTCCTTAGCAGGTTTTCTTGGGTTGTTCAAGAGGGAGGGGAGGCCACTGGGAAACTTCTGTGCAAATTCTTTAAAACAAGCAGACAAACTAAACAGTGGAAGCCTCTTATAGAAGTGAAACAAGTGGAATGTAAACAGTGGAAGCCTCTTATAGAAGTGAAACAAGTGGAATGTAATAGGAACTGTCAAGGCTGACAGACCTTGAAAGACTCCAACCTCCTGTTCTACGTAACCTCAACAGTCATGATGAGGAAGCAACATGAAAGCACATGGAAGAAAAAGAAGGTTATCAGGAGTGGCCAGCATGGATTCACCAAGGGGAAATCATGTTTGACTAATCTGATAGCCTTCTGTGATGGTGTGACTGAGTGGGTGGATGCAAGGAGAGCAGTAGATGCTGTGTACCTTGATTTCAGCAAGGCTTTTGACACTGCCTCCCATAATATCCTCATGGGTAAACTCAGGAAGTATGGGTTAGAAGAGTGCATGGTGGGATGGATTGAGAACTGGCTTAAAAATAATGCTCAGAGGGTTGTGATCAATGGTGCAGGGTCTAGCTGCAGACCTGTAACTAGTGGTGTTCCCTTGGGGTCAGTACTGGGTCCAGTCTTATTCAACAACTCATCAATGACCTGGATGAAGGAACAGAGTGTGTCCTCAGCAAGTTTGCTGATGATACAAAACTGGGAGGATTGGCTGAGAACACCAGAAGGCTGTGCAACCATTCAGCAAGATCTGGATAGAATGAAGAGCTGGGCAAAGGGGAACCAAGAACAAGTGTAGAGTCCTGCACCTGGGGAGGAATAACACCATGCACCAGTGCAGATTAGGGGCTGACTTGCTGGAAAGCAGCTGCAAGGAGAAGGACCTTAGAGTCCTGGTGGACAATAAGTTATTAATGGGACAATAAGGTCCCATTAGCCCCATTAGTCCCCTTCTAGCCTTGTGGCCAAGAAGGCCAGAGGTATCCTGGGATGCATTTAGAAGAGTGTGCCCAGCAGGCTGAGGGAGATTCTCCTCCTCTACAGTCTGCCCTGATGAGACCACATCTTAAGTACTGTGGCCAGTTCTGGGCTCTGTGGTTCAAGAGGGACAGAGATATACTAGAGAGAGTTCAGTGGAAGGCTATGAGGATGATCAGAAAATTGGAACATCTGTCATTATAAGGAAGGGCTGTGTGATCTGGGGCTGTTTATGCTGGAGAAGACTGAGAGGGGATCCTACTAATGTTTATAAATATATGAGGGTGGTTGTCAAGAAGAAAGGTCCAGTCTCTTTTCAATAGTGCCCTGTGATAGGATGAGGGGCAATGGACACAAACTGGAATACAGGAAGTTCCATCTCAATTTGAGGAAAAACTTCTTTACTGTAAGGGTGATGGAGCACTGGAACAGGCTGCCCAGAGAGGTTGTGGAGTGTCCTTCTCTAGAGACTTTCAAGTCATTTGGACTTGAAACCCATCTGGACACATTTCTGTGTGACCTGCCACAGGTGATCCTGCTTTGGTAGAGGGGTTGGACTTGATGATCTCCAGAGCTCCCTTCCAACCCCTACTATTCTGTGTTTCTATGAACAGTCTTGCTACAGATTTTCTGAATGGTATGAAGTTAAACTTCAGTGTAGTAAGAAATGCCTGGACAGATTTACATATTCTGAATGTCTTCCTCATGATTTATAGCATATTATTTGAAAAATTAAGCTTACTCCAAGCTTGACTAAAAGGAGACTGTGAGTCCTAACTACAGGTGATGGAGCAGAAAAAGCAGATAAAAACAAAGGACTCCATCTTCTGTGCAGAATGTATATAGAGTTTCAGTGAAGTATGGGGACCACATGCCAGTCTGGTGCCCCATACAGGGCCATTTTCTAGGAGAGAAATGGTGAATAGAAGAGTTAATCTTGTCTGTGTGTTTCAGCAGGCACTTGCTTAGCACAGAAGTTGGGATTATAGATTTGATTCATACTCTGGTGGAGACCATGTTTCGTTGGGAAACAGAGCTGCCTGCTCTCAGTTCTTCTTCCAGTATCAATTGACTGATCTCACACCTATGAGCACATAACTCATTTATTATAATGCTTCAGGCCTGGATGTGTCTGTCTTCCCTTCTGACTTCAAGAATAAATGTCAGCATGTCTTGTTAGGCATCAAGCCTTATGCTGACTGCAGCCTGGTTAGTTCTCCAAGGATCCAAAAGCAAGATGCTACCTGATGTTAACTCATCAGGGTATTGTTAGTAGATTTAACACACTCAGACTTGTGAATAGGCATTAAGTGGGAGAACTACAAAGAGAACTAGGCTGCCTTTTTCTCATGTCTCCACTTACTTCTACCTACCCACAACTTCACTGTCCAAAGAGACCCTAAAGGCAGGAATCAGAGGTGTTGCTGAAGAGGTATCATGATGACAACAATAGCAATAGGTTGCATAACTTCATTGGTTTGCTTCATTGTTCCTAGTATAGCCCTCAACCATTTAAAAATTATATTGCCATATTGCTTAAACCAATCAAACAGTAGCTGATTTTTTTTTAAAGTCTAATGTTTGTAGCTACCATGCAAAAAGAATAATCCATATTCTCCATTTGGGACTGCTTGTTACAAATTTTTGAGGTGTAGTTCTCTACCAAATACCAGAAAAGACCTACACCTTACCTAAGTATGTGTATGCAGAGTGGAATGTTTAAACACTTGTTTCTTTTGCCTTGTAAACCTTTTATGACTGTTTCCCAGTGTTAAAGAAGAAAAAAATATTAATCTAATCAGATCTGACACTTAGAATGCCTTGTCTAATATTCTTTTTACTCCTGTACTTGCATGGGTGACATTACAAAAAATTCATCCTAGCTGTGTTTGGAAGGTGACCAAGAACCTAAATCCTTTGTCATCTTTTTGTTGGTTTGATCTTTGTTATTATGATTGCAGCAAGTAAAATTGAGGATAAATTCCTCAAAATTCTCTTTCCTTCCACATTCTCTACTCGTTTTGGTATTTCATTTTCAGGAAGGAGGTTTTGGAAGTGAATTTGTAGATAAGGCCATGATATCAGCCTTCTAAAAAGCTTCATTTTGTGACAAGCCATTGAGATTCTTTCTCTTCATGTTCAGAATTGGGAGTGGGAAAGGTGCCCATGCTAATGGATATGTTTCTCTGAGCCAAACACAGACCCTAATTTAACTGCTTCTTAGTTTGTCATAGGAAGTCTCAGAATGTACTGGCACAACACACTCTCCTATCTGAAAAGCTCAGTTTAAGGTGTTTTTTGAGGAATAAGGCAGTAAAAGAAGTTAATAAGATGTCTATTGTCACATCTGTTAAATTCTGTGGAGGTTGGTGATGTGGAGTATGAGTAAGGAGGGAAGGAACTGAGAGCTCCTGAGGAGGTGTTGCTGAGCAGTTTTAGAGACAGGTGTATGTTGCTAGAGGTTTCTATTGAAACTGTTGTTTCAAAAAAAGAAAGAGAAGTCATTATCACTTCACCCTAGCGTGCAATGAGCTATTACACTAGACTTTAAAGCATTAGATAAACCAGTCTGGATTTGCTGATAGGGAGGTTGGCATGGACTGGTTATATCAGAGCAGATTTCCTGCCTTACAGTACCATGTGATTTCGCCCACACTCAGATGTTCTGGAGATGGGGAGAGGCAACCCAATTACTTCTTGTGTAGATTTTCTGTTTTTCTGCAGAGTGCTGGACAGTTGCTTTGCGTGCCCATTCAGTGTGATTCTGTGTGTACTTTGTGTCCTAGTGGGATGACAAAATTATCATCTTGACATCAAAAATGTTTCACCTAGGATTGTGAAAAAATCATATTAAGTAATGAAGGAACTCAGGCTTATTCTAAAAGAGGATTTTAGAGTTAATTCCTTCTAATGATGTACCTTCATTTTCTTGAGTTGAATCCTTTAATTTTAATTTAATTTCTTTTTAATCCTTCCTATAGAATTAGACTTTCATCCTTTCTATAGAAGAAACAGGAACTAGCTTTTTTATAACCTCAGGGTGTTTTATTTTGAAAACTGCAACATAGGCTGTCTGACATTTTAACACTGAGTACAGGCTTCCATCATATGGAAAGTCATCATTGTATTTTCTCCTAATTGCAAAATTGGCAAGTGAGCCTGCAATCTGAATCTTGATCTGAATGCCTACTAGTGCTTTGGTCCCCAAGATGAAAATAACTTGTTAGCATTTCTGTTGACTGGGGAGGTGACACAGACTCAACTTTTAGCATCTAATCTTGTGGTGTGCTGGGAGGCACATGGAGCAGAGGAAGCCCATGACTGCAGACTGATTTGTTTCACTTCCTTTAAGGGTAAACCACAACTAAAATCTAATGCCTAGCAGTCAAACATGCCCACACAGTGCTGAGGCCTTTTCATAGCAGAGACTGAGAATTCAAGTGGTAATGTAAAAACTCCCATTTGTAACCTCAGCAGCTGTTTTTGCAACAAAACTATGATGTGCTGGCAAACTCAGGCTTCTTATGAGCTTTTTTCCCCTGCCAAACATAGAACTAATTGTCTTTCTGATAATAAAAATCTGCTCCTTTATTTGTGGCTGAGGAATGCCTCAGAATATTTATATTGCTCTTAGCCTCTCAGTACCATCTTTTGAGGAACTAAATAGTGGAAGAGATGAGTAAGCTAACAAAGGTCCAGTGCTGTTGAGGTGAGAAGGCAGAAGTAATTTGTAGGTCAGCTGCTGTATGCTTCTGTCACTTCTTTACTATAGAAGCCCTATCAGCCAGACTGGTCATTAGTAAAGGAAGTACTGGGTAAATTGAGAGCACATTCATGCCTTGGTTAGCAAGCATAATCATCTCCTGAAGTCAAGCAGGCCTGTTGATCTGGTGGAGTTAAGGTATTTTAAATTCCATAGGCAGCAAGCAGGGGTGGGACATTTACTTTCAGCCTGAATGTCAGCTGTGCTGGCCTTGGGTGACATATAATGAGAGCCCAGAGACATGAAAAATCCGTGCCTCTGTCTCTGCCCTGCTTATTGGTCACAGATCTGAGTCCAACAAGCAGGTGAGCTGGTTTGACACAGCTGAGACACCTGGGGTCCTGTGCATGTCCACAAGTCTGAGCTGACTTGTGAAGGTCTCTTACCACACCCTAGTTTCAGTGGCTGTATACAAAGGGGAAAGGAGTGATCAGTGTTTGGGGTAAAAGGGTGGAATCAATTATGGGTGAGGGCACTGAATATTTATCCTCTGAGTCAGTACCTTCTCACTAGAGAACCTTGTCATACTGCCCTGAAGCACTGACTGGGGTCAGAGCTGCCCTGTAGGATGCACAAATGGCTGAAAAGCCAGTCCCTAGCCCTGAGGAGCATCTGTTCTGAGAAGGCAAATAACACATGGGAAAGAAGGTGAAAGGGAGAAGCAATCATGTGTAAAAAAAAGTTCTTACATGCTATATTTCCATTATTCCTGCTGCCTGTGTTCATAAAGTGGCTGAGCAATGAGGAGGTGGCTCATACTTTGAGCCAATATGTATTTGCTTGAGTACAGAAGGAAGCTACTGCTGTGTTCCTGCTCCAACTTGGAGGGCATGCAACATCTGAGAAGTGTGTATTTTGGCTCTTAGAGAGGCACTGGGTTTTACACAAGAGGGAGGGCAAGATTTTTAAAACATCCAGTAACACTATGGACTGTTGAATCTGGGCATTAAAAATGCCAGTGGTGACCTCAGCCCCTGGAAGCCTCAGCTCTGTGTAGCTGATTTGAGACAGAAGTTACTTACACAATAAGAGAGACTGACTTGGCAGTACTTTCAAAAAGTTTTAGGTATTCAAATTCTAATACAGCTGATGGATTCAAATAAGCAGTTTCATTTCTGTCTATCTGAGGATGAAGGAGATGCTGAGTGATAGGGAAGATGTTGTATTTTAGTGTGGGGGTTGGAGCTGGCTCAGTGTCCTTTCTCTGCTGTAAATGGTTATCTGCACTTATAGGTTGAATTTGCAACCTATAATAAAAGGACTGTCATCAGAGATACTTGATTGCACTGAGAAGTTTCTTCTAAACTTGAGCAATATAAAACTGGCATGAACACATCCTTGGGGTTAGAGTAGATAACTTTTACAAGTCCCCTCCAACCCAAACCATTCTACGATGGAACATCAGAACTCTGGAAGACAGCACCATCCCACAGCAATGTGGACCATGCTTATTGTTAAACTCTTCAAGTTAACTTGATATGTTTTGCTTTCTCCCTTGGACTCTGTTATTAGCTTGTTTGCTGGTAGAAAGGACATAGATGGAGAAAGTGGATGAAGCCTAACTTGATTTTTTTTATTGAGTACTCTATAAAAATCTGTGTAGTAGCTTTTCTGGTCCTCAGGTTAGTCTCCAGGCCATGTATAAACATATGCCTAAAGTTTTATATGCCTAATGAGGAAAGAATACAGCCTCACAAACTGTACACAGCAACTCTTTGTTCTGTTAAAGTATGCTTCGTAAAAGCAGGGTGACCCTGAAGCCTGAAATCAAACTGTTAAAAATTTGCTGCATAGTATTTAGAATGGTTGCATTTCATCTAATGGACACACATAGACTAATAAACCACACACCTTTATTTTGTTGTTTCTTCCATGTAATGCTGTCTTCCTTTGTGGCTTGTTGTAGTCATAAAAAGATTTTTTGTGTATCCTGTGGAAAAAAATGGCACCATCTTTCCAGGGTACTTTTGGAATGTGTGGAAAAGTGGTAATGTATGGACAGTCTAGAAAGACATCTTCTGAGCCATGGACTTAATTTTGGCACAGATTTGTTATGCTGCCCTGCTAACTTATCTCAGTTTTAACCCTGAAAAACTGGCCTTTGGGGGCAATAAGTCAAGACCTGCAGTTACTGGAGGCCTCTCCAGGACTATCTCTGCTTGAGAGTTGATCATAGCAAAGCATATTTTTGTGAAGAATTAGTTCAAAAGAGAGTAACAGGGCTGAGGCTCTTCCTTCTCTAGTTCATTGTCATCCTTTGTAGTTAAATAAGGAGAGTAACAGATCAGAAGATGGCAATAGCATTGTTGAGACAGTGTTAAAAAAAAACAAAACAAACAATAATGCACCAAAACAAACCCCCTGACTTTTATTCTTTTCAAACAGGTAAGTAGGTTGTGTATGTATCTTATAATTTTTTTCCTCCCCAGGCATTTACCAGAAAAAGTCAAAGATGATGTTCAGCTAAAGAATATGAGTGGACAGTGGTTTTATGAAGCCAAGTCAAAGAGGCACAGAGATAAGATCCATGGAGCAGATATTATTAGAGCTTCCATGCGACGGAAGCCTTCCACTCTTGGTAAGCATTTAGTTTATATTTTCATTTGGAATGCCTGGCTCTCACTGTAGCTAATCTCAGATGCTGCTACCTGTGAAATACAAGGATAATATTTGTATGTCAACAGGGATAAAATGCTGCAAAAGAGATGCTTCCAATGTAATTCACAGTGTCAGCTTTCCTCTCCCCTAGTCCTGTGTATGGGAGAGAGAATTGTGTGTGGTGACTGCTAACAAAAGGGACTGGCTTGTCTTTATGTGTGGGACTAAAAATCCTCTGCACTCTTCTTTCACTTCTGTATTCTGATTTCCAATTTTGAGGCCCTGTGAGCTACCTTGAAATGTGCAAAGGATGTGAGCTTGAGGCAGTAGCTCTTTATTGTGGATTTTCAAGATTTTGGGTGCTCAGTTTGGAACCTCTGAGGTTTAATGGTAGGCACCATGAGCTACAGCTACTGTAATATATGGGCTGAGAGCTCTCTTAGCTGGAACTGGCATCCTGTGTCCACATTAACTTTAAATGCACCTACCATCCCCCAAGTCATGGTAGGGGCCCTCAAATGGTGTATTAGAAAGATTGATTAAAGCCAAGTGTGTTAATGTGCTAGTTTAGTACTACAGATAGGTAGTGTATTCTGTGTAAGCTGAGTTATGTTGGCAAGCTTGATGTTCACTTGGTAATAAATATTACGTTCTGAAACTGTTCCTGGGGAAAAACAAACAAACAAACAAAAGTGGGAAGATACTGCACTGTGTTTAATATCAGAAATAAATACAGTGCTTTGCTTAGACAAAAACAAAACAAATGAGTAGAATGTGAGAGCTGCTCTACTGGACCAGTTGAAAAGCCTCCCAGTACACTGCCTGTGAGCATGTTTAGGCTGGAAGGCCAGGACCAGCCTGTAGCCCATTGCACCTCAGACTATTTTGAAATAGAGGAGGTATTTGTGGATTATCTTTTCCTCATTAATTTTTCCAAGAAGTTCTTTAAAGCCATGCCTCTTTATTATTCACCATGTCCTGTCTTGAGGCATTTAAAAATTAAGTTGTTCCATATTTCCTTTTCTGGTTTTGAAATGTTTACCATTAATGCTATCTCTGGGAGAGAGAGTGAACAGTCAATTTATATTCACAAAAATATATAAAATATTAGTATACAGGATTTTATAGGCATCTGTTATGAATCTGTCAACATCTAATCTTTTAATCTCAAGAGTTCTGGTATATTTTTTCATTCTTTGCACAGAAAGTGAGTTTTTTCTTAGAGGAACTGACCCCCCCCCTGCCCTATTCTAACTTCTTCTAGTTCTACTGAATCCTTGTGATTTAGGAGTCCTATTATTCTCACCAGACTACTGAAATTTGTAATTTTTTTTTTTTTTTTGTAAGTCCTATTAAGGATTTTTCTGTGTGCTCATGAAGCAAGTAAGGTACTTCTGTCAATGCTCCGGATGGACTGTATTCAGCATGCTACTTTGTATAGGGTTTTGTAACTATAATCTAGCTTTGTTTTCTAGTGTGTTGTCCTGCAATGTTACACCTTCTCAGCTCCAGTATTTCCAAAGATGAGTTTGGATAATGACAGCTTAGCCAGCTTGAGGTTACTTTTGTGATGGTTTTAGATTTCCACGTCAACAAGAAAAGGCCTGAAACAGAAAAGAATGCAAAAATTCACAGGTGTGAGTGTGGTTCCACCTGGTTTTAGACTTGAAGGTTATGAAAATCAGCTGTAAAATTCTAACCAAATTTTTCAGTGAGCTAATAGCTTACAGGAAAGTACTTAAAGCCATTTTATCTTAAAGGAAGGTTAATTGCTTACAATCTTATTTGAACAAAGAGGCATACTGGTACATGGAGAACTATGTGCAATTGCTTGATTTCAATGACTCATTAGATGTGGAGATATTTTTACTTGCAGTTATGGATAGCAAAAGTGAGAATAAAAATCTGGCTTTTTCCACACCAAGAAATTTTTCATTTCTAAGCTGTTGGAGAAGTGCAAAAAGAGGTAGAGAAAATAATGTTTTGGCTCTTGAAGGGGTTACCAGAATAAGATTCTGCCCCACCCCCAAAACAAATGCAAATGTGTTTGCATTTGCTGAGTGAGTAGGGTTTTTGTTTGGATATGTTTTAATACTTTAACTCCTTGTGGTCATTGTGTTCATAAAGGATTAGCCACCTGCTTATGGGCAACTTCCAATTTACTGCTGTAGGAAGGGAATAATTGACTCCAGTAACTGAACTTCAACATATTTTCAATTTCCTATGGTTTAATTGTTTTTGTTTCCTCAGGACACTTGGGTTGAATTTTCAGTGTTTTATCTAGCTGCAAGAACTACAGGATCAGTCTTCAGCATGGTTGTTTTAGAAAACATCTCTATTGATACATCTGGTTTAGACCTTAAAGTGATCATATGACATTTCAAGTGCCATGAAGAATTTATTCTTCAGAAGGCACCATATATGCTTTTGTATACCATTCAAGTGTAGTGGGCTTTTGAAATAGCTGTAGGACTGAATGCAGATGCTTGTATTTGATTCATAAAAAATTCTGTGTGAACATATGGGAGACAACCATATTCTTGTTTCATGTTTTAGCTGAACTGAGTCAGAATAAATCAAACAAATTAAAGAACAGCTGGGTGAGCAATGTTAATAAAGAAGTCTTTGTGCCACCAGAACTACATGGCATTGTGGAACACCAGGAGGAAGAGCAACTGAAATCTAGTTCAAGGTAAGATGTATGTTTAAGCACACTTACTATCTGTAATTCAGCACTGGTGAAACTTGAGAGCTCTAAATTCCATCCCAACTGTACTTTCCTCTTTTTTCAAAGATTACCAAATATTTCCTTGGAATCACTCAGGGAAACTGGGTGTGAAAGGATGACAAATCATAGTCATGTGATGTTAATTGTTCTGCATTCAAAAGCAGAACAATTTTTGCCTTATCTCTACAAGAAAAATGTCAATATTGAAAGAAAAATTGTTGTTGATGGTCCTACAGACATTCTTATGTTACAATTTAATCTTGCTTTCAGAAGTGAGACCTTGACTTTCTGGTTAGAATGACTGGCCAATGACTGGACATCTGCATTTCTTCATTCAGTAAGACAGTGAGACCAGGCTATTGATTTTAGCCTGAATTTTAAACTTGGATCATATGAAGGATCAGAGTCAGAGATTGAGAAATTATTTATATTTTTCCAGATTGTTGGATGCACGGTTTAAGTCATCTGAGACTTTTTTTCCTTTCCTTTTGTTTGCTTGTTTGTTTTTGTTTTAAACAAGTCAAATGTATTTGAGATCTGAGGTGGAAATAACCACAATTTTTGAGTACTGGTAGAAAACAAATTTGATTCTACCATGAGAGAGAAATGTCTTTCTGGATGAGAGGGGTTTCCATTCATAGTAGGGCAAGATGGTCAGCTTGGGCATGCCTGAATGGATATAGTTGCTGGAAGAAAGATGGATGAGAAATAGCTTCTAAAGTACAGAAGATTTTGTATTTTTTCATTCTATCTCAAGTCTGTAAATATCCCAAACAGCTCCATTTTGCTTTAAAATATTCTGGATTTCAAAGAGAAGTGTCTTGTATTTAAAACCACTACATGTGGTAATTTATTTGCTGAATAAAGAGCTTTCAAAAAAACCTGCATTTGAAGAGGAAAATGTTGATCTCCTAGCTAAGGTAGAAGGTAATGTTTTTAGCCAGATTAACATCACTGAGGAAAAAAAGAACTGGAGTGTAACAAAGAGAGCAATTCTTAGTGCTTCTAGTGAAGGGAGTGAGGTAAGGGCCAGAGCTACTACTTAGGTTACTGTTTTACTTCTGATTGTGTCACTGATCAGCTCTGTAACATTTCATTTTCTTGTCTATCTTCTAAGTCCTTCTCTGTCTGTCATCTGTTTTCCTTGCAGCAAGGCTTGCCTCCTGCTGTGCCTTTGTACAGTATCTAGTAGCAGCTTGATCCTTCACTTTCGTGGTTTGCAAACTGGGCACCACACACTGAATGGCACACGGTGTAAGTCTTACCTCTGGCTTGCATTAATTAATCTTTATTATCCTTTAGACACCATTATCAGTGAACTCAGAGTGGTATCTCTCTCACCCACATCTGAAATCATGGCTGAGAAAGGTCAAACTGCTTTGTTACAAATGTTGGGAAAAAATGAAGTTACACTTTAAGGATGGTAAAGGTTGCTTATCACAAGAAATGGCTTAGCTCCCCCTCCCAGGTTGGCTGGTAATGCTGACAGAGTTCATTCTGGCTGAATGTAGTCTTTTTTAAAGGTGCCTCTTACTGTCAGGAGACTTTCTGGAGTTAGTTTTTACGGACAGCACAAGACCTGCTGCTTTTTAATAGGTCTTTGAAGAATATTTTGCATGTAGTCTTGCACATTAGGAAAAGATGGTGATATTTTACAAGAAGTACAGCCCTGTAATGTTATTCTTACCATTAAAATTCTAGAAATTGTGTGTGATTGACTAGAGTCATACATTTCATAGGTATATAATAATTATTTTCCAGGACCCTCTCTTGGCTAGCAGGTTTTGCATAAACTGTGAAACTGCTAACCTGAGGGTTAGGATCAGAAAACATGCAATAACATATTACCAAGACTCTTTTTATTTGGGATCCTGTTCTTAAAATGAAACAATTCTTCTTGAGTGTGAAGTTCAGCTCTGATTGATCCATTCCTAAACTGCCTGGAGACAAATCCAGCCCTGGGGTCATTTCAGCTGCTGCTGAGTCAGGATCCTGCTGCACTCATAGTAATGAAACTATGAGTGATTTTTTTGTTTTTCTTGGGTGTTAGAACACCATGGTACTTTCCCTGTATACCAGAGCCTTTACAGGCCAGGTGTGTGAAGTGTTTTTAAAGGTGTAACCTTGTACTGAACGAGTTTTCCTAGATTGACTCAGTCTGTCAATATTACCTCTGTTCAGTGATACCATCTGCCTATATGCTGAAACTCAAGAAGGGGCAAACTTAAAGGGTTTTCATCTTTTAACTTAAGATTTTTATATTGTTTTCTTCCCAGGCTAGAAAATATTCTTAGCCTACATTAAACAGATGATGAATGCATGTCCTAGGGTTCTGCAAGGTGAACATTTGCAGAAACCCCCTAATTGTTAAAATCCATATAACTTTTCCAGAATAAGAGGAGTGCTGGGATACCTAGATAAGGACATATTTATGGAGTACTGTTAAATTGCACCAGCTTTATTCACACCAGATCCTGTGTCCTTCAGGATGAGCCCAGGAAATCTTATTTGTTTGCATGGGAGGCCATTTCTGAGCAGATTGACACCTGCAAACCTATAACCCCTTTCTCCAGCTTTGCTCCTGCCTTTCCCTTCTTACCTTTTGGTTCCTATCCAGTGCTGTTCAATCTGTAGTGAGTTTGGCTCTTCAGTGTGGTTCTCAGCACTTCATTTTGCTGAATTGTAATGCAGGAAATAATTTAAATCTGGGCGTGTTGATAAGTTTGTCTTAGATTTAGTTTGGCACTCTTTTAGCTTAGCCTTGTGAATGCATCATATTTTGGGACTGTTTGTTTAGTTTTTCCATCTGTATGAGTAAAGGGTAAACTCATATTTTCAGACACTTTGTTGTGAAACTTAGCTATAAGATCCTAGGTGTGATGTGGGTTTTTTTTTCCCCTCTACCATGTTTTCTTTACAGCAGGGTTCTCAGTATGTAATGCCAAATTAACACCTCTTTAATTATTCTGTGGTAAGTCTGAAGTAACATTACATTAAAATTTTGTGGAGGTGGGGGTGTGTGTGTTCAGTGAGACTTAAAGTTACCTTCCCAGCTGTAAAATCTTCAGAAACCAAAGGATGTCTTATTGGTTTCTTGCAGCCTAGGGTACAGAACAGTATTTTCCTTTTTTAAAATGAAGGAAGGGTTGAAGCATTCATGACCTAGGCCTTAAAAATAATATTTAAAAGTAATAAATCATGTTTATTCTGTTTAGTAGTAAATGTTGTAGATGAAACAATGTGGAGGGGCACCAGGTACTGTGAAAAACAAGAGCACAAACTCAAGTGTGAATAAAAACAAGAACACAAGCTCCAGTTCAGCAGAACAAAGTTTAAAAATGTACATTTTCAGACTCAAAAAAAAAAAAGAAAAAAAAAAAGAAGTATAAGAACTT
Source organism: Florisuga fusca (assembly GCA_038090715.1). NCBI lineage: Eukaryota > Metazoa > Chordata > Aves > Apodiformes > Trochilidae > Florisuga > Florisuga fusca. Next base: position 4,733,249 of record JAAWXA010000007.1, read on the forward strand.
AGGTTAAAAAAATGCAGTGTGGAATGATATTTTTTAAAAGAAATTAAAAGTTACAATATTTAGCTCTTTGAGAACTAGGAATTTTTTTGTTTTTTAGGATTAGGGAATAACAGTAATAATCTGTTATACCTGGTGTGTGCATATAAAAGGCTCTTGCAGTTAGTGCTGAAATATAAGAACAGTTTTGTTTTTTCACCTGTGATAGTTTACATTACAAGATCAGCACATACCTTAAGTTTGTATCAGTCTGCAGTATGGTATATTTCTTAAAGCTGAAAATTGAACAGTGGCCATATTTTCAGAAAGTGTGTTCAAAAATCTAAAATATACCAAAAATACAGCTTCTGTCATGCCAGAGAGAAGTTTTATTGATTTCTTGAACATGCAAAGAAATCTTTGCAAGGAAACAAAGCAGTAAGAAAATTCCCTTGCTGCAGAAAGGAGAAGGTTTCCTTCTAAATCTGATGAGAACAGGCTCAATAGAAAACTTTAGGTGGCAAAAGTTTATAATCAAGTATGCAAAAACAAATCTTTGGTTTAGTTTTTCAGATATCCTTAAGACCTGTTTAGTGAAGTTGCTATGTGCTTTTTCTTTGCAGTTCTAAAGTAATAACCTCGATGTTAGAGAAACCAGAGGAAAGACTTGGGAAGGCAGCAATCTCACCAGTAAAGGTATGACTGGTATTGCATGTAGCAGAAGTTATCTTTTACATTTTGTGTGTTTCTTTGCTTCAGTGGTGAAGATAACTAAAAATTTAAGAAAGATAATCAGTTGGAAAAAAATGAATATTTTTTGTTTTGCAGGGAGATAATGGAGACTATTAGAAGTTCTGTTACAGCTATAGTCAGTGGTTGTCTGTGCTTGACATTATTTCCTCTTCAGCCACTGAAAAGAATTTTCTTTCTGAGTTCCAGTATCTCTTCAGTCACAGCATTAGAGAAAAAATTGCTTAACTTGCAACAACTTGGGATTTTCAAGTATCTCTAAGTGATGGATTATCTTTGCTTCAAAAAAGATAATCCAAATCATCTTGTTCAAAAAGAACCTAGATAAGGCTATCACAAGTGCTTTCAGACTCTTTGCTGATCAGGTTGTGAGGCAGTAGAGATCTGATCTCTACATTTTCATTTATTTTGTCTTTTTTGTTTGTTTGTTGTTTTTTTTTTTAGCAAAGGAGAAATCCTTTTAATTCCACTATGTCAGGTGATAATTTCAACAGTGGGGAATCAGAAAACAGACCAGCCAGTCTACCTCTGCTGTCAAAGAAGGGTAACTATACCTATAACTGAGTTGCTTGGTGGTTTATATGGGAATTATTTTTAGTTTTACTGCTTCCTCAGAAGCCTAACTCTTTGATCTTTATTTTTTTCCTTTGTTTTTCCTGTCTATTTTTGAATCCTCCCTTTCCTGCAAGTAGGTGAGTGATGACAGATCACAATACAGGCATGGAAAATACTCTCCTGTTTCTGTTAAGAAGCCTGCAGATAGGAAAAAGGGAGACTTTCACACTAGGAATTAAAATATACCTCTCTACTGAAAGAGAATTTTTCATTTTTCTTTATTCTATACGAATGTGGAAATAGCCTGTTTTCACTTCTTCTGGTTGCTATTTGTGCCCTGAACCCGAAGAGGTGTAAGCTGCCCTTCCCAGCAATACTTATCCCTTGCAGGAATAAAGCTTATGAAATATTTGGTGTGCTCTCTATCTGTGGAATCATCAAATGCTTAATATTTCTAGAATAAGAAATAGCTACAGCATTTTTTATTAAGACTTCCTGTCACATAAAAATGAAGTCAACACTTATGTTGAATTTCTTCTTGTGTTTTGCTGCAGGTGTTTTTGATAAACCAATAAAATCACTGTAATTAATGTAGAATTAATATAATCAAGGTCAGCAATGTGTATGCCACTCCCTTTATGCAGATCAATGCCATGTAAATTCATAAGTTCTTCTCTATACACATCTTACAGAAATTTTGTCACTCTCAGAAGAGAGCCAACCTAGACCAAATTTACAAAACGAAGAGACAGAAAATCATAAGGAGCTTTCTGTAGAACCTACTGATCAACTGCAGGAAGGACTACTTACACGTCCTGTCCCAAAGGCTAGAAAATTCCTTCCCAAAGCAACAGATCCTGTGTCACAAAAAGAAGATCTTCTTCCAAAGCCAGCCAAGCAAGCTGAAAGGATTAATGGTCCTGGTACACCACCCAGGGGCATTCTGAAGCGCAGTTCAAGTTCAAGTTCCACTGACTCAGAAGTTCGTGCTAGTCAGATGCTAGATGGTCAGAAAAAGAATGGTCTTCCTACTGCAACTATTTTTGAAGGAGAAGCTGAGAAGAACTCTATTACAGAAGAAGCAGAAGACTCCACACAGATTTCACTGGAAAAACTAAAGCAAGTGAGATTCTCATCGGGCACAGGTAAAAGAGAATCTTGGCAGAGCCCACAGATACAGCATGGTAAAGAAACAGGAGAGTTTGATTTGTTAGAGCCTGGTGAAATAAAGAATAGCAGAAATAATGCTGTGGGGTCAGATTCATTTGGGAATAAGCATATTTCTGCTGTAAAGCCTTTGGGATCCTATTCATCAACTGTTCAAATAAAAACAAAAGATGGTTTGCAAGAAGACACATTGGCATCCAGCTCTTGTGACAAGGTGCCACAACTTCCTGGTTAATGAAACCTTGCAGACAACAACAGTTACTCCTAAGAAACATGAAACTCCACAGAAGACCTCCAGCAATATCCTGCCAAGTAGCAATAATGAACTGAGTGTTGATGAGACATGTGAAAATAAATCCAACAAGCTACGGAGCCATGAATTAAAGTCACACAACAACAGTGCTGGTAAGAGACTAGTAGGAGTGAAGGACAATGCAATAGCATATAGCACTCATTCATTAGTATTTGAGTTGCTTGTATCTAGGAATTAGAACTGGAAGCTTCTGTTGGTGTTCTTAAGAGTTAAACAATCTTATCAGACCTTGGATAGGCACCTTTGTTGTGGATGATGAAGGTGAAGGGATGGTATTTGGCTAAAATTCCTGTAATAAGGCCTGGCAGATCTGTCCACACAGGAACTGAAGAATCATTGGTGTGCTGCTGTTGACTGTCCTTAGTAGTAATTCAGCTGTGACTTGGGGACTTGCTTATGAGATGAAACATGAATATGCAGGGTTTCCTTCCCCCCCTTCAATGTATCCACTTTCTTTGGAACAGGGGTAACCAATTTTGTCTGCTGGCACCCTCAAAATTAATACGATTAATCTTTTCCCTAGGTTCTTAAAAAAACAAGAAGAATGGAAAACTTTTCTGTTCTAACATGTTAAATAAAGAAGTATATATATATGAGAGATTTTTCAAGATAGAAAGAAGGTAGGGTCACATGTCTGGTTCCTGACTATGATAAGATTGTTTATGTTGTAGATGTACATCAGCTTCCTGCTAAGACAGAAGAATGTGAAGTGTCAAATACCAGTTCTACAAGTCTTCAACAAGGTAAGCCTGATCTTGTTGAGGAGCAAGATGCTAAAACCACTTTCAAGCCTGGCAAACAGTCTGATGAACTCATGAAAGTGGCCGATGAATCTGTCTCAAAAGTTTTAGATTGGTTTAAAAGAAGTTCTGGTACTGAAGATAGGAAATATGTATCAGCTAGATCCCAAGGCAGGGAACCCAAAGAGGAAGTGGACTTCTCAACAGGAGTAGCAGTTCTTCCTACAGAACACAGTGGGTCTAGCATGGATGGAAAAACAGAAGCCACAGAAGAATTACTGTTTGATAAGGTTACACAATGGGACAGTATTTTACCTACCTCATTGATTTTGGAAGATATACCATTGACAAAAGAGAGGATGAAACCTAAGAAAGTAGAAGAGAGTGAGGAGCAAAATGACAAATCACTAACTGAATTTGACTGTACAAGAGTTGAAGAAAAAGAACATGGTCAAGAAATCAATCAACAAAATAAAAAATCAAATATCCTGCAACATCAAGAACACAAGTTACCAGCTCAGAAATATGAATCAGAGAAGGCAATACGAGAAAAAAGGAGAATGAGGGAAATCAGAGCATTCTGGGAAAGGGGTAAAACTGTCCCCAGTCATGGAGAGCAAGAAGTTTGTATCAATACTAATGCATCAGGTGGTGGTGCATTGAAAGGTATTGGAGCAAGTGACAAAATAAAACCAACAGCAGTTTACCTAGCTAATGGATTTGATCAAAGCAAGAATACATTAAGAAACACTGAATTAAATTGTGCAGGCCAGGCTTCAAGAAGTGAACATCAAAGCTCTTTTGAGTTCAGATCAGGCCATACAGCTGAAAAGCCAGAAAGAACAGTTCCAATTAATGATGTTCATGAATATACAGAAATACCAAAAGCCAGTAACTTGCAACCAAGAGTTGATGCCACTTCAGCTTCCTCAGGAAGAAAAGACAAAGATGTGACAAGAACACTTAAAGGAAAAGTTGCTGCTTGTTCCAAACAGAAGCCCAGCTTCCAGGTTTTGTCTTTAAAAGAAAAAAATAATGGAAAGTCCAAGAATAAAGTTTCAGATCCTTCACGGTTCCAGAGTCTGAGAAACTTCTGGGACACTGGAGCTAAATTACACAGTAGCACTGATGTTTCTTTGCCAAATAATACTAGTTCAATAACCTATGGAAGAAAATCAAAGGAAGATAAAGGCAGAGATAATGTGAGCAAGCAAGAGTTAATTCAGCAACAAACCCAAACATCTGAGAGAGAAAAAAAAGAAAAATTAGACTCTGTGGAGTATGAATTGCCTCTACGATCTCCTGCCCTGGAAAGTCAAAACGTGGGACACACAAAAAATACAGACTCTATCCAGCTGGACAGGAAACCAGTTCTTTCAAAACCCCAGGAAAAGATGGGTCTTCTAGAGCAAGAAGTTAAAGAATATACAGAAAAAAGTATAGTTTCTTCAAAGCATGTTTCCTTGAAGTTGCTTCAATCACCTGATGATAAAGATGCTTTAAAGGAGACATTCGTAGATGATTGGTTATGTTTACCTATAAAAAAAGTGGAGAAGAAGACTGCTCTGTTAGATGTCAGTTACTCTAAAGAGGAAGTTGCAGAGACTGTGGATAAGGTCATTCTACATAAAGATGAGCTTGATGTATTTAAATTAGGCCTAAAAAAGTTAGAAAAGGAAGCCTCTGGGGTGGCATCTAACCTAAAAGAAAACATTTCAAACAGGACAAATTTTCACTTAAATCAGTGCAAAGTCCTTGAAGGAACAATAGAAAAGAGCCATGAAATTTCTCCTGCTGATCAAAAAGAAGAAATAGGCAATAGTATGGGAAAAGTGAATGTGCCATCAACACATGAACATGAAAACAAAAAAAGCCTCAGGAAATTGTTTGGGGAATTTGAACCGTTCTATCTACAACATCAGGCAGCAGGCAAGAACGATACTCTTGAGGGTTCCCCGAGGCTTCAAGCTGGTTTGCAGAACAGCCTCAGAGAAACCTTTGCATCTCATCCTTCTGAACACAGTAGGGTGGCTATGAAAATATCTGATTGCACAAATAGTATATCACAAACTAATTATAGTGTACAGACATGTCAAGAAGAAACAGGTCATCTTGAAGACGTCAGTGAGACCATAGAAAAGTCTGTTGCCCCATCCAAGGTCAGTGACCTGAGTTCAGCTTTAGAGAAGCTGCTGAAGGAGGCCTCTGAAACACCACCTCCTAAACCAGAATGTGCTGACAGCAGAGTACAGAGGACTGCTGAGGTGGAATTTAAAAGCCCAGACTATCAACATGATGAAGAGCTGCCACAGGAAATCAGTGAGGCCATAGAAAAATCTGTTGCCCCATCCAAGGTCAGTGGCTTGAGTTCCACCTTAAAGAAACTGCTGAAGGAGGCCTCTGAGACACCACCTCCTAAACCAAAATGTGCTGACAGCACAGTAGAGGGAACTGCTGAGATGGAAATTAAAAGCATGACCTGTCAGCATGATGGAGAGTTGCTACTAGAAATCAATGAGACCATAGAAAAATCTGTTGCCCCATCCAAGGTCAGTGACCTGAGTTCTGCTTTAGAGAAGCTGCTGAAGGAGGCCTCTGAGACACCACCTTCTAAACCAAAACATGCTGACAGCACAGTGTGGAGGACTGCAAGCATGGAAAATAAAAGCACAACCTGTCAACATGATGCAGAGCTACCACTGGAAATCAGTGAGACCATGGAAAGATCTTCACTTTCCAAGGCTGAATATGGAGGATTTGATGTTAATTTGCAGAAGCTACCAAAAGAGGTCTCTGAGACACCAGCTTCTGTGCTGGAAAATATGGATAACAAAATGCAAGGTAAAATACAGACTAGTCTCACTGTGCATGGTTCCCATAAACAACAGGGAGATCATACTCAAGATCTACAAGAAACAACAGAAAAAACTACTGTTTCACATGTTACAAAATTCAGTGATTTCAGTTGCTCTTTAGAAAAACTTCTCCAAGAAGCCTCTGAAGGCTGTCCAATATCTGAAGAGCTACACAAACAAGAACAGTTTGGGGATAATATGGTTCCATCACAAAAAGAGACTCTATGTATGACAGTGTCACTGCCACATAATGCTGTAAGTGGCTATTGCACACAGAAGATAGCTATCAAAGGGGGAGCTCTGGAACAAAATATCAAAGCTTCAGTAAATGATCTTGCAGTAAGTGAAACTGAAGCTTCTGATCTTCCTAAAAGACATGGAGCTATTAATAAAATAGTAAAGAGAAACATGGATCCAGTTGATTTTTCTCCCTTGGAAGGAGAGACCAACTTGATTGCAATCAAGACAATGAAGATTAAGGAAGAGGGAAGGAGAGACAAAAGCACATCCTTGGATGCCTCTGAAAATAATTCAGAATTTAAAGCACAGTTGAAATTCAGAAGAACAAGCACACCACTTAAAGATGAAAGCAAGTCCCCCCAGCCACAAGGAGCTCAACTCTGTCCAATTTCTCAGCAGGAGCAAGGTTGTGGCTCCAATTGGGGATCCATGTTTTCAGATGAGAACTCTGATTCCCTCTCTGGAACTGGAAGTTCAACTCGTGAGCCATTTGATTTCTAAAATTCATGGTGCTGGGTTCTTAAATATGACTACAATTTTCTTTTTTTTTTTTTTTTTTTTTTTTTTTGGTAGCCAGCTTGAAGTATGTTAACTGAAAATCTGCGGGATATTTATTTCTTAATTGAATGCTTTGGATATTTGTTTGGGAAGGATGGGTAGAAATAATTAAGCCCTTTAATTAGAAAGTGTTTGACAAACATGTACTACATTTGGGTAAGTCTTTTTTGGAAAGGGGACTTTAACAGCATTAATCAGTTGCATCAGTCTTCATAATTTACCTTTTTCTTCCTCACCTGGGGCATCACCTTCAAATTAATGACATTGTAACTCTCAAAGTCTGGTATTTCTTTTAAATATACTAGATTAAATGAGGGGAAAAAATATATCAGTGGCTGAGTTCATTCTTTAGTGTGTCCAATCTTCAAATGTAAATATTTGTCCATGGAATGCCTGGATATAAAGACAATACCAGGACTCTGTGCTGCTTCATTCAGCATTGCTGCCAGATGCACTAGGAAGTGGCCATGTAAATGAAGTGGTTGTTATGCCAGGATTCTTAATTATTTGGTTAAATAGCAGCTCTACTCAGTGGGTAGTGTGTGACAGCCATGGGAGAGTTTAAAGGAGAAGAGAGAATTTAATTTTAGTGTGCTGTTGAGAAACTGCAAATGTTTTCTTCACCTGGAGAATCTGAGAAATATGTGAAGTACTCAGGACATGCCAACTTACCCTTGAGCCTGTTTCAAAAGTGAGATTTCAATGGAAGTCAGTGGAAACTCAGGACATATGAGAAAAAATGAAATAGAGTTTGTTTTTACCCATGATTAAAGACAGCAAAACTGTAAGGCCTGGTTAGCTGGCTGACAGGGAGGAAAGTAAGGTAGGGAGGAGAGAAGGTCTGAAAGATTTCTGAGGGAGCTATGTCTGTCTTGATTCTGCCCTGAGGGACAACAGCCTAGATTCAGGGATCCACGTGTCTCCACACCTGGATTGTTTGGGGTTTTTTGTTACTCAAGTAAACAACAGAGAAGTATACACAGAGGGGCAAACTAACTGTAAAAATTTTGTGTCAGTTCTTTACAAAATGGCTAATGCCTGTGTTTATTGTATATTGTCCTTAGATAAGTGCCATAACTTCTTGAAACTTTCTTATTAGACAGTACAGATAGAGACACCTGCACAGGGCAAATCGGCCAGCCTGCTTCTCTCTACTAATGGCTGAGAGAATTTAGAAAGAACAAATGAGACACAAAATGAGACATTTATTTCATTTAGTTGGATTTATTTTGTATTTTTGTTGAATATTCACTGTCTTTGCTAACAGTCAAGATAGATTCTCATGAGAAATCCATGGTTTGTTTTCAGTGATTAGCTTGAAATGGTATATCTGTGTGTGCAGTGTTCATGTGTTTTATCTTGCAACAGGTTCAGAAGAAGAATTAAACCCTGTTTTGATGGCTTTGAAAAGGAGTGCAGATAGAAAAATACCTTCCAAAAGTCTAGAGGACATTCCATCAGCCACCTCAAGTGAGCACAAAGCTTGTGTGTGTCTCCCATGAACCCCAGTTTGGCTTAAACATGTTCATGCTGGTCTTCCATAAAGCTTTGCCAAGTGTAGTGTTTTTTGTCTCTGTTTCTCAATAAGCTGTATGGAGCTTCTACTACAGAACTGAGTTTTTTTCTCGTATGGTTTAATTCTCAGTTCTCTGTATTAATTCTGAAACAACCCTGGTCTGTGGAGCAGACATCTTCCAAAAATAAACTGTGTTAATCAGTTGTGGGCAGTTTATTGGATATCTTTTCAATGGTGAAAGTTTTGGCAACTACCCAAATTAGTAACAAGCAACAAGTGGCAATGTCTTCTGGCTACTTGCTTGGGTCAGGTTAGTAGACAGTGGAATTATGAAAGATCTTAGCTCAGTCTAGCAGTTAATATACAGAAGTCACTTTAAGAGAATACAGTGACACAAGATTAGACTTAAAATTGATTCCTAACTTCCCTTTGTAACCTCCTAGTGTTTTTTTGTTTGGGTTTGGGTTTTTTGTTTTAAGCTATTGTTTCTGCCTACCTTTACCCTGCCCCTGAGTGTTTTCATGTTTATCTCATGTCTAATGGAGAAGACATAAACTGAAACATTACATTTGAAAACTACAAGGTGGAGGTATAATTCTGAAAGATGTTGGCTATCGTTGGCAAATTACTCCACTTACTACTTACACAATTGCTTGCTTCTAACTGAACTGTGCCAACGTGAGACAGCTGCTTGGATGTAGGCTTGAAGTAGTGTCTGAAGTAGAAAGCATCTCTTCAATTTAACCATTCTCATAGCTCTGCTGGTTTGTTTGGGGTTTTTCTCCTCGTTACTCTTAATTCTATGATTACCACTGCCATCCAGTTTATCATACTGAACAGAAAAATTTCTAACTATATATTAATTTTTTCCTGCACAGATAAAGGAAAAATAAGTAAGCCAAAGGAAGAATTAGCTCTTAGTGCTGAAGATGGTAAATATCTCTTGTGTCTGCATGGAAATGGTCTCTGTTTGCTAGTGAAGGATTTTTTTAAACCATTGTGCTTTTAGATTTTACTAACCTCAGCATGATCTTGTAGAATTTTGTTGTGTTGCTTTATTCTTGAGAACTACTCTTATGATGTGTCCTGCTGCATCTGTAGAGACTCTGTGCCACCAACCTGTGTATTAGTTTGGCTTTTAGTCATTCAGTCTATGAAACAGTTACTGAGATAACTGAGAGCTCTGAATGTTACCTCAGTTGAAAGACATAGCCTGAGCTAAATTCATTGACAGTGAAATTTTGAAAACATGACAAACAGCCATACAGATAGCTGTACAGACAGAATAAGCCAGGCTTTCTTGAAAATACTATTAATTTTTCTGCTTTGCTTAGCTTGTACACCTGTTACCTTTGTTATGATCCAGCTCCTCAGAGGAGGATAATGATGCAAACCACAAACTTTGGGTCTGGGGAACTAAACTTCTCACATACAAAATGTATTCAGACTATTTATGACATTGCTGTAGCTGTTTTGCTACTGAATGACTATTGTAAATACTGCACTGAGCAGGTCTGAGACCTGATCAGCATGAAGAGAGGACTGAAAGTGCAGCAGGGATTGAGTAATAGGATTCTTCCAGCAGAAAATGGAGTGATTTCTTCACTGATATTTGAACTAACACGTTAAAAGTCATTTTATGTTTAGCAACTAACAAATTATACATCTGAACTAGATACTTGCTCAGTGGGGACACAGCATCTAACTGCATATTGTCAACTGATATGTTAAGAACTATTTGAACTTGAACAACAAAAGCTTTGCAGAAGTTTAACTCGTGCCTTGCAAAAAATCCCGTCATAAGTGCAGTGTTTCATTGTATGCAAGAGATATGTGCCCCTATGTAAACTGGATGTTTGTTGCCAAATAATTCTTTGTCATGCAATATTCAGCATTGGTGCATTTCAGAATGTGTATCAAGTCCAAAGAGTAGCTTTACTGTATTACTAAATACAAGGGGGGCTAGAGGATGGAAAATACACAGAATCACAGAATAACTTGAGTTGGAAGGGACCTCCAAAGGTCATCTAGTCCAATTCCAAGTAGTGGGGACTTACTGCAAACTGGATTTTTGCAAGGCTAGCTTGTGCAATTAAGCTTTGTGCAGTGAAAAAGCATAGAAGTGAACTGCAGTAGAGTTATACAAAAGTTGAAGAGAGAACCTGCAAAAAAGTGCATCATTAATGAAGTGTGCCTCTTATAATTAACTAGGAATACTTGAAACTTTCTTGTTTGGGACTAAAAAATGCTTAATTTAATCAAATATTATTATTGCAATTAATCAGACTGAGTAAATAAAAGAACAGAGTTTGGCTTGCACACTTGTACACTTATTTCTTACCAAGAACCCTTTGATGACTCTAATGTCAGTGATGGTATGGTTAGTGCATGAGTGCACTTATCCCTCTTCTTGGAGGAGAATCTAGACAGTAAACTGAAAATTTTATCTTTACCACATTTGATCAAGAATTTGCTTTCAGCATCCAGGCTTTTATTATGTCAAGCATTGTAAGAAGTTCAGAAAAATAGCTTTGGTCAGTGTTATAGGAGAGATCAATGTAGATTTTCCTTACTGATGATAGCTTCTCTGAGTCCTTGGGGGACTTGCATCTAAGTTGTAAACTGGTTGTGCATGTGCATGTGTTTCATCAGATGTTTGTTTCTAAACATGTCCTGGTTTTTTGTGGAATCTAGCTGTTTTGATGTACAATTTAGTTTTGAAATATTTTGAATTGCTGCTGTTCAGTTTCCACAGTGCCTTCAAAGCCTGATAAGCTGTTCTCCAATCCTGAAAAGCTCAAAGGAATGAGCAAGTCAGTACCATCATTCCTACAGGAAAAGGCAAGTTCCATCTCTGACATATTTTAACTAAGACTTTTGATTACTGTCACTTTGCATTTGTCAAACAGTGCTTCTCAGGGTCTGCCAAGTCAGTTTACTATTGGCCTATGGCACAGAATTGAGCTCGTGGAGTAACAAAAAGGAAATGATCCCAAACATCCCGTGGCTAATTAACCTTCCTGAAGCTTCAGTCCAGGTTTATTCTTACTGTACAGCTCAACATACAGAGCTATATATTTTATAGAGGAGATTGAAGCACTGTGAATCTGAAGCATAGTGAATGCTTCCTGTTATTCCTGAAGGTAATCTCTGTCCTTACTAACTAACAGCTTTTGTTTTGGTTTGGGATTTTTTGTTTTATTTTTTTCCTCTTCAGAACATGTATATGCACATACTTATTTTCTTCAGAACCTAAAATCTAAAATGAGTATGTAAGACCATAAGAAAGTCACCATCTCTTCTCAGAGAGGCATTAACTTGACCTTCTGCTTAGGGATGGAAGTTTAGGTACCACGTGGTTAACTCTATGTAAGTGAAATTTCAGAATTTCCAACAACATACTTTCCAACAGCATACAAGTCATCATCATCATCATCATGGGGTGGGCCTTGGAATAAGCTCTGAAGCTGTATTCAAATCTCTTAAAATAGCACTGAAGTTTGAACTGCTTGGTCTGTGACTCCCAGACACAGTAGAGAGGAATAGAAGACTGTGTTTAGACCAAGCATAAACCTTCTACCAAACTGGCTAAAAGAGGTAACTTCATTGGTTACAGTGGACAAGAAGCTCTGGAGAACAGGGAATAGTTTGTGATTGTTGAACTTGGATAACACCACAGATTCTGTTTTTTACAAAAGCCATTTTCACTGTATCCAGTGCTGCTTTACTGTGTGTGTTATCTTCCAGCTAACTGCCTCCAAGGTAGAGGGTATTTGCTGTACAACAGAAAGGGACTGGTAAGAAACCTGACCATTATCGTTTACATGAATTTGAACATGAGATAGTGAAGTAGAGAAGATGAATTTAATTGTCCCAGTAAAGTTAACTTGGTACTTTTTCATTGCTTTTTGAGATTTAAAACAGAAGTCCAAACCTGGTTGCATTACTACTTTGAAAAAATTTTCAGCGTGCACTTCCCATCAGAAAAATTCCCTTCAACCCTTTTTTTTTTCCAAGTGCATGACCTAATTCAAGAAACATTAATTACTCACATTGCACTAAACAAGGGAATTTAAATTCAAGTTTTCACTGAGTCTCAATCTGCATTAAAATTGATTTTTTTAAAAATTTTTTTTTAATGTTCATTGTGACTGAAGAATCTACACAGACTTTCTTTCTGTGATGTTTTTGTAGAGTGATGACAGAGAGACAGACACAGCATCAGAAAGCAGTTATTCCCTTGGCAGAATCAAGAAGAGTCCCAGCTCTCTAACCAATCTTAGCAGCTCTTCTGGCATGGCCTCCTTATCCTCTGTATGTAAACCAAAGCCTGTTTTTAATGGCACGTTGCTTTTGCTAATGTCTTCAGTATTGTGTTGGCTCCCTTTGTATTCCTTTCTTCCCTTGGCATCTCTGTCTCCTTCCTTCTCTCTCTGTTATGTGTGAACCCATGCATAGAATAGCCTAAACCAAAATAAAATTGGTTTTTTTCTTTTTTGTTTTAATATATTGGAGCCTGTTCAGGACTCTTCTAGACTTTGCTAGAACATGTGTAACATGTTCTAGAAACACTGAACTAAGAGATGGCTTTTACCTTAGGAGATCTAATTGAAAGTGATCTTTCTCTTTCTACGTATGTAATGTTTAATTTTCAGTGTTTTATTTAGTTCATATTTCAGCCAGAATTCATCACTACTTTTTTTTCTCAGTATTTTCCTAATGCCCATTGACCTAACCTCTAATGCTCTGCTTCCTGCAAGGAATATCACCCAAATGGAGATACAAGTAATATTTCAAGGATCTAATCACAGTCAATAGCTAGATCTACTGCATCCTATAATTTTATCTGTTCTATCTCATTGAAATAAACACATCCAGTTTTTCTTGGTTTGTTTTTTTTTTTTTTTTTTTTTTTTTTTTTTTTTTTTTTTTTTTTTTGTGGAAAACATGGCCCAAGGCCTTGATTTATTTTATTAATCTTCTTGCTGAGAAGCTTGTTTTATAGTGTCCATTACGTTTTGTTATTACATCAAAAGAGACCCAGCTAATTTCTTTACTATCTGAATCCTGAGTACAATTTCTACCCTAATCTTGAAGCATCTGATGAAAAACTATGCCTGGAATTTTTTTTCTCCTCTTGTATGATACAGGTGAGCGGAAGTCTAATGAGCATCTGTAGTGCAGACTTTGGCAATATTGATGTGAAAGGGAACATTCAATTTGCTATTGATTATGTAGAACAGCTGAACGAGCTCCACATTTTTATTTGCCAATGTAAAGACTTGGCAGTGGCAGATGTGAAGCGACAGCGTTCGGACCCGTAAGTACAGAGAATATATTTATTTCATANCAGGTTCAGAAGAAGAATTAAACCCTGTTTTGATGTCTTTGAAAAGGAGTGCAGATAGAAAAATACCTTCCAAAAGTCTAGAGGACATTCCATCAGCCACCTCAAGTGAGCACAAAGCTTGTGTGTGTCTCCCATGAACCCCAGTTTGGCTTAAACATGTTCATGCTGGTCTTCCATAAAGCTTTGCCAAGTGTAGTGTTTTTTGTCTCTGTTTCTCAATAAGCTGTATGGAGCTTCTACTACAGAACTGAGTTTTTTTCTCGTATGGTTTAATTCTCAGTTCTCTGTATTAATTCTGAAACAACCCTGGTCTGTGGAGCAGACATCTTCCAAAAATAAACTGTGTTAATCAGTTGTGGGCAGTTTATTGGATATCTTTTCAATGGTGAAAGTTTTGGCAACTACCCAAATTAGTAACAAGCAACAAGTGGCAATGTCTTCTGGCTACTTGCTTGGGTCAGGTTAGTAGTAATACAGTGGAATTATGAAAGATCTTAGCTCAGTCTAGCAGTTAATATACAGAAGTCACTTTAAGAGAATACAGTGACACAAGATTAGACTTAAAATTGATTCCTAACTTCCCTTTGTAACCTCCTAGTGTTTTTTTGTTTGGGTTTGGGTTTTTGTTTTAAACTATTGTTTCTGCCTACCTTCACCCTGCCCCTGAGTGTTTTCATGTTTATCTCACGTCTAATGGGGAAGACATAAACTGAAACATTACATTTGAAAACTAAAATGTGGAGGTATAATTCTGAAAGATGTTGGCTGTCGTTGGCAAATTGCTCTACTTACTACTTACACAATTGCTTGCTTCTAACTAGTTTCTAGGTTTGGGGTATGCACTAACACTGTGGTAACAGCAGACTGGTAGGAACTGTGCCAAGGTGAGACAGCTGCTTGGATGTAGGCTTGAAGTAGTGTCTGAAGTAGAAAGCATCTCTTTAATTTAACCATTCCCATAGCTCTGCTGGTTTGTTTGGGTTTTTTATCCTCATTACTCTTAATTCTATGATTACCACTGCCATCCAGTTTATCATACTGAACAGAAAAATTTCTAACTATATATTAATTTTTTCCTGCACAGATAAAGGAAAAATAAGTAAGCCAAAGGAAGAATTAGCTCTTAGTGCTGAAGATGGTAAATATCTCTTGTGTCTGCATGGAAATGGTCTCTGTTTGCTAGTGAAGGATTTTTTTAAACCATTGTGCTTTTAGATTTTACTAACCTCAGCATGATCTTGTAGAATTTTGTTGTGTTGCTTTATTCTTGAGAACTACTCTTATGATGTGTCCTGCTGCATCTGTAGAGACTCTGTGCCACCAACCTGTGTATTAGTTTGGCTTTTAGTCATTCAGTCTATGAAACAGTTACTGAGATAACTGAGAGCTCTGAATGTTACCTCAGTTGAAAGACATAGCCTGAGCTAAATTCATTGACAGTGAAATTTTGAAAACATGACAAACAGCCAAACAGATAGCTNAATATTATTATTGCAATTAATCAGAATGAGTAAATAGAAGAACAGAGTTTGGCTTGTATTTCTTACCAAGAACCCTTTGATGACTCTAATGTCAGTGATGGTATGGTTAGTGCATGAGTGCACTTATCCCTCTTCTTGGAGGAGAATCTAGACAGTAAACTGAAAATTTTATCTTTACCCCATTTGATCAAGAATTTGCTTTCAGCATCCAGGCTTTTATCATGTCAAGCATTGTAAGAAGTTCAGAAAAATTCCCTTTAACCCTTTTTTTTTTCCAAGTGCATGACCTAATTCAAGAAACATTAATTACTCACATTGCACTAAACAAGGGAATTTAAATTCAAGTTTTCACTGAGTCTCAATCTGCATTAAAATTGATTTTTTTAAAAATTTTTTTTTAATGTTCATTGTGACTGAAGAATCTACACAGACTTTCTTTCTGTGATGTTTTTGTAGAGTGATGACAGAGAGACAGACACAGCATCAGAAAGCAGTTATTCCCTTGGCAGAATCAAGAAGAGTCCCAGCTCTCTAACCAATCTTAGCAGCTCTTCTGGCATGGCCTCCTTATCCTCTGTATGTAAACCAAAGCCTGTTTTTAATGGCACTTTGCTTTTGCTAATGTCTTCAGTATTGTGTTGGCTCCCTTTGTATTCCTTTCTTCCCTTGGCATCTCTGTCTCCTTCCTTCTCTCTCTGTTATGTGTGAACCCATGCATAGAATAGCCTAAACCAAAGTAAAATTGGTTTTTTTCTTTTTTGTTTTCTCTTAATATATTGGAGCCTGTTCAGGACTCTGCTGTGTAACATGTTCTAGAAACACTGAACTAAGAGATGGCTTTTACCTTAGGAGCTCTAATTGAAAGTGATCTTTCTACATATGTAATGTTGAATTTTCAGTGTCTTATTTAGTTCATATTTCAGCCACATAGAATTCATCACTATTTTTTTTTCTCAGTATTTTCCTAATGCCCATTGTCCTAACCTCTAATGCTCTGCTTCCTGCAAGGAATATCACCCAAGTGGAGATACAAGTAATATTTCAAGGATCTAATCACAGTCAATAGCTAGATCTACTGCATCCTATAATTTTATCTGTTCTATCTCATTGAAATAAAACCCAAGAAAAACTGGATGTGTTTGTTTTTTTTTTTTTGTGGAAAACATGGCCCAAGGCCTTGATTTATTTTATTAATCTTCTTGCTGAGAAGCTTGTTTTATAGTGTTCATTACGTTTTGTTATTACATCAAAAGAGACCCAGCTAATTTCTTTACTATCTGAATCCTGAGTACAATTTCTACCCTAATCTTGAAGCATCTGATGAAAAACTATGCCTGGAATTTTTTTTCTCCTCTTGTATGATACAGGTGAGCGGAAGTCTAATGAGCATCTGTAGTGCAGACTTTGGCAATATTGATGTGAAAGGGAACATTCAGTTTGCTATTGATTATGTAGAACAGCTGAACGAGCTCCACATTTTTATTTGCCAATGTAAAGACTTGGCAGTGGCAGATGTGAAGCGACAGCGTTCGGACCCGTAAGTACAGAGAATATATTTATTTCATAATCAAAGATTTTCTTTTAAAGTGTAAATGACAACTGATTTTTTTTTTAAATCTCTGTAGCCTGTTGGAGTGAACAATCCAATAAATAAATAAACAGGTTGTAACATGCTTGATGTGGTTTGCCACTCTGAAGTGCCACTATAAATGGGTACATATAGTAACATGGCAAGCTCAAACTTTTAAGAATATGACATTCACTTTTAAAATTCACAGAATCACAGTTACCTTCGTTGGAAAAGACCTTCAAGATCATTGAATCCAACCATTAACCTAACATTGAAAAAACCCTTAACTAAGCCATATCCCTAAGTACTATGTCTGTAGGCTCTTAAACACCTCCAGGGATGGTGACTCCACCACTGCCCTGGGCAGCTTGTTCCAATGTCTGATAAATTCTTCTTGACATCCAACCTAAACCTCTCCTGGTGCAACTTGGGCCCACTACCCCTTGTTCAACTTCATTGAACAGACCAATTGCTACCTCTTTACAACCTCCTTTAAGGCAGTTGTAGAGGGCAATAAAGTCTCCTCTCAGCCTCCTCCAGGCTAAACAACCTGGAGCCTCCTTCAGTGGCTCCTCATAATTCTTGTGCTTCAAACCCTTCATCAGCTTTGTTGCCCTTCATTGGACATGCTCTATTAGCAAAATATCCTTTCTGTAATAAGAGGTCCAACACTGAACACAGTACTCAAAGTGTGAGTACCAGTGCTGAGCACAGGGGTGAGATCACCTTCCTGGTCCTGCTGGCCACACTGTTCCTTATACAGGCCAGAATGCCATTGTCTGCCTTGGCCATCTGGGCACGCTGCTGGCTTATGCTGTCAGTCAGCATCCTCAGGTCCCTCTCTGCTGAGCTGCTCTCCAGCTACCCTTCCCCAAGCCTGTAGCACTTCATCTGCAAATTTACTAAGGGTCACTCTGTGCACTCTATCTCTTTGTCTGGAATATTGATGAAGATGTTAAACGGGAGAGGTCCCAGTGCTAAGCTCTGGGAGATGCCACTTGTGAGCTGCTGATAACTGGATTTAACTCCATTGACTTTCCAGTCAGTAAATCCTGCTTTGATAAGTTTTCAGTAGGATTAAATTCTATAAATATGATACCTAGGCATACTATAATTAAATATTCAGTATTTGTGTTGAGGAGACATTTCTCTCTGGTAGGAAGAGGTTAATGTCCCATTTTGGGAACTATTATTATACTTCACCACTGCTGTTCCATTTCTTACATGTTACCAACCTAATGGCTAGTTAAGTAGATTTCTTTTATTTTATAAGCAAATACTTATGCATTTTGAGAGGGGAAGTTGGAAGTTTTTCCTTGCTCTTCTAACCAGCCTGTTTTAAATTTTAGGTATGTAAAATCCTACCTGCTTCCAGAGAAATACAAGTTGGGCAAACGGAAGACCTCTGTGAAAAAGAAAACTTTTAATCCAGTCTATAATGAAATACTGCGGGTATTTATCAGACTATTACTAGATATTAGATGCTGCATGCATGAAGTATGAGGAACCTTAACTTCTAGTTACAAGTCCAGATGCTTTCAAAAGAGACATCTGTATTCAGATGAGATGGATCACTCATTAGAAGTACCCATGCCCTTCCACTGGCAGGTTAATTCTGCTGGATACAGCAGTGAGAACACTGGTTGTTGTGTATTTTTTTCAGACAAATGCAATCTAAGTATGAACTTAAGATGCTTGGAAAAAAGTAAAATATGAAGAGAGTTTTGTTCTGAATGAAGAAGTGAGCAGCTATGGATGTATTAAACACAGACACATTTTTGGACACAGCACTGATGAAAATCTAGTTTGTTTTAACCTTTTTTCTCATTTCTTCTTCCTGCCAGTATAAAATTGAGAAGGCTCTCTTAAAGAACCAAAGTCTTAATATCTCTGTCTGGCACAATGATACCTTTGGGAGGAATAGCTTCCTTGGTGAAGTGGAGCTGGACTTAGGAACCTGGGACTGGAATGATAGATCCAACAAACAGATCAGCTGGTATCCACTCAAGCCAAGGGTATGTTACCATAGATGGGTTAGATGGTTTCCATTTTCCACTGTGTAAGTGCAAATCCAAGTAATTTATTTATTTAGGACTTCAGATTAGATTTAGATTTAGTGTTCTGTGGGTTTTTTGTTGGTTATAATAATAAATACCTCTTTACTGGTAAAGGGAGCATTCAGTTCTGAGGTTTACTTTAATCTAGTAAGTAGGTAGGTATTATAGCAGGAAAAACTTGCTCATAGTCTAAGCAGTAGGAATTTCAAGATATTTTTCACTTTTGTCATGTCCCTGCACCAGGTAGCTGAAGACACTTGTTCCCTGAATATGAAGTAAACCTACTGAGAATATGGAGCGAGTGTAGCAATGTTTTAACATCACATGTAATGATGACTTCCATGTCTGTATGACTCTTGTTTCTTCATGGATTTCAGCCAAAACATAAACACTCAGATAAGCTTGTTCTAGTTTCTTTTGTTTTGGTTTGGTGTTTTGTTTGTTTGTTTTTGTTTTATTTATCATTATATTTTTATTTTATTATTTCCTTGAATTTACTTCATTAGTTCATTTTCAAAATTAACTTAATCCAAAGTTTTATAACTTGTAGAACAGAACAGCAATGCCATGGTGTTCTTTAGACCAGTTTAATTCAAATTATTGTAAAACTACTCTAGGTAGATAAATGTAACCAAATGTTAGCAGGTGATGTGCTTCATCTACAAATAGTCCATGATGCTTTTTGAAGAAATAACATATTCTTGTGCCTTTTTGCAAGATAACTCCTATTGAGGCTGATTTTTAGATCAAAACATTTCTACAAAAATGGGTTTATTAAAGTACACTTTCTGTTGCACAGAGTAAGTTTCCTGATTTGAAAGAGCATATATTCTAATTTTAAATAAATGCACAAAAAATGGAAAAGATGTGCCCTTAAAGCCTTTTGGCCTGTCCTGGGTCTTGTTTTCAACTTGAGTGGAAGAGCACCTATCTGAGGAACTATCAAAACTTGACCTAAAATTTCTCATGTCCTGTAAAATGATGGAAGACTAACTGATAAGGAAATGACAATCAAAAACATTGCCTCATGTAGAGCCAAGCTTGTTCCAGTGAAAAACTTTGCCTGGTAAACTCTGTGCATGAACTGCAATGTTTGAGATTTATGGGTTTTTTTCCTTGCATTTCAGACTTCAACAATGACTCTTGAACTAGAAAACAGAGGGGAGATGAAACTAGCTCTGCAGTATGTCCCACACCCTGTTGGAGGTATGCATTGCTTCTTTCTTTGGGTTTGTCAGACCTCTGGGGGGTTTCTTCTCCTGTTTAACGTTTTTCAGGCAATTCAGACATCTTTTTGAACGTAAAAGTAGAATTACTTTTTTTCTAAAGGATTAGGTCACCCTAGTCATTAATTCAACTTGGGACCAAGGATCATTTTCTGTTATTTTGTTTTAATGTTTTCATTTAATGTTTTTAATTTCTACACCAGAAATTACAAGATTGTCATACATACAGACTGCATTACAAATCAAAGATTGTAACAAAGTTCTGTTTTATCACTAATAATTGTAGAGATTATAAATAATGAGGGAGGTGCTGCAATTTCTGAAATAAACAATGACAGCCCACTAAATTTAAGCAATATTAGAAGTAGAAAATCACAAGAAGTATTTAGAAAGTGGTACTTTACAGCAGTATGATCTGTTTGGTTTAATCTTGTCTGGCAACTGATGACTGCCTGATCTGACAGTGGAGCCAGATCAAATCTTTATTCCAACCAGTCAGTCAATAATAATTAAATATTTTAAGAGTACAAATTAGTTTATTTGAAAGTACAAGAGGCAATAAATGCTAACATTACATAGACTGAAGACAAGTTGGTCTCTTTATCTAGGAGGCTTGGAAAGAGGAGGCCAGTTTGTTTAGTTGTAACAGGAGAAAAACAGGAATGCAGACATGATGTGATTTTGCTGTACTCTGATGGGATGAAGATTTCAGCATATGGGGTACAGAGAGGAATGTTGAATTATGATGTGAGATAATGAGTGTAGTCTGAATGTCACCTCTACAAATGTGAAGGAACTCCTGCATCATAGAAATTACTTTCAAAAGAGATCTACAGAGATTAGTTAGATGTTTTGTTTTATTTTTACAGGAAAGAAGACACAGTCCACTGGTGAGGTCCATATCTGGGTGAAGGAATGCCACGATCTTCCTCTTCTAAGAGGCAACAGGATCAACTCTTTTATTAAGTGGTAAGAACTGTGGTTGAAGTCACAAACGTGATGGCCTAATAATGGTGCTGTTGTGCTTTCTAATGTTATCTTCATTTTTCTACATTCAAAGGAAAAAATACGTAATTCCTTTCCAGTTCTCCTCAAGTTGTCCTCCAGTGCTTACAACTTCAAGGTGCTAAGAGTATACCACCCACTAAAACATACTTGGAGAACTTTCTGAATTATCACTGCTCTTTCATTTGGTCTGTTAATCAGTTACAAAATTGTGCCTGCTTTTATTTACATGTAAACAAACTGTGCAAGAGTACGGGTTAGCTTCACAAATTGTGGGAGGAGACAGAAGTTAGAAGGATAGTTGTATTTCTTCCTCCTTCCTTTCCGCATACAGACTAAAAATGTTGAGACAAGAACAAAAAGATGGCTGGGAAATTTCTGGCTGCAATAAAAAGGATTCAGTGTCATTAGTGATAATATAGCAAATAAGCTCACTGGTGCTGCTTTTCCACCTGATTTCGCCTTCCATCCTCTGAAACATGAGGATGGATACATGCTGCCAATACTTCTTGAAAGGGACTGAGAATATGACCTTTGACTTCATCTCTGTGATGTTAAAGCATCTTCTTTCAGTCACATTTCACACAAAGGCCACTGTTAATAAGTAGTTTTTGTCTATGCAGTATGCTTAATACAGGCTCTGATGATCAAATGCAAACTGACCATGCTTTTTATTTCTGAAGTACCATTCTTCCAGATACTAGCAGAAAAAGTCGCCAGAAAACAAGAACAGTATCAAAAACTACAAACCCAGTATTCAATCACACCATGGTCTATGATGGCTTTAGACCAGAAGATTTAAAAGAAGCTTGCATAGAACTCACAGTCTGGGATCACAACAAACTAGCCAACCACTTTCTGGGAGGTCTCAGGATAGGCCTTGGAACAGGTACTGGATGATTAATCCCCAGATTACAAAATACAGACTTTATTTTTTTTCTTCTTCCTTTCAATTTCTTCTATTTTTGCAAAGATCACTGAACAGCCTTTCAGTTTTTTATTTAAGAAATCATTTAGTAACTTAACCTATTCTTCAGCACAGATCCTGAACTATAAATAATATCAGTGTTTTGAGGTTTAGGATGACTGACAAGTATGGAGAAATATTAAAAATAAATTTTTATATGTCCATACAATGTATCTGCTACTGTTTGAAGTACAAAACTATGAATCACACAGAATGGCAGGGGCTGGAAGGGACCATGAGAGGGAAGGGACCATCAAAAAGTCCAGCCCCTCTGCCAGAGCAGGACCACTTAGTACAGGTCACACAGAAACTCACCCAGGTGGGTTTTCAATGTCTCCAGACAAGAAGACTCCACAACCTCACTGGGCAGCCTGTTCCATTTTTCTGTCACCTTCACAGTGAAAAAGGTTTTTTTCATGTTTATACAGAACCTCCTATGCTCCAACTTGCACCTATTACCTGTTGTCCTATCATTGGTCACCAGTGAGAAGAGCCTGGCTGCATCCTTCTGACACTCACCCTTTATGTAAACATCAATGAGGTTGCCTCTCAGTCTCCTCCAAGCTGAAGAGACACAGCTCCCTCATCCTTTCCTCATAAGGCAGATGTTTCACTCCCTTAGTCATCTTTGTGGCTCTGCACTGGACTCTCTCCAGCAGTTCCCTGTTCTCCTTGAACAGAGGGGCCCTCAGCTCAGGGGCTATTCCTGCACCAAGAATCTTGAACAGTGTCTTACCTTGTTTTTGCATGTGTGAGTTTCTACGTTGTGTAAAAACAGTATTGGGTGAAGACAAAAGGGTAGATCAGGAATGCATGATCAGATTTGAAGGCATGGGATGGGAAAACTTATAGATGCAAACAAATTTGTAGCCTAAGGGCAATATAAGATGTGTAGATAGAAGAATTTTATGTTTTTTTTCAATTTTACATTTGTCAGTTGCACCGTCTTCCCTGGTCTGAGGGAAGGATGTGTTTAGAGTCTTTTCAAACAAGACAAGAAAAAAGATACTTTTCCCAAATTAACTTCTCACATGATTCACCAGAATAACCTAAAAGACAAGTTAGAATAGTAAATTTCAGTTTGAATTTTAGAGTAACCCAGGCTGTATTTCAGTACATAATCAGTGTCCTGGTTTACTCTTAAACCCTTTCAGAACTTACTTGCCTATACATCTTTCTCCTTGGGACTGTGACAAAAAGAGTAAGGATAACAAGGAAAAGAAGCCTGGAGAAAGATTACAAAGATTCCATCTAAAACTGTAGTTAATTGTATTTGACAGAATTATTCAAGTGTAAAAAATTAGAACTGGATCTGCAAAGTACTAGGCCAGCTACCTGTGGAGGTGAAAGAGCTTTAGAATAGAGCTGCTCTTAATTCTGCAGCATATTAAGTAATGTTTCTCTTAAAACCTGATGGCTTTTCTAGGCAAAAGTTATGGAACTACAGTAGACTGGATGGATTCTACTTCAGATGAAACTGCCCTTTGGGAGAAGATGATGAACTCACCGAACACATGGATAGAAGATACACTACCTCTCAGGATGCTGCTGGTTGCAAAATTGACAAAATGAGGTGGCTTTTGAATGGCTGGTGTCTAAAATAACCTTTTAAACCTTGGGAATGAAATGTAAAGGTGCAGGGCTAAAATTTGGAAGAGGAACATAGGCTTTTTTTGAGACTCTGTTATTGTTCTGGTTTTGTTGCTGTCCAGTGTCACTCGGTATTTCAAATTAAACTTCTGCCAGCAAATTTTAATGGAGTTTAATTTAAGGGATTCTTTGATTTCTTATTCACAGAAAACTATTTCAAGAAAGAAGGCTCTTACAGAACTTAGTAGTTGAGGTAGCTGTGATACCTGAATGCTTGTGTTGCCTGACTCAAGTGTTGCTGCTCCCTTAAATAATCCAAATTACCAGCAAAAAAGCAGAAGCAATTGAACTCTTTGTACACTTCTAGGATGATTCATGAAGTGTTATTAATAAGATAGTAACAGGTTGCATTTTGTTTGTGCTCATTAGGATGTGTCTGTATCCTCATTATGCCATGTCAGATCTCTCTAGGGAGGAATACAAGCATGAAGAATTTATCTTTTTTTTTCTAAAGTTGCATTATTTGTAGTTGGACATTTCTAGGCTATGAAAGTTGCTTCTGTACAGAAAGAAGCACTACATGAAATGGTACTGTTGATGTCTTATTCTGCAAGGTGCAGAAAAGTTTTAAAAAATCAGGGTTATAAAAAGTTATGCATACATCATCTTGCGAGTGGACAATCCTTAAACTTAAATTCTGAAAATGTAGAGGTGAAACCTTTTTTTTAATTCAAATGCTACTCTAAAGGATCCCACCCTGCAAATTTTAGTGATGAGAAGTACGTTGTGTATTTATTCTGTAAAGTGTACTCGGCTGTACCTGTATCTATTAGCTTGTTTTTTTTGCTAAAGTAATTTATCTGTGCTTCAGCGCCACCGTTAGGAGAATGCTGGGACTATGGTGGTTGTGGTTTAGACAGCCTTGCAGTATGGGAAATGGCTGGAAGGTGTAGTTTGTAGAAATGCATGCTTCAAAAAAAAAAGATAAATGCATAAAATATGAGATGTATTACTTTTTTTATAAAAACAGCCTGATAAAGCTAAATAGGAATTACATGTTTATCAAAATCCAGTGTTTTATGTTAGCAATTCAGCATGGAGTATAACAAAATGTGGACAGAAAACATTTCTTAATATAAATGCACATTTCTTTCCTCCAGCTGAGTAGGCCTAAGAGCTGCTGAAATCTTGCACTTCATTTAGATAGAGAAAAAAAGTTTTTTTAATTTATTCATAGGAATTTAAATGCTCCTTCAAAGAATGACAGAATCATTCTGGTTGGCAAAAACCTTCAAGATCATTGAGTCTAACTGTTAACCTGACTCTATGCAGTCCAGTGCTAAACCATGTTCCCAAGAGCCACATCTACACATTGTTTAAATACTTCCAGGGATAGTGATTCCAGGCTCCCTGGGCAGCCTGTTCTGGTGTTTAATTACTCTATGAAGAAGTTTCTTCTAATATCCAACTAACTGCCCAACAACTCAGAGGCTCCTCATGAGACTTGTGCTCTAGACCATGCACCAGCTTTGTTGCCTTCTCTGAACTCTCTCCAGCACCTCAATGTCTGTCTTGTAATAGAGGGGCCAGAACTGAACAGTGTTTGAGGTTCAGCCTCACCAGTTAATACTTGGTTGTTTATTACACACTATGTATGGACAAAAGAAGAGGTGCTATTCAAAATCCTGGGGAATCCACTTTCTCTCACATCAACCAGGCAGTCCATGGAGTTTCCAAATGCCAAAAGTATTTGTCCGTCTTGATATCTTACTGCTTCAGGTGTTGTGAATGAGGGGGAACTGCTACAGGTTCCACTTTGCCAGATACACCCACAAGACCACTCCTGTATGACTCCTGTATGACATACTCCTGTATGTCCTGTATGACATGTGCAGATGACACTTTGGAACAATGTGCTTTTACTTCAATGGCACAGCAGCTGCTTTGCTTCAGGATTCCTAAACAGCCACTCCTGAAAAGGTGGCAGTTCTGGAAAAGTGACAAGGCACCTGGTTTATTTGCATTCACTGTATGAATTCATTTGCACCTGAAAATGTAGGTGGCTGTGAACATGGCCTACAATTTCACAAGACTGAAGTTGTTGCTGTTGTTGTGTTTCCTGTGAAGCTCAAAGGCATTGTTATGTAAAAAGAACTTTGGGACTTACACCCGAGGGATGGGGCCTTGAGGCTCTAGATTTGCAGACAAGTGCCATGTAATCTGCTGTGTTCCATCCTGTACAAAACTTTGATAGTAAAACTTGACTGTCATAAAAATAAAATGCTTGGTTTGTGATAGTGTACATCTGTTTCACTGTTCTTGAACCACCCCAGAGACAGGCACAGCATTCTGTCACTCTCTCAAAAAACACTGCTGACCTCTATACTAAAGATAGATCAAATCTCAGTTTAAATTAAAAAGGTACCTAAGCATGAACTAAGAATTACTTGTGCACTGCACTTGTAGCTAATTAGTGTGATTAACTAATGACACAGCAGTATTATGTGCTTACTTAGATTAATCAAGAAACTAAGCCAAGTAAGAAAAACAGGCCCTTTTGTGCAAAAAGTTCAGTAGTCCTCTCCAGATTCTAATACCTCTTTTCAGCATATGCAGAAAATTGAGACTGACAAGTACAAACCAGAAAATCACCTTTATCCTGGCCCAAAGCAGGACACAGGTAAACATTGACAAGGATAGTTTTCAACACATACTAAAGTGAGTCTTCCTCACTCATACTTCCAAATTTAGAGGAGGTTTGCAGAGGCAGTGTCTTTGGAAAGATATTTTAAAGTTATTGTTATTAGTCAGCCATGGAATCTGCATAAAGATCTACAGATCTTTAAAGATCTTCAACTGAGCTTTAGCACCTGTGCTTATCTTTCTAAGTTTACACTATTACCTTGCACAAGAAAAGGCAAAGCCATCACAGTAAGATGAACTTCCCAAGGGAAGATTACAAAACAAGCTGCTTTATCAGTGAAAGAAGTATTTTGATTAGCTTATGCATGCAGAAGGATTTAATAATAGACAAGAAACACTAAAATTTCACCTCTTGCTTAAATATATTATGTGGATTTATTAAAGGTGGTTGAAGATAATGGCTACATCTCATCATGTAAGCCAGCAGGAATTCTGTAAGGAAAATACCTAATTGAAGTAATAAAAATTATTTTTTTAAGAAGGATTTTTTTACAGTCATCTGAATATGATTCACACAATAAATACAGCTTTTTACCAAATTCATAGTGATTCCTAACTAGAGGAGTATGTTTCAGATCCATAACATGCTGACAGAGAAATGCAAGTTTATGAAGTTGATTAGGACAAAATATTTCAATAAATCAGTTTCTTTCCTTGACAATCAAAAGGAAAGATTTTAGTCATACGTAACCAAAACTTTAGAAGTTTGCCCACATCACTGCCTCCTCTGCTTTGAATCCTTTTCCAGTGGCACCTGAACTTTTTCCTTCCAGCTTTAGTATTTTTTTTTTGCTTCCCAGATGTTTCATTAGCTGCTGAATGAAGTTCCAAGTTGTTTAGGGTAAGAGCTGCAGCTTTACCTACTGTGGCCCTTCAGCATGTTCCGGGTGGTTGGAACCAGCCCTTGTGATCTGCTCTGGCACTTGCAGGGCAGAAGCAGAGACAGAGTTCAGGCTTTTGGGAATCCTCCTCTGAATCTGGGGTGCTTCTGAGAGTGTCAGCAGCATTTGTTTGCTAAAAAACACCCCCAGCTCTTTCAGCCACTGTTGGGAGGCTGGCTCAGTTCCAACCAGCCTGAATAAAGGCATCAGCTCTGGGGTGACTGGATTCAGCCCCTTATCTCCACGGAGACAGAAACACCACAGCAGGAGTAGCAACAAAGCAACAGTCAGGGGAAAGGAAACACCTATTAAGAAAACATTTTTCCTCTTAAACCATACTCTTCATTTTGTTTCCATAACGGATGGCCTAACCCTTTTAGTCCTCCCTCCTCTCCTCCATTATTCCAAATGTTTTGGCCAAATCCAAGGTAACAACAGCAGTAGGGGAGGGCAGGATGGCAGAGAGGTAGCATATCAGTGGTCACTGCAATGCAGCTCTGGAACTGTCCGTGCTTCACAGGTGTCAATTCATTCTGGCTTTACATTATTTTTCATCCTTTCTTTATGCTGGCTCCTTCCCATGCTCGATCTTCACCTTCAGCTGAAGCCCAGGAACTCACAAAACCTGATTATCAGCACACTGATTCATATGCTATATAGTTCCAGGTCTGCTTCAAAATTAAAAACTCACTGATTAGTTTTAGGCTGGGTTGTCATAGGTCTGGCTAGCATGCCAGATTATTAGGCCTAGGTGCTAATGTAAATATACATATTTCCCTTATTTTCACATGAGATACCAGACTTTTGAAATTAAATGCCTAAAATAATGCAGCAAGTCAGTGTCAAAAACTCAAATGATGAACCATTTCTCCAGGCACCAAGACTTTGTATCACAAGGCATCCAGCAATTATTAGCATCATATAGATCTTTTATTCATAAATCTTTAAGCACAGGATAAGGCTACTCCTTGATTTTTAATAAGCAATATACTATTAAAATCTTACAGATCAATCAGAAATTTGATATAACTCTTCATGTTTTACTTGCATTTATAATACTAAACCTGCAGGAGAAAATAAAGACAGAGGAAAAGGATTGTTTAGGGAGTTATTTACAGCTTTCTCTGATAGTGCTTCTTGTAGCTACAAAAACAGTGCTTTGAGAAGGAATATTTAGCAAAGCTAGTAATCAGCAAATTAACAGACCTGCATAAATGTCCTTTGTCCTTTGCTTTTATATCCTCTGGACTTCCAGAGGCACTCCAGCTTATAGCAGTGTTTTTGGTCACCCAACCATTGGGTACCATTTAAATATGCTGAGTGTCACTGAGAGACAGAGTCACTGTAACATTTGGTCTCATGTTGGTGTGAGAGGTGTGCCAAGGCTCAGGATGAGAGAGAGGCAGAGATGGCCTACTTCACAAGTGACCCAGAGACAGGCAAAGACATGGAAGATCTAACACAAGGTCTGGAAGAACTCTTTGTAAGAGTCTCAAAGAGAAGTGTGAGAAAGCTCTGCTACATTCATGCCTGGAACAGCAGCATCACCTTAACTGTATACCAAAGAAAAATGCAGACTCAAATGCTGCAGAAGCCCACAGCAGCTCAACATGGAGCTGGAGATAGTGAGGAGAGAGGATGCTGCAAAAATGAAAACCCAAACCCAATAAATTCAGCATTTGGAGGGGCACTTCATAGCTCTGGACAACAACCATGAAAAAATGATCCAGTTCAAGGATGAACACAGTAAACAGCAAATGCAGCTGTGGGAGGAGAATAAGCACCTGCTGCAGGAGAATGAGACACTCAACCTGACTGTGAGAGAGAAGGAAGCTGAGGTGCTTCGGGTCATTGCCTTGACCAGAAAGGACTCACAGCAGTTGGACTCCTTGCAGAAGAAACATGAGAGTCACAGAGCCCAGGAACAAGACAAGGAGATGCTAGAAGCTCAGAGCAAGCAAGCGAGTGCCCATGCCTTGGAAGCTGATTCACTAAAAATCAGCTGCAATACCCACAGGAGAAGCACCAACAAACTATTGCACAGATTGAGTTTGCAGAAAGTCTATCAGAGGGCTCAGGGCAGCAAGCTGCAGGACAAGCTGGAGAGGACCAATAAGGAGAAAGAGCAACTACTGAACCTGGCTGTGGAGAGGGGTAAAGCTCTGCAACACAATCAACAGGAAATTCAGCAGCTAGGGAGGAAGCAGGAGACTGTGCAAAAAGCCTGGCAGAGAGCACCTTGTGAAAGAGACAGCAGCAGTGAACAACGATCTGAAGGTCCAAAAGCTCCAATGATGTCTCAAAACCAGCAAGCAGGTAGACAGCCAGCTCCCGCTGAAGTTTGATGTTTACAGTACAGATTTACTGAAGAAAAAGTGCTGAATGTCAAACTCTCTCATTTTATTGAAAAACTGCAGCTTCATCCTCTGCTCCCATTTCAACAGGTGCCTCTGCTGTAACACACCACTGCATTTTGTTCTTTTCCATGAGACCATTTTATAATTTCTCAGGATTATATTTAGCAGCTTAAATCCTCCTAGAAGGAGTGTTCTGTAGCCGATTTTTTTAAATTAAACTTCTACCTAAGTAAGAGCTCTCCACTATTAAATCTGAGTAAGGACTATTAACTAGTCAGTCCTGTAACATGAAAAATTAGGGCAGAAAAGGTAACATGAATTTATCTGATTCTAAACTCTGCTACATCAGAGATTTTAATTTTTTATTGTTAAAAGCACGTTATTTTCCAAGATGGACCAAAGCTCCAACCCTTAGCATTTTGCATTTGATTCACCCAAGGTGTTACCACCTTGCATTTGATTCACACTGGAGGACCCAAGCTTCCTGCTCGGTTTTAATTACTTTTTAAATTAGCCGAAAAGCAGCCAGCGGTGCCCATTCCCTCCCGGTGACTGCCAACAGGTACTCGAACAGCCCAAATGTGGGCAGGGAACACCGGCTGGCTGGGTGACAGAACCGCCCCGGCCCAGCCCCTGCTGAGGTCCGGCGGGAAAGCCCCGAAACCACCACGGGGAACACCCCCTGCCCTCCCCTCAGCCGGGTTTGTGGGTGAGAGACCCTCTCCCTCACCCTATCCCACACCCACCTCACCTCCCTCTACCCTCCTTCACCTTCCCCACCCCCTTATACTCATAGAATCATAGAATTTTCAGGGTTGGAAGGGACCTTTAAGATCATCTGGATCCTACCCCCTGCCATGGACAGGTACACCTCCGACTAGATCAGGTTGCTCAGAGCCCTGTCCAGCCTGGCCGTAAAAACTTCCAGGAATGGGGCTCCCACTACTTCTTCGTGAAAGAGACCTGGGGGTCCTGGTAGACAAGAAGATGGCCATGAGCCAGCAATGTGCCCTTGTGGCCAAGAAGGCCAATGGCATCCTGGGGTGCATTAGAAAGGGTGTGGTTAGTAGGTCAAGAGAGGTTCTCCTCCCCCTCTATTCTGCATTGGTGAGGCCGCACCTGGAGTATTGTGTCCAGTTCTGGGCCCCTCAGTTCAAGAAGGACAGGGAAGTGCTTGAAAGAGTCCAGTGCAGAGCCACTAAGATGATTAAGGGAGTGGAACATCTCCCTTATGAGGAAAGGCTGAGGGAGCTGGGTCTCTTTAGTTTGGAGAAAAGGAGACTGAGGGGTGACCTCATCAATGTTTTCAAATATGTAAGGGGTGAGTGTCAGGGAGATGGAGTTAGGCTTTTCTCAGTGGTGACCAGTGATAGGACAAGGGGTAATGGGTATAAATTGAAGCATAGGAGGTTCAAGTTGAATATTCGAAAAAATTTTTTTACTGTAAGGGTGACAGAGCCCTGGAACAGGCTGCCCAGGGGGGTTGTGGAGTCTCCTTCATTGGAGACATTCAAAACCCGCCTGGACACGTTCCTGTGTGATGTACTCTAGGTGGCCCTGCTCTGGCAGGGGGGGTTGGACTAGATGATCTTTCGAGGTCCCTTCCAACCCCTAGGATTCTATGATTCTACTGGGCAACCTGTGCCAGCGTCTCACCAACCCTCATGGTGAAGAACTTCTTCCTAACTTCCAATCTCAATCTCCCCTTCTCTAGTTAGAATCCCTTCCCTCATGTCCTATCACTCCCTGACATCCTAAAAAGTCCCTCCCCAGCTTTCTTGTAGCCCCCTTCAGATACTGGAAGGCCACAATAAGGTCTCCTCAGAGCCTTCTCCTCTCCAGACTGAATAACCCCATCTCAGTCTGTCTCCACAGGAGAGGTGCTCCCGCCCTCTGATCATCCTCCTGGACCTCCTCTGGACACTCTCCAGCACATCCATGTCCCTCCGCACGGGTTCCAGAACTGGACGCAGTACTCCAGGCGGAAAGTACTGCCCCCTCCGCCCCCTCATTCACTCCCATACCCCTCACCCTTCCTACACACACACACACCTGTC
>JAAWXA010000007.1:4772827-4822902 GCA_038090715.1 Florisuga fusca
GGTTAGATGCAGGCTGGTATTTGAACACCACAAGATTCAGCAGCACTGAATTAAGGAATGCTGACTTTCCATGACCAGTGTTTCAGAGGAGGTCTGGCTTTGCTACTCCCCTGCACAACTCAGGCTGCTGCTCTTGGTTAACTGAGAGAAATAGCATGCATGATTTTCCTGCTGTAACAACAAGATCTGTTAGGAAAAAGTAGATAAACATGATAAAACTCCATTAATGCATTTTTCAGCAGTGCTAGAGTGTAAATTCTAAACCAATTCAGATAGATGTCTCAATGCTGAATTGCTAATTCTCTTATTTCCATGTGCATCTCTGGGGATACTACAACTCTACTGAAGTGTAGATGGTTGCAGACCAGTAATTGTATGGGGTTTGCAGTTAAGACCATGCATCAGATGGAGATGATTGCTTCTGCAGAAAAACTGCAGATTTAGGTCTCAAACTGTAGAATACACTAAATGTATTTCATGCAGTAGGAAAATTTAGCAACTTGCATACAGCCTCCAATGTGAAGACAAGCCAGACACATAACTGAGTGACTCTGGATCACTAATCTTTAAACTAGGGATAGTGGAGATACCACAGTAACAGCACCAGGCATTTATAGTCTTTGGACACAGTTTCTTCATAGAATCATAGAATCATAGGGGTTGGAAGGGACCTCGAAAGATCATCTAGTCCAACCCCCCCCTGCCAGAGCAGGGCCACCTAGAGTACATCACATAGGAACGTGTCCAGGCGGGTTTTGAATGTCTCCAGTGAAGGAGACTCCACAACCCCCCTGGGCAGCCTGTTCCAGGGCTCTGTCACCCTTACAGTAAAAAAATTTTTTTGAATATTCAACTTGAACCTCCTATGCTCCAATTTACACCCATTACCCCTTGTCCTATCCCTGGTCACCACTGGGAAAAGCCTAACTCCATCTCCCTGACACTCACCCCTTACATATTTGAAAACATTGATGAGGTCACCCCTCAGTCTCCTTTTCTCCAAACCAAAGAGACCCAGCTCCCTCAGCCTTTCCTCATAAGGGAGATGTTCCACTCCCTTAATCATTCTTGCTTCAGAAAGAGACTTAATTTCAAGGCAGACTTGTTTCAAGGACAGATTTTTTTCTGATTAGGCTTTTTTTGGTCACTTGATACTATGTGCTGCAAAGTGTGACACCAGTATCACTCCTGATTGTTCTGTGAATAGTATTGCCTGCAGGGTATAGAGTGACGCTTGTAACAGCCAGAATGGGGTAATTGTATGAGGAATTCCATGCTGTCAGAATGGAGAAAAATTCATGCAGAAAAAATATATCTTTAAGAATCTCTAGAAAAACACTGCCATGATCCTCCCCCCCTTAAAAAAACAAACAAAAAACCCCACGATGGTTTGCTTTATGAAAAATAAAAACCATTTTCAACAGTACTAATTTATATACCTTCTAGGAGATGCAGCAGCCAAACACAAAGCAGGCAATACAAATGCTTCCCCTCTTCCTAAAGAAAAAACACCTGTCCTTATAAAGCTGTTATTCAGATGTATACACTAAGCTGAACATAAATAAAAACTTAAGTTCATAACTGAAAAGAATGCCAGTGCAGTCTTAGTTTTTCTATTAAAAAAGACAACAAGCAACCACTTTTCTTTGTTTATTATGGTTACTTATCCAAGGCAACTGGAAAGCTGTTTAACTTCATGCTTGTAACTCTTCAGGATCCCTGACAGCGTTCATCTGCTGCAGTATTTTGACATATATTCCATGATGTTTAGTGGCAAGATACAATCCAGTCAGAAGCTGTACAAATACACCCAAACTCATCTTTCTGAAGATAGGCTGAGCAGTTGTAAGCCAGAAGCGTAATAGGTTTTCTTTCCCTGGCAAGGGAGATGAAGAATACCTAAAGAACAGAAACAGTGGTAGAAACTTCCTTTTTTTCTCCAATTAATGTAAGCATCAAGATTTAACATTAAAGTCATTAAAAATAATTAGGTAGATGACACTCATTCTTTCCTTCCTCTCGTAAGTTAAATTCACTTGATGGTACTGAGCTCACTGGATAAATGCTATATTAACTAAACTGACCACATTACTGACAACTTGCCAAACCTTGCCATCCCCTCACTGTGCTCTGACCCAATCCAGGGAATTACAGCTGCCAGGGATCTGGCTGCTGGGCACTGACCAGGATCAGGAAGGCCCCTCAGCCGTCCAGCCAAACAGCACTAAGCTGCAATCTTCACGCTTGGCAGGAGAGGATCTACAATTCCACATCCCCACCCACCTCATGGGTACCTTGTAAAGTTCCAGCAAACACAGCTGCTTTACAGTGTATCAGTTTGCAGATCTTGTTACAGTCTAGAAGACTGGTGTAGCTTTTACTAGCTTGGCCGTGTAATTAGATGACCTTAATTAAAATCCCCTTCATGTACTAAAAGCCTACGTGAAGACAGGTAGAGCATAGACTAAAAATCCACATAATTTAAACCAAGAACTGACCATCTGACCAACACATTTCACTCACTGCAGGTGAGTAAGCTGTACCTGGCTGCGAGGCTTGCGTTCATGGGGAGAGCCAGGAGAATAGGGTAGAGCCCACCCACAGCAGCCCCAATCAGTCCTCCTCTGAGCACAGCACAGACCTCACAGTTCAGGCCACCTGCATGACAAAGAGAATGTTTCACTGTCAACACCCGTATAGCTCCATAAGCAGTGTGCAACAACATGGAATCAGGTACTTGACAGAAATGGACAAGCTGTATGGGTATGCAAGGAATTTGAAAATAACTCTTCTGCAAAAAAACCACCAACAAACCCCAAGCCCACTCTCATTCTAACCCATGGAGAATTTATCATTTTAAAACTGACCTTCAAATGAAATCATATAGTTGTGAGAAACTGAACTGCTTTGTTGCAGTCATTTTTACATGAGTGAGGAATGCTACAAATCAGTGATGTGTTACCATTTTTAATAAACATTTATGAATACACATATGTACCTCATTTCCCATTGAACTTAAAGATCTTGCTGCTGCCCAACACATTAAATAATCTGTTTTTCAAACCATGCTTTACAAAGTGATGTTCTTCAAGACAACAGTTCAAGATCACTGTTCTGCAGAGAGCAAAAGCTTCTCTAGTATTACATTGTATACAGAAGTCAAAGCCCTTTGGAGCACCAGGAATAATGAGGGTTTTTACCTGCAAATAAAGGCTCACGCACAAAAACTTCATAAACTGCTGCTGTTGAAATAAATGGAATAACAGCCATGGGCACAGCAGACACCAAGGCAGCCTTTCTGACATGCAGGATGTTCCGGAAGAAATTATTTGCTGCTAAGCCACATATGCTTGCATTTGCTGCAAGGAAGTATGATCCATGATTACAAAGGTTCCTGTGAAAGAAGGAAAGGCACTTCAGCAACTGTTCAGAAGTAAGTTTGGTTCTCTCAGCACTACAAGTCACTTCTGAATACCCTACAGTAAGAGGTTAGAGATGTAAATCTCTCACTGGTGCAAAATGGAGAGAAACCACTTTGGAAAGCAAACAGCATCCTTTGCTCTGTATCTGGGTTTACACACACACACCAATGAAGAGACAGAATGGCTGAGAACCCTTTTCTATATATTTTTTTATTTTTACAGCTCATAGAAACTTCACTAAGTTTGCTCTCCTAATCAGCATGTTTCTAAAGAGACTGTTTGCTCAAGAGAAATAATAAAAAAAAAGAAAATCTATAATCCCAGCAAGTTCCTGTAATCAGCCTTGTTTCTAGCCTGCTTACCCAAAAGTATAGATTTAGTTTCAATATGAAAGCTTACAGAACAGATCAGACAGGACGACTATGGCAACTGACACCTTGTAGCAACCATCTCAGCAGTGGCTGGCAGATCATTTGGAGTGATCCTGAAGGGCTGTAAACCCTCCTTTGTGTGGTGTAAGGTCCTGCCTTGCTAGGAGGTTATACCAGTTAAAGGTTACATACTGGTTTACAAAACTGGGGCTCCTATTTTCCCCTTGATGACAGAGGGACTCAATTCTGTTATCTCCCATACAACATACAGTTCAGAGCAGCTACTCTCTGCTCTGTAATATGGCGAAGGCTGAATATAACAAAGACTGGTGAGAGACAGTCAGCATTTAATATCTTGACAAACAGTTCCCAGTTGGGTGCATCACAGCAGGTAATGCAGAACAGGGAATGGGAAAGCATGCCAGTTTTAGAAGCCTCATGAGCAGCCTGTGTTTTATTTCACTTGACTTGCAGAAGGAAGTTGTGCATTATCTTTAGCATTATACCTGGCACAGTCAGTTGGGAAGTGAAAATAACTCTTTGCTTTAGGTTTCCACAAATCCAAAAATTCCCAGAATGACAACTATTGCCAGGCAAAGCCATTAACTGGAAGGCTGTGCCAATATTATTATGGTAAAAGTGTACTTTTAAAATGTGTCATAAGTTGGATTTAATGCTAAAGCCAAAAAGAAAATAAATTGCTTAACCAGTCACAAAATTTATGCTAGGCCAAATGTCATATTTATTTGCAAAATTATCAAATATTACAATCTCTCAGCCATTTAGCAATTAAAGTAAATGATTTTTAAAAATCCACCTACTTAAAATTCTTCTACTATTGAATGCCTACAGCAACATTAAGCACTGACTAATCATACAAAAGAAGACTTCAGAGATGTAGGTGCTAATCTTGCAAAACCTAAAATATTAAAAACATCTGACATCAAAGACACCAACTCTTTCTCATTTTGTGTAAGAAAAATACTTTAGCTCTTGATAAATACCAGATTTTTAAACATGAAAATAAGCTACTAACAATTGAATTCTGACACTATATAACAAAAGAACTTAGCCCTTATTTAGAAGTTATGTTCCTTTTTTGGGGGGGGATTTGCTTCCTGTTTTTAAAAGAAACTTGCTTTTCAAATCACCATTCTCCCAGTACTGGATGTCACTCACAGAATGTCCCCAGAGTACAGTGTCTGCAAACCAGCTGTCCCATTCTGTTGGTACATTTACAGTCACAGGCAGTGAAATGCAAGTGTGCATGTACATAAATGTTAAGCACCAAGATTAAAAATTTAGCAGTGTATTTAAGAATGCAAAATAGAGCAAATTAATGTATGCAGGACCAGCAGAACCTGTTCACACTTACTGATATACAGAACTGCTACACTGCACAAAAGGAAAGAAAAGGATGATGGAAGGGTTTGGGGTTTTTTGTTTGCTGGTTGTTTTGTTTGTTGCTGCTGTCTGTTAGAAATACTGTGTTTAAAGCAGGAGCTTTGGTGAACAACAACTTTCTGCAGTCACACTGCAGCCTGCTCCCTCTTCCCTTCCAGCCATTAGTGAGTGACCTCCCCCCTGGATATACAGACTTTATGTCCTGCCAGGGCACTTTCAAATAAAGGCACATGCCCCTGGCAGGTACTTCTTGGCAGTCCCTAAGTACCAGAGTTTCTGTCAAGATATTACCACATCACCACTGAGTTATCTGCCTCCCTCTGGCTCCCCAGCTCTTCTGGGGAAGGAGAAATGTTCTAAATTGAATGTGAGGGCAGCAGATCCACACACAAAGCTGCACCACTGACTGCAATGGGACAGACAAAGCCTTGGCAGTTTTCTTTCTCACCCGTGTAGGGAGGCCCTGTGTTACTAAAGGCAGTTTGTTTAGCTAACAATTAAGTCCTGTTAAATAAAAATAAATAAATGAAGCTTCTGATTACTCTTATTTATATGGAATTTATCCAAGATGATACATGTGTGCAAATGGCTTCTTACAGAACCAGCTCAGATCCAGTAAAGTTTTCCAGTGAAATGCAGTATCACAAACACAAAAAGGTTGTTTGTGAGGCCCAGAAGGCATTTAGTTGTTTTGGTACCACACAGAACCCTGCTGGTGAGCCGGCAGAACACCAGCTGCCTCATCAACTACCACCTGGACACCTCAGCCTCTCCTTCCAGAACAGGGAGCAGTGCAGAATGAAACTAGCAGGTTGATGCTCACTCAGTTCTGGCCCCAGGCCAGCCCTGCTGGACACAAGATGAATCACAAGAGTATCCACCTTATGGTCTCCAGCATTTCAGTTTCCCAGAGAATTTATTAGCTCTAGCACAGGTCTGTATGAATACTCAGAGGCAGCCAGGGCTGATTAGCCATTCCAAAACCTTAAGAACTAGGGAGCATGTGCCAAAAACCAGCTGAGCAGAACCAGAGGGAACAGTGAACTAAGCATATTTAAGAAATGCAAAACAAAGTTTTCTATTCTGGACAATAACAAGCATCTGCACAATGAGGTATTTTTGTAACTGCAAAGAAGATTTGCAATACAAGGATAAGGGAAAAGAAAAGCCTCCAGAAGACTTGAAATGGTTGATGCATTTATTTATTTTACCAGCACTTACTGATCTGCTTTAGGAAGCTCATTTAATGTCTTCTGTATGATTTCCATCCGCTTAAGTCTTTCCAAATATAGGCTCTGGTGTGGAGAAGCTAGTTCAAGAAACTCTCTTCCTGTCATCTTGAAGTCCTGCATCATATGGAACAAACAAATGTAATCAGTTACACAGTCCCAGTATGCATCAAATATTTAGACTCTTTTGGCACTATGCAATCACAACTGCATTTCCTGCTTTTCATGGCAGTTTTCAGATGCAAAGGGCACAATCTAGCTACAGAAACCTGATATCTAAGACTTTGTGAACCCTAACAAACTCCTTTCTCTGGTGATGCTGCAGTTGTGGTTTGAAAGTTACTCTAAACCAGAGATGAAAATGGACAATTTCACCCTCCAGACACTCCTGCCCAAGCACCTCCAACTTGGGGCCACACAGCAGCTTGGATTAGGAGCCTTACAGATGAAACCTGCTCAGAGAAATACCAGGCAATGGACTCAGTGTTTTTCAGCTGGATCATCATCAAGCACAATGATCCCTAGTGCCTGCTGCACAAAGGAGGATACTAATTGGACAATGGCTTCTGGCAATACTCCAGATTTAAGCTGATTTAACTGCCAAACTGAACTTTGAGAAAATAAATAAATAAATACATACTTTGTAAAGAGTTAAACACACCATCAACATGTCTACTCTGCTTTTATATTCTACAAATAAGGACTTTTTTATTTTTTTTTTTTTTGTCACTTTGAGCCATATATTAAGCAGAAATCATAAATTGCATTGGTCTTATGCAAAACACCCACCAAGGTTTTGGTGTGTGTGTGGGTTCAGGTGTGGCTTCTGTGAGAAGCTGCTAGAAGCTTCCTCCCATGACCAAGAGAGCAATGTCACCCAGCTCCAAAATGGACCCACTGCTGGTCAAGGCTGAGCCCATGACCTCTGTGACAATACAGTTAATAAGGGGGGGCTGGAAAAAACTGTGCAACAGCAACCAGAGGAGAACACTGAGAACGTGTGAAAGAAACATCCCTGGAGGCACCAAGGCCAGTGAAGAAGGGGAAATAGTTGCTCCAGGTGCCAGGACAGAGTGTCTCCTGCAACTCGTAGAGGATCCCACACCATGGAGGGCTTCTGCTGGAGCAGTTTCTTAGCAGGACCTGTGGCCTCGTGGAGAGAGGAACCCATCCTGAAGCAGGTTTGCTGGCAGGACTTGTGACTGGTGGGGGACCCACACTGGAGCAGTTCTTCTGTGGGAAGGACTCATGTTGGAGGAATTCATGGAGGACATGAATGGGGAGACAGCCCATGCTGGAGTAGGGGAAGAGTGTGAGGAATCCTCCCCCTGAAAAGGAGGCAGCAGCAGAGGGAACGTGATGAACACAATCCCTGCTCCCTGTGCAGTTCAGGGGGAGAAGGCAGAGAAAAATCAGATGTGAAGTTGAGCTCAGGAAGAAAGAAGGAATAGGGAAAAGATGTTTAAGATTTGTTTTTATTTCCCATTACACTACTCTGATTTGATTAACAATAAATAATTTCCACAAAGACTACTCTGTTTTGTCCATAATGATAACTGGTGAGTGATCTCCCTGTCCTTAACTCAGCCTGTGGGCTTTAAATCATATCATAGAATCATAGAATCATATCTTCTGCCCGTGTCCTGTTGCTGGAGAGGGAATGAGAGAGTGGCTTGGTGGGCACCTAGCTTTTGATTAAACCTGGTATTTAGTGATTCAAATGTTTTGGGGTTTTTTGTTTTTTTTTTTCTAGATGGTTGTTCCCCAGAGGAACTGCTAATTACACTGACCTTAGGTTGCTTTTGCAATTTGCAGCCTGCGTCCTACAGCCTTTCTAGAGGTCTGGGCTTGCTTGGATTCGGGATTCGGGCTTGGAGGGGGGGAATGCAGGATCAGAGGACCCAGGAAGAAGCCGCGGGATCTCACCCAGGATCAGCGGGAGCGGTGCCGGCCCCGTCCCGTCTCGGAGGGTCTCCCAGGCTGTTCTTTAGGTAAAACCACAGACGTCAGGCCATGGAGCTGCGGTTATCCATGGCGTGCACACCACCCGCCCTCTCCCCTTGCACGCCCCTGAAAGCCTCGGGGGAGGTCCCCAAGTCCCCCCGGAACCTCAGTCCGGCAGGCTGCGGCTCCCCGCTCCCTCCCCAGGTTTTAAATTCCACCGAAAGCCGTTAGCGGCCGTTACCGAGCGCCGTTAACCCCTTGGACGCCGCGTTCCCCCTCCCGCTTCTCCCTCGGGGCCCTCCCCTCAGAACCGGACTCCGATCTGCACGACCTTGAGCGCTGCCCGCCGGGCGCTCTCCCTTCCTTCCTCCCTCTCGCTCCCGCCCTTATCGAGCCGCTCCCGCCGGGAAGGCCCCGCGGCCTACAACATGGCTCCGCCCACCTCGCGTCCCCTGTGCGGGCGCCGCCATCTTGCCCACTCACATGACCCAGGGGCCTTCAAAGGACAGCGGTGATTGGGCGCTCCTCGCCGCCTCAGCATGGCGGCTTCCCGTTGGCTGCAAGGCGGCGGGCGGGGGTCAGCGCTCGGCCCGGTGCTCGTTGCTAGGGGCGGCGGATGGCGGCGGCGGCGGCTCCTCCATGGAGACGGGGCTGAGCGGGGATCCTGCAGCCGGCGGCCGGGACGCGGGGACTCCCCCTAGCGGAGCCAGGAGCCTTCGATGGGGGGAGGCCCAGTCCTCGGGGTAACCCGCTGACCCCTTCCCCTTCCCCGGGCCTCCGCACCCCGCTCGGGGCGCTGTCTGCGTTCCGCTCCTCTCAGCCTTGCTCCCCTTTCCCGCTTGCCCTCCTTCAGCCCGCTCTCCTCCCGCTTCGCCGGCCTTTTCCCTCTCCTCCCGCTCCTTTGTGCTCCCTTTCCTGTCCCATCTCGTCCCCCTCTCCCCGGCTGCGTGTCTCCCCTCCCCGCCCCGGCTCCACTCCCTCCTTCATCCCCTCAGCTCCTGCTTCTTGCCTGTCCCTCACCGACCCCGGGAGAAATTGGCCTTTTCCTTAAAGCAAGCCCGACGCCTCCGGTTCACCTGCATCCCATCCCAGTCCTCCACGGCCAGAGCCAGCCCGCTCTGCCTTGTCCCGCTTCAGAAAGCAGCAGCCGGTCCCTTCTGGACCGGGAGAAGCGAGGAGGGAGGGGAGAGTCCCCTCACAGACAGATCCCAACTCTGAACGTGAAAGAGCACACCAGAGCCGCCCCCTTTCACAGATACAGTTTCCTTCTGGAGAAGACGATGCAAAGCAAAGCCCTGTCATGTGCATGGCAGTTCCTCAGGCGGGGAAGGGAAGCGTTTGGAGCTTTTTCATACTTTTTCTTAACGAGCTAGTATGAGGAAAATACCCAGTTTCTGTCTTTTTGGTTTGTTTTTGTTTTTTTTTTTTTTCTTTTTTTTCCAGAAAAAGGGAGAGAGAGAGAGAGAGGCTCCTATTGAAGCCAACCAGCTGCGCTTCTGAGTGGGAAACTCTGGACTGATCTCATGGCTTGCTTTCTATTTAATTAACACTTCATTATCTCTGAAAATGAACCTTTTGTGAAGCTCTTCTCCTAACTCTCCCTATTCCTTTTTTCACGAGGTGGCTGCTGTGCAAGGGAAGAAATGGCACGAAGTAAATGACTCCAGCATAAAGCAATCTGCTTTGCCAACGTGCCCAGTGAGAAGCACTGTCACTTTAATAATTCCAGGTCAAGGGATTGCTTTCCTCGTTTTCAATCCTCTTTTAATACATGGGAGGATCACAGGGACATTAAAGACCGTAAGGCTGGGTGGCTTGCAGATAATAAAAATGGAAGTGACTGGCCAGTGACTTCTGTTGGGTAAGAGGGTGCTATTTGAAGGCTTTTGTCTGGTGAGGAAACAGGGACCTTTTCAGTCTGCTGTCTAGTCACCTAATAGAGAGCTAGCAAAATTCATTCAAGAAGTGAAAGAAGTTTAAACAGTCACTTTGGATTGCTTTTGTCTTCCTCCTTATTTGGATTATTTGGGAGTTTCTGTCCTGCCCATAATGTTTTTTAGCATGTACAGGTGGAGTATTAAGACAGCTGCCTAGAGATGGACTGTGCCTTAATTGTATTACATAAAATAATTTAATTTCCAAATTTTGCTGCCAGAAGAAGAGTCGTAATAAGGTTTTATACTGCCAAGGAACGTTTTCTCTTGTATTTTTATAGATTGAAATATATTTTAAAGAAATTGAAAACATCTCTTAAAAAAAAAAGCTTTTTTTCCTTTTTTCCTTTTTTTTTTTTTTTTTTTTTTTTTTTTTTTTTCTTATTTGTGAGAAGCATCGGAAGTCAAATACAAGAAAACAGCAAGTATTGATAGAAATGAAGATTGAGGCTGCATTTCCTAACTGAACTGTAAAAGTGTTTGCAATAGCTAGCCAGTTCCTGACCTTGCAAAGTGCTCCAGTAGTGCATCGTTAATACCTGTAAATAAGTGCTTGCCACCAAATTCAGAAGTAAGAAGAATGCCAGTCAAGAAGAAAGGTGGGCTATGAAGCTTCATATCTCATATTGCATCTTCATTTTGTTAGATTGTTGATTTCTAGTACTTAGAATTTCAAATGAAAATTGTTTTACTGGGGGATTGAAATTGCTTTTCGTCTGCGCTGAAAAGTGGAGAAAAAAATCTTTGCACTTACAATAATTTTTGAAAGTGTTTTTATGCTATATTTTAAGGTTTTTTATGTCAAATTTGCTCAGATTTTTTACAAAGCTCATCAGACATCTTGAACAGACACCAAGAGAAAAAGCTTGGCATTTAGCATTGTGAGAAGCCTCTCACAAACGCTAATGAATTTTAAAATTATGGGCTTAGTCTGTTATCTATTCTTCACGTTTGGTGAGTAAACATCAGCCATCAGCAGATAAATAAATAACAAATAAAGTTTCAGTGCTAATTTTAAATAAAATTTATGAGAGCTGTATTTTGAGGGTGACTTTTAAAAAATGTTACTTGAACCAACTTTTATATCCATGCTTTAATACAATATAAAAGTACTATATTTAAGATTGTAGTATGGCAGCACTTAAAATTTTTGCCCTTTCTCTCCTGAAGTTTGTGATTACAGCATGTATAGAAGCATCATTGGGAGTGTAGTTTCCAGTGTTCAAACAGAACTGGGGAACATATGAGGGCAAATTCTTGCTCTGAACAAAAACATTTGTAGGCTTTAGATTATTTCTGGTTCCTTGCAAATATGACAGTGATTTAAAATATCAGAATAGGGGTTTAGAATAAATGGCATGTGAACTGTTTCTGTTCAGCTCATTTATCTAGATGGCCCTGGGTCTGATAGATCTTTAGACCTGATGATACCAAAACATGGGAGAAGGATCAAAAAGTGATTGTTACACAGCAGAAATGGGGATAGGGTCGATGTGACTATGGATGCTTGTCCTTGCAGGAGTAACTCTTCAGCATTTGTTAACACTTACTATGGACATAATGATAAAACATGCAGATTTCTAGAAATATTTTCCTACAAAAACAATAAATGGGATTTTGTGATTGTGTTTTAACAGACAGTGTAGAAATGAATTTTCAAAACTGAAATACTTTATTGAATCATTTTGTCATTCATGTAATTACTTACATGTAGTAAAGATGGGGCTGTGTATGGAGAAGTACCATTCCTTAATAATTCATCCTGCTGTGCTGGAAACATATCACACCCTGATGTGCTGGTGAGGCTTGCATGCTCTACCTGTTCACAGAAGGAACATTAAGACTGTCTTTTCATATTTTAAGTCTTAATTCTGAATTAGGTGTTTTGCACTAAGGATGTTTTTGAGCCAGATGTTTAGCTGTAATTCAGTTTCAAAATACTTGCAGGATTTTTTGGGTGAACTCTTCTGGGCTCTTTTGTGCAGAAAGTTAAACTGGCAATCACAGCAGTCCCTTCTGGCTGTAAAAATCTGTGGAGTTCCTGTTTGTTTCAGGACAGTCTGGATCAGTAAACTGAGGCTTTAATGTCTTTTTCTGTTTTATGAGGATGTGTACTTTAATGGCCATTTGAAAATAGGAACTCAAGAGATATATTCTCCTTGAAATACTTTAAACTGTCACAGTACTCAGTGTTGCCAGTGTAAATGTATTTCAGTATTTAAGCATGTAAATTGCAGGATTAAAAATGTTAGCTAATC
Source organism: Florisuga fusca (assembly GCA_038090715.1). Lineage (NCBI taxonomy): Eukaryota > Metazoa > Chordata > Aves > Apodiformes > Trochilidae > Florisuga > Florisuga fusca. The sequence continues at coordinate 4,785,390 of JAAWXA010000007.1, forward strand.
AGCAGCTTTATTATTATTTTGAATGGCAATGTTTCTAGTGCATCAAGTAGATTTTAACTTTTAAAATGTAATTAGAAACATGCTGGCAACTTGAAACACACTACCGTTTAAAAATAATGTATCTGCTGTTGTTGCAAATAATCCCTAATATTCCTATGAATATTAGGGAGATTGAGGGGATTTTCCTCTGTTTTTTTTTTTTCCCACTTAATTACTTTATGCTTTTGAGAGCACTTTGAGTCTAACTAGTTTCCTATTTCTGTTTATTTATTTTCCCTTTTTGATCTTAGGTATTTGGGAGTTCATGGTTACTGTCCTTCTCATCAGTGCCATCTATAGAAATCTTGGGTGGGATACTCTCTGCTAGGCTGTACAAAAGTGTGTATTTCAATGACAATGTTAAGGACAGGATTATCTCTCCCTTTTGGCACTTCTCTATGTGTTGCTATTTTGGATTTGATAAAAATATTCTAAAACCAGTCCTGAGACAGAGAAACCTGTAAAAAAAAGTTTTGAAATATCCTGATATTTATCACTGGAAGTTGTTACCTAGTGCTGCTTTCTTTGGCATTGGCCAGTCCTGGGTCTTTCTAAAGAACAGTGACTGCATTTTGAGAATTTGTCTTTGAAAGGGCTCTCACATCCACCCACTACTGGTCTTCATGTTTCACATAGCTTTGGACCTAATTTATGTTTTACTGCTTGATACGATGCCTGCCATTTTGTTTTTAAAAGTCTAGGTCTGTTTAATCAGAAAAAAAAAAACTTAATAGTAAAAAACCCACCTAACTTAAATGAGACATTGCCTTGTGGATGTGGAAGAAAAGATTTGTTCCTGGTTCTGACCATGGATGTGTCAGTATGTGATTGCCCTTGTCTTATGTGCTAGAGGAGAGGGTTTTGTTTTCTCCCTTCATTCTGAAGGGAAATAAGGCTTCAAAGGCTTCACATTCTGAAGAATACTCACAGAGTTAGCTTGCTGTCAGTCTCAGTGAAAGAAAAAATAAAAAACAGGGCTGGAAAGGGAGAATGGAGTGTCCTGCAGGCACTGAATGTGCTCCCTTTAGATAAGGGAGAAGACATTAGAGACATTGTGTGGATTGTTGCACTACTGCTGTGTGATACACAAATAGCTTTGTCTCATTTGCTTTTGGTTGCTCATCTTTCCCTTAAGTACACTTAAATTTTTAAATCAAACCAGACATTTGATTTTAGTTGCAAAATTATTTGTTGGCCAGTTCCATCTAGAGACAATGTTGGTTGAATGAATCTGAAAAGTAAATAAATTCATTATTTTTACTTAATTTTTACTTGAGTTTCACAAACAACTTAGGATACTTTTGAGGACAGCTATTAATACTGAATTTATGGAACTTCTTGAGGAAAGCTTTGCTTCAAAGTAAAGAAGTGCTACCATATTGAAAAAGTGAAGTCAGGTTACTAAACAAAGTCTAGTTTTTGTGTGGTTTTAGATGTCTTCTCTCCATCCCCCCCTGAGTTACTTAGCTGAGTTGATTTCAGTTAACTGTAAGGGACTATATTTAGAACTGTAATCACATGTATTTCAGATTCATCTGCAGAATAATTAGGAGCGTAAATTGCTACTGGAATTCATTCATGTCTTTCACAGTGATGGAAGGAACTAATTGGATCCGTGCTCCTCTGTGATGGAGACCAGATCCATGTTTTAAGACCCTACTTGTCATTCAAATGGAGATGGCAGGAACCCCTGCATCTAGATGCCTGTTTCAACATGTGCCTCTAGACTAACCCTGTCCTCATCTTCACATCTAGCTGTGTCCAGGGAGTAAGAAATATTTGAATATTGGGATTTATACTGCCTTCATCCTGCTTTCTGTCTCTGAGAGTGAGAGGAATTGTATCTTTAGCCAGATGAAACCTGTGGGCTGCTATTAATATCATCTTAACTCACTCCACCTTGTAGCTGGTTTATAGAGGCACACTGATGCTGTTTGTTGTGGAGTAACTTTTTTTCCTCATACCTTTTATATAAAGAAATGCTTTCAAGGACATACCTTATTAAGCACAGCAGTGTCAAGAATTAAAATGTCTTAGTCTGGTCCCACATTAATTACTTCTGTGCCATTTAGAAGAATCTAACCAATATGCTTTTTGAAATGGTAGAGTTTGTAGTGGTAATGCTAGCTTTGTGTGGCTGGTCTGCTGGAAGGAAGGAGTCTGAAACCAACTCATCAGGAACTTTTAAACCGAAGTTCGTGAAGGACCAGACAAAGCTACCTCCCATTAGAATGTTGGAGTTCTTTGTGCCCAGATCTCTATAAATCCAGCATCTTATTTTTAGAGAAGAAAATTTAAATTTAGGTTTATAACTTTCAGCACACAAAAATGTTACTGAATATAGTTGTAGATTCCTTGCAGTTTACAGCAGGAATTCTATCATATATGGGAGATTTTTATTTCCCTTTTTCTTCTAATAATTCATGGGTATTACAGGCCTTTGAGTCGTTCAGTTGTTGAGTAAATATTCTCAAATAAGACATTGCTAAAAGTAGGCATTTTTCACTCTGAATTCTGTTCAGCTACCTCTCAGTTCTTACAGTAAATTGACAAGGAGCAGTGCAAAGTTATGTTGGATTGTGTTTACTGGCTGTAGAATGAACAATTTTAGTTTTTCAAGAGTTAAACCAACAAGTGGCAGAAAATTGCTCTCTAAACTTTGCCAACTTTCACCGTAAAGCTTTGATTTAAAGATGTAGCTGCTTTTATGGCAGTAATCTTTTTTTTCCAACGAGCCATTTTTTCCTCTGTGAGAAACAGTGAGGTATTTTGCACACAAAAGGACTATAGGAGTAGGCATAATAGAGAACAAGTCTTTGTTATACACACGCAGGCTTCAAAGCTAAGTGGACGCTGGACTTGGAATAGTGAAATTTGTGTTATTTTTCTAGCTCTACCATTTTTCTGGTATTCATCAGATGTTTCACACAGATCCCTCCCATTTGAGTTACCTCACCTACATAAGGTGCCCAGCTTGTTACCCTGGAAGGCTGCTTTGGTCAGCAGACAAAAACTTTCAAAGGGCATTTTAAGTCACCCCAGATCTGAATTGTCTTCTGGACAATTGCCATCTTCTCTCTCCCCATAGATTGTAGAGGGAACATGGGGTAACCACACTTACTCACTTGCCTCAGTTAGATGATGTCTAAGGCTCATCTAAATTTTAGTGGAAAAACCATCTCTCTATCTGAGATATTTATGAGAGCTGACGTTATGTGTTCTATGAGTGCTAAAAATTAAGACTATTCATTATTTTAGTGGGGAAAAAATGTTACAAATTATTGTACTGTTAATTACTAGAACTGGAGGCAGCCATGATGTTGTTACAGACACAAGAGGCAGCTGTGCATCCTCTCTTCAGTTCCTGTTCAGTGCATACAGCACTCAATAGAAGCAATGGTGTCTTGCATTATAAGCATATTTTTTTTCCTTCTCATCCTCTTCTTTTCCTTCTGAATTTGTTCCAGATGGCCAAGATAGATGTCAGAGGGTGACCATGGTGAAAAAGCTGATTGTGTAACTGGTGGCCAAATGCGATAAAAGATGATTTTGCAGTCCCTGCTTCAGCAAAATGAGAAAAATCTGCCTTACTCAGATTTTCTTACTTTGGTCAGGTCATACCAGGTTCTTGCTTCTTACATGTATTTAAGGTCTGTTTCGCTACGTTATTTTCTTGTATTTACTGTAGATTAAAAGAGTGCCCAACAGCGTCTTTATTAAAATAAAGGTCATGTTTTTTCTTGATATATTGATCCCAGAAATAGCCAGCAAAGCTACCTTGACCTCATGGGTGATGACAGTAGTAACCAAAATACAAAATCTGTGAATAAACCATTTGCTTTTTAATGTCTGTGGTCTAGTAAATGTCTTCATTTTTGAGATGAAGGGGTCAGTGCTTCCCTCAAAATACATTTACCAGGGAACTGAATCAGTAGAGTTTTCTGGAAAGAGGGAATCTGGACAATGTATGGCTTTACAAACAGAAACAAATATTTTATGTATAACAATAAGATATTTGTTTCTCTTATAGTGGGATAATTCAGGTCATCTTCCACATCAGTCCTAGGTGTTGTGCTCTACGATGGATGCCTGCTGAGCTATGCTTTTAACAGAAAAAACCCACAACCCCAAAACACCAGAAACAAGTCCCAAAACAAACTTTGCAGTTATAGAGACTCAGTTGTTCAATATCCAAAATGTAGAATTGATTTTCTGTTGTTGCCTGGAGGCATGTCTTTTGTTAGCTCAGACACTCCAGTCTGATAGAGAGGTTCTTAAATAAAAAATTCCATAATGAGTGTGAGAAAATGTAAGACCACGCTGCATATTTGGGTAATAAATAAAGGTGATTTAATGCCATTGCATTCTAGGTTTTAGATCACTAGAAAGGTTACTGTTACTGAGTAAGATCTGGATTTTCTTAATGCCGCATTGTTTTCTTTCATGTGATATAATACTCCTTTTATATGAGCTTGGAAGTTATTTATTCCTAAACAGACATCTTTTTTGTTTGCTTTCTCATTCCAATTTTCACATTTATGTTAATTCTGGTGTTCAGTGTCCTCTTAAAGCAAAAAACCAAACCAAAATACACAGCATTTGTATTGGGTGTGTTACTCCTGTTTTTTACTCCCGCAACTACTCATAAAGTTGCCCAAGTTTTGTGTATTACATACAATTAGATTGTAAGCTCTTCAAAGCAGGACTCTTTAATAAGTTTACACTGTTAAGATGTTAATTTACTTTTATTCTGCTGCATAAATAAGATTTTTCATTTGTGTTTGTGGCTTCATTTTTCATTCTGTCTTCATGTTCCCATCGTTGATTTAATAGCAGCATTTGTACACCTAGATGTCAACATTGTGATACTTGAAAGGCAGAAACAAAAAGTTCAGGTGAAGCTACTTCTCTTTTCAGTTTTTCTACTTTTAGAAGGAGTCCTGGGGCCCCAGAATCTTCTTGCTCTGCTGTCTGAGACACAAACAGCCTGTGTAGCCGGGTCACAAAAACTTGAGAAAGAATCATTAATGAGCAGGCTCCACGTTACCTGCAGCATGGCTGTGAAAAAAGAGCTCACTGAAGGAAAAGGAATGGCCCTGGTGGGATGAACAGGTAGTATAGCAGTTGCTAAAGCCCTTCTGTGGTCCCTGAGGAGAAAAGATGTGGTAGGATGAATCCAGGTTCCAGAATGAACCACTTGTAACGAAGAAATAAGTAGGATCTTATTATGGCAAAGCATACAGTGAACAGAATATAGACTAAATACTAAGTATTTGGTACTTTCATCTGGGGGGCACTAAATATGCTTTCTGGTATGCAGAAATGCTGGAGAGAAGGGTAATTTTATGGAGAACCAGTCACTAACTGATCTTTGTATATTCCATGGGTAAGTATAGTTAGTCAAGTTTAAAAGCAGTATACTTAAATTTTTTAAATATGTAAAGGTAGCAGCAGTTGAACAGAATGTTTTGTAAAAAGTCAACACATTTTGTGAGGACACATTGGCAACAACTGTACATTGCTGCTATTCATCATTGATAATTTAAATTTCTTTTTAAGTAATCATTTTTTTCCTTATGGGAAATTAGACAAAACCTCTGAATCTTAACAGACAATTAAAAAAAGAACCCAGGCACTCTTTTATTATTATGGCTTCTCTGGTCGTGTGTGTGTGTGTGTGTGTGTGGTGTACAGCTGACACAACTTCATCCACCAGTCAGTGCTCTGTGGCAGTAGTGTGTCTTCATCTGAAGTTCAGAGATTGTACTTTAAGATAAATTTAATTCCAGAAAAGAGAATAAGAGGCTTTGGAAATGTAAAGTATGTACATGAACTTTTTGAAACTGTTTAGCTTAGGAAGAAGGAGACTGAGTGGGGGAGGGACATGACAAGTCACACAATATAGAAGAGGCTATAAAGGCAATAATGGTGGTTTGCTTCCCACATTGACATCTGGATGACAAGAAGTAGTTGCCCTGATTTACAGCAAAAAAAGTGGACATTATATAGCATGGAAAAAAACACTAGAACCTTCAGGCACTGGCATTAGAAGGTGAGGGATCTTGTGGACTTTGTAGAAGGTACCAGTGAGGTGAGGGATCTGTGAGATGGATGTCATCTGAGTCCTTCTGCACAGCAGGGAGGCAAACTGAAAACCTAACAGGGCTCCTCTATGTGCCTGTGATTGCTTTTTTGAGAATTCAACTGGCACTTTATATCATAACTCCTGCCCTTCATAGTAGTCTGACTTGCAGAGCATTTATCTCCAATGCATCATCTGAACAAGTCAATATTCTATGACAGGAAACTGCTGTGCCACTTCTGCCTTTTGCACTTGCTGGTGGAGCAACTGCATGTGAACACTGTTCAGCACAGAGCTGCCCATCCTTATTCTAGTCCAGTTTTCCTTACCATTTGCATGCCTGGTTTCCCCTTAGTTTACCTGGGAATATAATATTGCCCTGTTCTCTGAAATGTGCTCTGGTACTTGCACAGCACTGTTTCTCAAAGAATATTTGGCCCATTTTTGTCTGCTAACAGCATCAAGGCCTAGAATAACATCGCTTCACAACTAAACCATTCCTAAATGTGTTTTGTGGGAAAACAATCTGTGCAGAGAATTCACCAAGGTGACGGTTAATTTAGGGATGTTGTGCTTCTTTTTTACAGTTAACAGAGAGCGAGGGCAGCTCAGAGTGCAATCTTAACTTTAAATATCATTCCTTGAAATAGTGTTTCCACTGGCTCAAGAGTAATCACACACCATGTGTCAGTCTCCTCTGTATGCTGGTGTGGTTCCTAAAAGCAAAAATCACAGAGACAGGCCTGCCTGGTAATTCTGTGGATGATTAAACCCCCCTTTTTGTGTCCACTTGTTTTCTCTAGCAGGACAGACGATGGGTTTGTATGTCAGGCACACTCTCAGCAGCTGTTATTTTTCACTCTTTTTCTTGTTTGTTGTGAGTGTTCATCACACTGGGTGATAGTATGTGTCACCTATGTAATGCCTTATGCTTCCTCTAGGCTGCACAACCCATCTCTTGCCATTTCTTCATTAAAGCCATTGCAGACATGAAGGGCCTGAGATGCTGAGAGCTTTTGGGTTTGTACAGGGCCACGTATTCCCTGTCTGCTTTCCCTGGGTGCAATCTGCTAGATTAATTTACATCTCATATTTGTGTTCATATGTAAATATTTTATAATTGTTCTTCGTTTAATAGTTCTTTTGAAACATTGGAGCCTTTGGCTTGTGTTTTCGTCAATCGTCTCAGTGAACTGTTTCTTATGTTTCTTTCTAAAATTGAACTGGCTTACACCTCCAGTGTAGAAACTGCAGATTTTAAAATACAATCTCATGTAGGGGGTTTCAGGTGCAGGTGTGTACACCAAGCACTCTACACTAACCAGGATATATTCCTTTGTGTTTGAAGATCAAGATAGTTAAATGAGTTACTGATGGCTTTGTCTCAGGTCAGTCCTGAAGAAAGTTGCCTGAAAACTTCTTATAAAACGTTGCATCCCCTCCTGTTGATCTGTAACAACTCACTTTAATTTTTCGAGCTTTCCAGAGAAGAGGTGCAAAGTAAGAGATCTTAAAATAATTGAAGTAGGAAACAGTGCTTGCTCAGACCTCTGGCTCTTCTGCCAGTGGTCATCTAATTGAAGGTGTGAAGTCTCCAAAAGCAAAGTAGTCTTAAAGATGCTTTTCTTCTAAAGTTTTCCAAGTTGACTGAGAAAACTCTTTAGACTGAGAAAGACCTTAGATTTCTTTCCTGGTGCTCTGATTTAATTTCTCACTTCTATTTTGGCTGCTGCATTTTTTCCTCCCCTGGTCTTTATGCTTTTTCCAGCTTCAGTGCCCTACATTTTCCCAATTCTGGTTGTCCAGAAGCTGGAAAGGGTCTCCTGAAATGTGTTGGTGTGTTTTTCTATAAAAAGACACCTATACTGAAGACTTTGCAAGTCAGAAAATCATCAAAATCTCTCTTAGGAAAGGGAGCAGATATAATTACCCACAAGAAAAAAGAAACTGAAATAAAGCCCCCAGGCCTTTATTTTGTCAGCTCCGAGCTAGACCTCAGCTTATGTTAAATATCTCTCACTGGTGAAACAATATTTTTGTCAAGATTTTTCTGTACTATTGCACCCCAAAAGTCTTTTCAGTCACAGACTCTGATGCCAATGGGAGGAAGCAAATGCAAATATGATTCTAAATTTATGAACAGGCTGTTGTAGGCTTTGTGTTCTCTGAGTGACAGTAGGTGCCCAGTGTTACCTTGTACTGGTTTGGGGCACTCTTAACCAGCTGACTGATTTCTTGGATGTACAAGGTAGACATTTCCAACTGCTGATGAGATCGTAACCATATATTTGTAATCATTGGTAGCATCTGAGCTACCTTGCTTCATGGAAGGAGCTGGGTAACAAGATCATACTCCCACTGAAGGGAGCAGCAGCTCTTGCCATACTTAGAGGTGTTCAAAGCAAACCAATTTGTCTACAAACCCCTGGCCAGTGCTGTGTATGGATCCATACAGAGTTTGGTGTATATGGCTTTATTGTGGCCAGAAGGAGCACTCAGGACTTGAAAATAGGTATATAACAGTATCTGCCTGAATTATTTGATGCTTCCATGATCAGTTTCTTTGTTTTAAGTCATCATAATTCAACATACACTGATTTGAGGAGTTTCAAAAATGGAACTTCTTGGAGATTGGTTTTATCTTCTTATTTAGTTTCAATTGATCCTGATCTTTTCCAATTCAATTATTTTTGTTTGTAGCTATTTCTATGTTATTTCAGATCCAATATATTTAGCTTATCAAAAGGATAGATGGTTTGAATAACATCTGGAAGATACTGTTTCCTGTATCCTATAGCTGTTCCCATAGGTGTCATGTCATGTGAGCTGCCATGTGCTAATGCAGTGCTCTATACCTGCTTGCATGTATGGCTTTGTTTCTTGTTGAAAGTGTCCCTGAAAAACTTTTTGTATCTAAGCTATAATGTAGCTATGTTTTATTCAAATATAACTTGCATGGTATTAATGGTGCATTTTCTACATATGTTTTTAAAATAATTTCATCAGATGTATAAGCATTAACTCAACAGATATTCTGGCTTTATAGCATAAAGCTATATAGCATGTAGCTTAAAAAATCAAATTATATAAAAGAGTGTCTAGAAAGTATGGAGTATATAGAAAATGGATTAATCTCTAATGATACCATCTAGAATAATAACCCCAAGGAAACTATTTGCCTTTTTTATTCTTATATAGATCAATAGATTACATCAAGCAGAAACTCATTGCGTAGAAGAAAAATTGAATAATTTCTTACGTGGTAAAACTTTAGATTTTAGAAACGGTAAGAAAAAATAGAATGAAGTCCTGTATCACCTCACTGGGCACAGGTGAGGGTTACTTTTCACTGGTCTTTTGTTAGCAAATGACCTACCCAGGATCAACACAGAGGCCTACAACTTGGGATATTAAATTGTTCAGTGGATTTATGATCTTTCTTGAATTTGGTTTTGGTGTAACCACTGAAAATAGTGGTATCACAGAACAAAGATTTCTTGCTTGTATTTATGAAAAATTCTCACTGTAAGGTCCATGATTTATTTTGACTGCTAAAGATGAATTGTGTGCTCCAAGTGGCTATTGTCATCCCATACATACAGTGATCCAGTCCTTCATGAAAACCACCAGGCTCCTGTTCTTCATGATGAGAAGAATGTGTGGGAATTCAGAAACTTTGGTTCACAGAAATTTGGGCAGCAGGGAATATGGTTCTTATTTGACTATTGTGCTGCAGTCCAGGCAGTCAGTTCTTGCAGCTGAATATTATTTAAACTTTGTAGCTGTCAGGCAGTCCCAGAAGGCAAAATACTGGATGTTCCCGTCTGCTTTGGGTATAACTGGGAGCTGAAGATAGTCATCATCTTGAAGGAAGTACTTAGTATTCTTCAGACATGCCATATTATTGTAATATATCCTATTTCTGTTTGGTTGTCATGCAGAGGTATGAATGTTGTGTGGCAATGCTGAAAAGGCTTATGCCCCATCATGCTGGCTATTGTACAAATCCATATGAAGATCTGGTCCCAAGTAATTCCTAAACAGTGAAGTTTGTCAAAAAGGCACAAGGTTGCTTTTTTAAAAGCCTAGTCTGGTTCCAGAATGATTGGAGATTGAAATAATTCTCATAAACCTCAGTAGGTGGGGTTACACACACCTTCCCTGACATGCTAAAATATTCTTGGTCAAGCTGTTGTTCCAGTTGATAACATCAGTGATGGCTTTCAGCAAAATCAGGACAGCCTGTGGGTGACTGTGTCTCCCAGCACATGCAGCACATTATAGGTTATCTGGAAAACTATATACATTGCTACTTAGTGCAACTGTGCAGGAAAAACCTGGAAATCCATGCAGGAGCTTAGGGAGGGAGTGAAAATTAATGTATCCTATTAAAGCTAGAGAGTAAAGTCAGGCAGGAAGATAATTACTTGATCTGAGATTTAGCTGGGATTTAGAGTTAACTCCAGAACTCTGCTCCATTGCTCGTTGTTCAGCTTCTAGATTTTAGGACTTGGTTTGGGGTCAACCAATAGTAGGCTTTTTTAATATAGATGAATTGAAAAATAATAACTTAAGTGAAAATAGAACTCTGCTCATACCTCCAAGGGAGGCTACTTTTTTGTAGCTGTTTTTCAAAATAAGAACCATACACTTTGAGGAAGGAATGGTTAATGAAACATGTCAGCATTCTTCATCAAGTGACTTAAGAAAGAAGGAGTGGTAAAGGGTCTCTTGTGTGGTGCCCAAAGGGAGGCAGTCATTCAAATCCCATTTTCCTGATTCCTCAGAGTCTGCTCATGACCTCAGAATTGGATTTTCTGTAGTGACTTTCCACCACTCTCTGCTTCCTATGATTATAAATACTCTTAGGTTCATTCCATATGCATGTGCACTGGGGGGAAGGTGGATGCTTGATTACAACCCATGCTTTAAGCTATTCAGTGTTTGTTTTGTAAAGGGGAGCCAAGTACTCTCAGTATATAGATGAAAACATAGTTATCATAGGTGGGTTGGTCATGCTTATGAGGTCAGTGAAAGGTATGATGTGATTGGGGTTTTCCAGGCAAAAGAATCTGAGCTCACATGCAGAATAGGAGTAGATATGTAGAATATCCCAACCATACCCACTTTGTCCCAGAACTTTGAGGCTGAGGTCCCAGAACTTTTGGTTTGGGCGATCCATGATGGAGCCCAGCCAAGGTGTTCTGTCTTGGCCTTTATAAGAGCTGAAGGTTCTAAGTTGTTCCTAAGTACCCTACTGCCTTTAGGTGAAAGCAAGGCAATTGCCTAACCCTGAGCTGCCCCCAGGGACAGCTCTCCTTGAAATAAGGAGTTCCTTTTGGAGAAACCCTAAAGGTGGGACTACGCCAGAGAACTATGAGCTTCTTCATGTATAAATGCCTGTACTGCTGTAAAATGCCCCCTAATCTTCATATATATATGTGTTATATACATAATTTTTATATATGTATATGCATACATGTATATATACAAACATTTAAATACCATTGCTGTTTTATTAGTTGTTTTTCATTTCTCTGTCAAAATTCTTGTTGCCAGCCAGAGTTTTTGGGAGGAGAAAGAAATTACATCTTCTTAAACATTAATTATTGGTTGTTTCCCCTTTTTAAATTGTAATGTTAGCAATTTATGGTATACAATTCACAACTCTGCCCCTACCGTGAACTCATCCAAGTGTCACACCTCAAGGCCCACAACAGGGATGTTGTTCAAGATCCTTGGAGAAGCAAAGATGATTATCTTTTATGTAGTGAAAAAGAAGTTTTCTTTCAGTTACTTAGAAAAAAAAAGAATGGTAAGAGCATGTTGTTGTGCATTTCTGTGCCTTTTTATAGTACTTTATTGAGTTTAATCTAGCTAGAGAGTCTGAACCTCTTCTGGTAATGAAGCTTACATTGAACTTTACTGTAAGAGATTTAAACTGAGGCACTTGTTTCACTATAATTATTTTGTACCTCTCTTACTGTTTGTTAATCTTATTGTAAATGTGGTTTACAAGAAAGTGTAACACTTTACAAAAGTGTTTGCAGATATCTCAGTGTCAGACACTTGCATGTGTGGACATTTCTATGAGGTAGTTAGGATGAAGGTGAAGTCTTATTCTACATTTTGCTCTATTTTCTTACATGTAAGATGGTGATATTTGGTTTCTATACAATTTTGTGTCAGTCATGCTGTTGGCAAAAGACAACAAGTAGATAATAGCAGTAGGAGGAACAGAGCTCTCCAGAGAAAAGCTGGATTGCTATATTTGAGCCAACACATGAATGGAAGTCTGCTCTCAAAATCTCATTTTTACCAAAGAGGTAGATAGCAGTTTTATGTAGTGAGGGAACAAAAAACCCCAAAACAAAGCAAAACCAACTACCCTCTTGGACACCTGCCTTTCAGATACACATTTGCTATTCAGAGAACAGAGAACTGAGTATTGCAGTTGCCAAGCAAACACTTCACTGTCTTCTCTGCTTATGTTTTAAGGCCAGTTTTCCTGCATGTCTATCCATAATGGTTATTGTCTATAATTTTATAGCTTCTGCAAATTGTAATTTCGTCCAAACCCTATAGCTTCCAGCTGGTTTTGGATAAATGAAAGTTGGACACTTGTAGATACCATTTAAAAGAGCCTTTTCCATTTGAAAGGCTATCTCAGATATGCAATATTTTTTCTATTTTCATGTTGGGTTTATCTCTCTGCTTTGCCAGTGTTGCTTATGGCATACAGCTAATGACACAATGTAATGGCATTTGTTGTAAGTGTTCTTACATGTGTAAACAATGTCTTTAGAAATATGGAGTTAATATTTGAACATGTAAATACTTTCCAGAGCCAATAAAAGACATTTTTCTTCCTATTTTGTTGTGCTTGTTCATTTTTTAGATACTGACCGAGCTTTAGTGCTGCTGGAAGAATACTGTAAAAGACTAAAGAAGCCAGAAGAGCAACAGCTGAAAAAAGCCATCAGAAAGGTGATGGGCATCTTTAAGAGCAGCTTGTTTCAGGCACTTCTAGGTAGGTACTAATATTTAATACTAGATATATGCTCTTGAAGGCCAGAGCTAGGTCAGATCTGGTAACTTTCATATTGGTCACTGATTTGTGTTAACAATGAAACTGCACTTTGAGATGATCCTTCCAGGTTCTCTGTGGGGAAACTCATCCTGATATGCCAAAGGTATCTCCTTATTTGTAGTGAAAGAAAAAGTAACAAGAAAACTCATGCAAGATAAGGCATTGAGTAGTTATTCCTAAACCTTGCTGCCTTCCTTTGTTCATTGGAAGTTACTGAACCAGAGTAGGATATAGCTATTTATGTAAAGTTGGAGATGAAGCCATCTGTAGGTAAATGGGCAAAGTTTAATTGATTTCACTGACACTGAGTAGCATCTAAAATCGTTGTGTCTTTTGTGTTAATTTTTTGTGAAAAGAGTCAGCCAAAGGAACTCAGAAATGTGTCAAGAAAAGTGCTCAAGGACACAGTGAAATTTTTGCAGAATATTCCCATCCATGTGATGTTGTGGTGTCCAAAGAGATCTGCTGGAGGATCACTCAGTCTTATTTCCATTTCGTTTCACATTATATATTATTTGTCAAAATTGAGCATTTGATGTTTTGAACCTTTGTATAAAATAACTTTCATAACTTATTAAGAGTAATTTTTTAAGGTCATGAATGTGCCCATGTTCTGTAGCCTCTCTGTTGTCCCTTGTACTGCTCTGTGCATATGTTTCCAGTCATGAAAGTGGTGATAGTTACTGTGCATCACTCTTGCTCTCCTCTACCCTCTTGCATTGGCCCCTCAGTGTTTTATTCCTTCACAAACATCTGTAAATTTTCTGCAGAACTAGTTGGAAGGGTGCATTTCTTAACAGAAATAATATTTATGGAAGCACAGGTACCTTCAAGTTATGTTTCTCCAAGGCCAGTGTACCAATTGTGTGCCTTGCAGAGCTACATTCAGGAGCAATTAGATAAAATTTGATTATACTTCATTAAAGTAGAAGCCCATCAATACCACGCTGTTCCTGTGAATATAATGAAGGTCTGGGAAGAGTTTCAATAATTTCTCTACCTTTTATGAAAAGTGTACGTTTACCATTCTCTAAAATTTCCTGCAAATGGAAGTAATTAATGACAATGCTATATTACTTGTAACTGCTGTCTGCTTCTTTAGAGTGGTTAGCTTTATTTTATAAACCCTGCATAATTTTAAATTGCTGGATATTCTTTAAAAAAAGGAAGTGGATTAATAATCAAATGGTATTTACCAAACAGTTATAAACAGACTTAAACTAAATAATGAAAAAAAAAGACAGGATATTTTCTATGTTATTTTTATGAAGGTAACTAAGGATATGGAAGTATTTTATTTGCTGAAGAAATACACAAGTCACAGAACATTAGCTGTACATTTACTTCTGTAGTACTTTGAAGTAATCCTTCAAAGTGTTCCAAACGACGTGTGCTTTGTGTGTGGCTACACAGCAATGTTTGCTGATGTACTACATATGCCAGAAATGAAAATGTGGTTATAGCTACATTTAGGTTGAAGCCAAAGGATAAATGAAGTCTTTTGATTGCCACAATAACAGACTGAGGAGTGTGATGTTACAGAAGTTAGACAGCATTTTAATTTGTAGACCTTTGGATATCCATCTTATCCTTGTTTTTAAATGCTTCTTTTTATAATGAAGATTTGGGAATTGCAAGACATGTTAAAAGTCTTATTTTCTATTGGTTTGCTGTTTGGTTGGTCTAGATTCTTGAATAATATAAAAGAGTGACTTCTCATCATTGCTTTAAATGTGGTAGGTCATGTTATTACACAATCAATAATGGGATTCTTGCATAACTGGTATTTCTAAAACACCCACTTCCATGACATCTGTTTTAGCTTCCCATAACAGTTTCTTCCATTCACCTATAAATCAGACTGCCACACAAAGAAATATCAAAGGCAGAGCTTCTGGTTTTCAGGTTCTATACATCTACTGTTATTTTGTCTTTTATACTTACAGAATGTCTAATGGTCTTGAAAGTGTCCATTTTTGCATATCTAATCTTGATAAGACTTAATTTCCAGAATCTGAGTTTTCATTGCTTTCCAAAACTTTATCTCATTTACAACTCTCAAACATTGGTTTCATCCAGAATTGATTGAATTTTCGAATATTTAGGATGTAACTGTTAATGAAAACTGCGATTTTGGGTACAGAATCATTAAACTGGATGCAGAAGGACACATTCTTACCAGATGTAAAGTTAACATAATTTTATGTGCCAACTGTTTATTGCTGAACAGGAGAGAAACATGAGAAAAATCAGGATCCAATATTTTTGGTACATACATTCTAGACATGCAAGAAGCATCCAAAAATATGGAAGTAAAAGCTCTGTGAGTGATTTACTGAAGGATTATTGAAGGATTGTCCTTTTACATTTTAATTCAGGTTCAAAAGCATCTCCCTCTCCCTTTGGGCTGTTCTTGTTGCTGGACTTCTTTCTAGAGACACTGTGTTCAGTTTCAGCTGAGTTAGTTGCTAAGAGGCACATTTTCAAAGCAACATGTGGAGCTGCAGTCTCTGGAGTCCCATTTACACTCCAGTGGCCCAAACACAATGCTTTGAAAATCCATCCCTAGGAGGAGGGAGGAAGAGAAACTCTTCAGAAGGAGCACGCAAGGGGAAGAGTGCAACTTTAGATATTGACATAACTCTTGAGTTAATTCCAAACTATTTGCACCAAAAGGAGTTTACTCATATTTCCATGTGTGGTGAGGAGTTATGGTGCTGTTGTCATGGAGTCTGTAAAGATTTTTGCTGTTTGTAAGATCATCCATAGCCAGATGATGTTAAAATCTCAGGGTCCTCTCAGATTGTAGCGCATGTTGTTCTGAAGTGAATGTTTATTTTTAAAAAACCCTGCAAGGAAGGGCAAATTAAACCTGTGGAGATCCAAATGCCTTGTTTGTTGGGATTGTCTCATAATGGGGCATCTTGAAGGCATTGTGCAGAAATAAAAAAGAGGAAGATAATGAAAGAGAGTAATAATAGTCATCTGGATATGTCAGAACAACCAAACATTATATTTTGATGTTCTGTTCTTTATGAAACGTAACCAGGCTTTATAGTGCAATACACAGTTTAGTACAATTTGTTTCTAAAAACTTCTGCTATATAGTTGTCTGGCCTTCATTTCATTAAGAAAAGTGCATGATTTTACAGCTTAGAAGGCCGTTCTGTGGAATGAGAATGGATGAAAGAGGTTTATGTTTGGGGTAGGTTTTTACTGTTTACTATATTTTTTCAGTAGATATAATTCTATAAAACATAATTTTGTTTGCAGAAGGAATTAAAGTGCCACAAATAGCTGTAATCATCTTATACAGTATTAGGTAAAAACTAATCTCAATAGGTTTTTCTAAAATTCGGATAAACCCAATCTGCAGTGGATGACGTGTTTCCGGAGGACTTTGAAACCATGTTTAATGTTTTTTTCTCAGGCTTGCAGAACATATCCTGAATTTTAACATTTCAACTAGAACCTGTATCACCTTCCTTTTATTTATTTATTTGTAAAAACTGATATTTTACCATTTCTGCAAAATAATGTGGATGTTATAAAACGTTCTGTGCAAGAATTCCCGTAGTAAGCATTACTGTGAGGATTACAGCATTTACTGGTCATCTGTGGCACAGCCTGTATTTAGAGACTTAAGATATAATTTTATGGTTTTAGTAAGAGAGTTTTTTTAGACTCTACCTCATACCTCATACTTTTAGATAAGCCCTATTATGAGAGTCAAAATTAAGGGAGCAATAATGCCTTTTAAACTAAGTAAAAAGGGAAGTCAGAGTATTCTTCTGCAGAGAGGTCAAGAGCACAAGTCTTATGAGGAGATACTGAGGGAACTGAGGTGTTTAGCCTGGATAAAAGGAGGCGGATGGGAGACCTTCTCATGCTTTATGACTACCTAAAAGAAGGCTGGAGTGAGGTTACTTCTGCCAAGTGACAAGTAAGAGGATGAGAAGAACGACCTCAAGCTGTGGCAGGGGAGGTTTAGATTTGATATTAGGAAAAATTTCTTCACTGAAAGGGTTCTCAGGCACTGGAACAGGCTGCCCAGGGAAGTGTTGGAGTCACCATCCTTGGGGGAATTTAAAAGACATATAGATGTGGAGCTCAGGGACAGGGTTTAGTGGGTCTTGGCAGCGCTGGGTTAATGGCTGGATTTGATCAACTTAAAGGTGTTTTCCAACCATAATAGTTCTGTGATCCTGTAATCACATATTACTTTTCTATTAAAGGTTTGTGTAATTTAAGTGGCAGTAGTGTTATATTAGTATGCAGACTTTCATGAATGTAGTTGTATACTGTGATCCTCCATGGTAATGGAGGGTGCTATAGGACAGATAGGGTATATAAAGAGGGCATAAAGTGTAGCTGGTTTAGAGACTCATAGCAAGTCCCCCTTTGCTTTAATTATTTTAGGATGTACACATCTTTTAAAAAATATCATAGCCATTAATGAATGCAAACATTAGTATAGCATGAAGCAAGTCAAGAGTTTGTTTTCCTGTGGTTTTGTCTTAGCTTGATTGACTTTAGTGTCTGCAAAGCTGGGAGCTGGCTCTGAAACTCCCCTTGCACTTAAGGGGATGGTTAAATGTCAGGATAGTTTAGATATGAAAGAAACTAGAGAGGAACCTATCACAGCAGTAATGATGGGATGTTGAAACAGGCCCCTGCTAGAAAAAGAAAATGCTAAGAATGAAGAATGGAAAAGAATTTGGTAGATGTAGCCATGCATGTCAATTAAATGTAACGATAAAAAGTGCCCCCGCTTTTAGGCTTACATGTTGAGAAGAAAAATCATGGTTTTGACCATACTGGGAGAAGAATGTGGAGGCAATTAATGGAAATAGAAGGAATTTGTGTAGGCTTTTTGTGTTCAAGGAGAAAACCTTTAAATAGTGACAGAATGATATTTGAAACTGGAGCGAAGGAGGAGGGTCAGGACTGGAGAACGGATGTGTAAAAAGCAGGATAAAAGGTGAAAAAAGCAGGAGACCTGCAACATAGTCCTGGGCTGGAGATGGAGCCTGCACCAAAACAGGTGCTGAAGAATAGTTATGGATGTCAGAGGAAAAGTCAGGATTGTGTAACACTTTAAATATCTAGTGCTGGTCATAAACTCTGGCCCTCAGTGTTAAAAACCTTATGAGATTATCACAACAGGCATAGAAATAATCTATAAAATACCACGGGTTGCTGTCTGGTTCTATGATTTATCTTTGAGAAATGCTGCAGTGATTGTTTTCAGGCTTTTCTGTGCAACTATCAAGACTTCTTTTTGCACCTCTTTGAGCAAATGTAAAATTTGATGTTCATAGCATCACAGAAAACAAAGCGATGCTAAATTTCACAGGGCTTCTGGTGAATCTTTTAGAGCTGAGGATACCAAAATGGGGAACATTCCTGATGATCACCTTCCTATGGTGATGGTGGGCCTGGCTAGAACCAATCTTTCTCAATCCACAGGAGGAATCATGCTTCAGCGTTTAGTGCTGTGTCAGTGTTTCAGAGATGAAAAGGATATTAAACAAGTTGTTGTAATGTGAAGCTTTTCAACAGGGAAGCACGACTGGGTGTTATCTATTCGAACTTGCAAAGTTTGCTTGCAGTAGATGTTTTTAGCCTACTTGTGTCTTTGGCACTTACAGTGCTCCTGAATGTAAGGTTATTGATCTCATATGCCATTGGTCTCTAGACTTAATTTCAATGAGCTTGTTTCTGGGCATATCAGGCTATCTCACCTCCTGTAATGACACCGAATTACACAGCCAATCCTGTGTCCTGCCCAGGGACATTAGGCAATCCTTTTGAAAAGGGTTTGAGTCCAGCATTCACAAAGTCAATAGAAAAGCTCCCATCAATTTGGTTTGCCTTGGATCATATGTTGGAGTGATTCTTCCAGAGACTGGTATTCAGACCTTCCCTGTCTGAGAAATAAAGATTCTTCTATAGCTGTAGCTAAAAATACTGAAATCCTCCCTGACTATTACAAATGTTGAGGAGCAAAGGAAATTTGCAAAAACCCTTCAGTGCTCTGTCACATTTGAGAAGTGCTCAAATGACATCTCTGACAATGGGGAAGCCTGTTATTACTGTGCACAGAGTCCTACTTTCCCAAACTGGCATCCTTTGTTGTGGCATAAATTATAGCAGAACTGAAATTTAAATGCAAGAGCAGCATTTGTTTTGCCTGAAGACAGCTGCAGCTGCTTTTATTCTTGCAGTCCAATTCTCTTAGTAAGCAAATTTGTGCTTTCTTTCAAAAGAGCTAAAGGTAGCGGTGCTACATCTTGGGGCTGGTTTGAAGCTGTGTAATCATTTTTTTGTTTGTTTGTTTTTTGGGGTTTTTTTTGCAATCTGGGGTCTGGACTGCAGCCAGCTTGAGGAACTAAACCTCGTGGTTTTCCAATGGAAGCCTGGTTGCACAGAGTGAACAATTCGTTCTGAAAAAAATGGCAGATCTAATGTAACTTGTTTCCTGAGGATTTTGGCCCACCACCATTTTTTCTCCCCTGGCAATATCTTCATTTCTCTTCAGGTCTTCTAGCTCTCCCCGCCCCATGGTACCTGCAGATCTCTTGTAGGAGCTGAGGCTTCTTCACATTTACAAATTTGCAGCAGGAGTGGGCAGAGGGTTTAAAGTTCATTGGTGAGAGCTGGGAGATGGATGCACATTGAGGAGGCTTATCCTCCTGAACGTGCATCCATGTTACTATAGGGAAATCCATCTGAATATATCCACAGAGGGGAGCGTAAACTGAGGTCTGAAATGTTATGTAGTTTTTCTAAGTTGTGGAGGAACTGAAGTATTTCTGCATTTCTGAAAATCACAGACTTACTTTTGCCTATGGGACTCACTGGGTGTACAGAGATGCCTTACGGGGTAGAGATGAGGAGCAGAGCCAGGGCATGGCACTCCCTGTTCTTACTGGCCACCTTGGAGATGTGAGTAGCCCTCCCACAACAAGGCCTTAACATTAATTTAGTTATTTTCAACTTTGAGAGATAGCATGTGGGAGGAGATATGGGAATCTTGTGTGAGTACCCTGATCCAGTTTTTGTTTGAAAGAATTTAAATATTTAAAGATTGTGAATTACCAGAAATTACCTGAACCCAAAAGCAAAGCTCTGATACCTCTTACATTTGTGGGAATTTTGCTTGGGATCTCATCCTTATTGACCTTTTCCTTAAAGAATTGCACAAAACCTTGTAATAAAAATGCTGACAGACTCAGGAAAATTCAGGGTCCCAGCCCAGGTCTGTGTTTGGATTCTCAGCCTGTACGTGTACAGTAAGAAACTGATTACAGCATAATCACTTGTAATCCTCATGCAACCCTCTACTCATGTTTTGCTGCCTCTTAACCAATGAATGATAGCACTGACATCACGGCCAAGGAATTCAGAAGCTTTGTGGACTTTTGTCACACAAAATGCAAAAAGCTGTCCATTGGAAAGAAAGCGATTTTAAGATGAGTTTTTAATATGAGCAATGTGATAATTGTTGAGCTTATTAGTTTTCAATATCCAGCAAGGAATAAAAGCCATTTTTTGTTCCTGTAGTGTTTTTTTCTGAAGTGTGTCTTGGCCATATGGATTCCATGTATAATTAGAATTAATAAAATGCAGTTACAGCAGCTGTTGCTGTGTGGCTGCTGTCCCAGTGTGAAGCTTTTGTTTCTCTTTGCATTAAGTAGGGGTAGCCCTTTATCACTGGTTTGTGATGAGAACTAGAGACAAGTTATTGAAAGATGCATTTAGATAATCTGATTTTATTTTGAATAATGTATTCACCTTTTTCAAGCTGAGAGAATATAAAAGAACAATGAAATAGATTACTTTTTTGGGGCATAAAAGAAAGAAAGAATGGATTAATGTCTTGCTAATGTAGTTTGTACATCTACTCATGAAATGGAAGAAAATAATCTGGAGCAAGCTGTTCCAGCAGTAATCCCAGTGTTTATTTTTGTCTCTAAAATAGCAGAGCTGTTTTCTGTCTCTAATGTTTTGGTCTGCAGAGTCACTGTAGGAGAGATTGTGATATGATTTTAGTTTCATGACCAGAACTTTTTAAGGGGCTGCATGGTAATTTTGAAATCACAGAAACATTTTAGCATTGAAGAGTGTTACATCTTACAGTTTTCAAAGCTGCTCTAAATTAACCAAATCTGTTGCCTGGTGCCACCCCCGTGTCTCTGGAATCCCAGGACTCTTTTCCTTAACTGCATCCAGTGTCAAGGGAGACAGTGAAAAACACTGATGTAAGGGATTTAAGTGCAATGGGATTGAAAAGGAACATGAATGGAAATAAATTGGTTAATGCTACATATACGTACATATGTATATATGTGTATAATACTTATGTAAATGAATTTATATATATATATTAATAGGTAGCTGTGGATACCGTATTTATCTCACACTTCTATAGTTTGCTCAGGTATGATTCTGTATTTGGTGTTCCACTCAGTATTAAAATAAGTCTTGACAAGAAATATTGGACTGTGTTGTTCATTTCCATTGTGTGTTTATTCTTTCGTGTGGTCCATTTTCTGTGACTGTCACCTTGGTCTGCCACTGACATAATTGTGAGTTCTGTTCAAAGACAACTGAACTTATGTCTTTCATTTGTTCTTTCCTGTCTCCATTTTGTCATCACAGTTGTGGTGTTGAATTTCTGCTGATGTAGTTGGTTAAGGCACTATTGCTTAAAATCCCAGGCAACAGAAATAGAAAATTGCTATTATAATGCTTATCATTATGTTATGTTGCACAGAAATGATGTGGTATTTCAAAACCAAGTGAAAAGAACAGAATTAGGTCTGTGGTCAGAGGAAGGGCAGTGCTATAACTAACGTAACTTTTGTCACTAGTTTGATTCCTGTACATACATACAGTGTGATACTTCTTATTTAACCTCAAACTGTTTTTTTTCACTCAGTGTGCAGAAGTGCCAGGACTCATCTTATAAACAAGTGTTTAATCCACTGCTTTCCCAGCATTATGTACTGTGTGAAGAGGTCATTGTAGTTCTGTGCTACAAAGGTGGTATCAAAGCTCTGAAAAATAGAGGTAAAAATATCTATTTACTTTAGAGGCCTGACTGGAGACACTTCGGACCTGATACATCACCATGTACACCAATGTTTATGTCTGACCACAGCTCCAGCTGCAACAGGGAGTATCATTATTCCATAAAGACTGCCCCAGTGTCTCATTTTGGGCACTTAAAACATGAGGATCATCTGATGGGTGATTTTTTTTTGAAAAATACATCATGTATGACTTCTCGACCATCACTGAGTCTCTCCGTAGGAATCAGAGGTCATATCTAGTTCCCAGCCTGGCATTTAATACTCTTAAGCTGGAGAACCTGCAAGAAATCTTACCAGTCTCAGCCTTTAAGCTGCTGAGATAAATGGTGCACAGGTTTCTCAAACAGCTGCCCCAGAGCAGGCCCATGGGGTTTACTGAATAAAGTGTCAGAGCAGAGAACAGTGGCATGTGACCATACACTTATATTGTGACACTTTCTAACTTTGGGAATTACCCTTATGACCTGATCAGTGTTATGAAGTTAATTTTACATGGTGTTTTCCTAGACTTTAAGGAGTGTAGAAAAAGCTTCTCACTGCAGATTCCACTGTGTGATGATACTCATCATGCACGTTTTCAAGTGAGGTGGAAACTGTTGGACTCTTCACACCAGGCTTCACTGCTTCAGCTAATGGAGATGCTGATGCTACTAAAAGGTACTTTTTCCTTTCTCTTAGAACTGATTGTTATCCCAAAGTCCCAATAGCTGGTTTAGATGAATTAGATGGTTTTCTTCTGCAAAATCAGTATTTTGGAGGCATTTTTCTTGGAGGTACTGGGATTGGAATCACCATCATTTTTTATGAACAAAGGAAATGTCACAGCAGATGATGTCAGAGCAGCTCTGCTCAGAGGACTCACTTCCAGATCCTGGCAGTGCCACTGCCTTGCTCCATGTCCTGGGCCAGTCCTCTGCTTGAGAATGTGGCTCAAAAGTGCCCTTGTTCCCTTCTCCCAATAAAATTCCAGTTATATATATATATGTGCATATACAGATATATATATGTATTTACGTAAAAATAATATGTATTCACAATATTACATATATACATACACACACAAGTGCACATATATGCATAATAAAATTTAATCTTTACATTTATATTCATATATATGAATGTTCATTGTCATCAGGGAACTTGGTAGGAGATTCATTATCTTCCCACAACTCAAATACCTGCAGGTAGTAGGAGGATCTGTTGTGGGGGAGTAACTTTCAAACCAGATATTAATTAGATAGCAGGAGAAATCCAACCTAACTGTAGTGGGACAGGGGGATGGATATAAAATTGTATTGTATATTGGGTATTTGCCCCCAAGTCATGCTTTTTCTTGAATTCTTTTTAATTTTCATTGCTGAACTGCAATATAAAACTGAAAAGTCATATTTTTCCCTCTTTAACCCTAAAACCAAAACCAAAAAACTATTTCTATTTTCACCATTTAATACCCAGCCTGCCTTCAGTGCCATTGAGTTTTGTTGGGATAGACTGTACTTCTTCTATTTGTTTTGTGTTTTAAATTTTTAAAATACAATTTGGAAGAGAATAAATATACTTGGAAAAAAGTAACTCAGCTCTTTAAAGTAGTCAAACAATTTCTCTAAATAAAGTTTAGAGTGACATCTTGTGGTAAGCTTCAATTCGAATCTGTGTATCTGTTGTACTATTTTATTTTGTCCACAGTAGGTGTAGTGTTTTCTGTTTCACAATATTTCTTAGCAGAAGGAAATAATGACTTCTGAATAATAATAATATAATAATGGGTCTTCTTCCCATTCCTGTGGGGTGGGATTTGTGAGATGTCAGAAGACATTGCTGTGTGGTGTAAGGATCCTACAGGCGTGCTTTATCTTTTACTGGGTGAAGTTTATCTTGTAAATACCTGTATTCATCTCCAGTATTTTAATCTCCAATTGAAGACATGTTAGTGTTCTTTCAGCTGTTGACTATCTCTTGGAATTGCTCAAGAGTCTCTATTAGCCATGATGCCAAAGCCAGCAGGAGCACAGCATCTCTTAGCAATGTCTGTTTGTGCTAATTCATTATCCATCCAAAGATTTGCTTGGTTTTAGACAAAGATAAATATTTCTGGAAAGCTGACATGAAGGATTAGTTAATGAAGAAATGAAATCATGCTGTTTAAGATCACAGAATCACAGAACTACTTTCATTGGAAAAACTTTCAAGATCATTGAGTCCACCTGTTAACCTAACACCTAAAAGTCCTTTAACTAGACCAAATCCCTATGTACTGTGTCTGTATGACTCCTAAGTACCTCCAGGGATGGTGACTCCACCATCCATATTCAGTATGGATCCCTATTGCAATAGTGTGGATCAGACTCCAGGGTACTGGATGGTGTAACAGGTGCCACCACCAAACCTTATCTCAATGCCTAGCACATGCTTAGAAAATAGCTTTGTGCAAGATGTCTGAAAGAAATACTAATCTCTTCAATGCAAAGTGGGGATGTAGAGTGGTTTTGTGCTTAGAGGCAAGAAAAGGAATTGGGAAAACATGTAAGATTTGCTTTTGGAAGACCCTCTGCAGAAATGCAGGCATAGTGGCCCTACAGAGAGTTATTGTCAACTCAAGCAAAGTGCTGCCTGGTAAGATCTCTCAGATCAGCCATACAAAGATCTATTCCTATTCCTCAACACTGAAGAGAGAAAGATGCTAATATTCTACTCACTAGAAGACACTTGACCTTTCTAAGAAATAAATTCTTCTTAGTGGAATGGATTCACTAATGTATGTCAAAAGCAAAGTCCCTCTACCATTGCTCCATGGTGCATCAGGCTTAACAAGTGGTTCCAGCCCTGCTGTTATGTGTTGTGAATACAGGAGACCTGATCCAGGAAAGGATTCTGTGTTTGTTCAGTTCAGCTTTTTATTGGAAACATTTTTGTCATGTGAGAGCACCAGCCCTGGGCAGTGACTGATGTGATATGCTGGTAATGTTTCAGATCTTTAGCTTTGTGGTAAAATACACAAAGAACTTGAGGCCCAAGAAGCCCAACTTGGTGATCCTAAAAGGGCCATCTGGTGACCTCGTTCATTAATTTGATGGAAAAAATAAAGACGTGATGTTTTCAATTAAGATGAATGTTTGGCTTGCCTGCCAGAATTGTTTCTCATTAATAACTAAGCACAAGTTAAGCTGTTAATATAATCTGAATGCTGAAACTGGAAATGCTGATGTAGATTTGGTGTAAAACTAAGCAAATGATTTGGATAGCGTACCATAATGGGCCAGCTGGTCAAATATAGTTTAGGAAAAGCCAGTGAAAATTGCATTTGAAGTACACAAAGTGTGAATAAATGACATATTTACAGAGATAATGCTGGAGATTTCATTGGCAAAATGCCTCCACCCATGCCAAGTCTATTGAAATAGTAAAGACATTTTTAGATTCATTTAGGTACCAGACTAATGCCAATCTTGTTTAAATGGCCTCTTTTTGTCACAAGTGACTGGTGATGATGTTTCATGGTAAAGTAAAGCTGTCTGCTCTATCAATTTGGTTTCTGCTGTACAGACAGCAATGTCCCTGTTGCAGTTTTTTGAATGGCTGTTTGGTGAATTTTATCCTGTTATGAATCTGAATCTTTTAATAGTTTTCATCTGCCCAAGCAAGAACTTAGTTTTTGAGCTGAGATAGATACACTAGATGTTGAGTAGATGCTGGACTGTTGTCACACCCCACAAGGTGGGTGCAGCCCTGTGATGTCTCACAAAGTGAGCACGGCTCCCCAGAGGTGGGGGCCAAACCAAATGCTACATCCCACAGAGTGGGCACGGGTGGAGTTCCCCAGAAGTGGGGGTCGACCCAGAAAGATTTGGAGTGGACCCCCTTGCTTTCTAAACTCCTTCAGAGAGGAGCCCAGGAGCAGCTAGGCCCAATCCTTCTCCTTTAATTAATCTCTTTTAACAACCCATTCAGCAAGATTAAGTTCAGGAATTCTCGCACGGTACTCAGGAGTAAGATTATTATCCAGGATGTTTCTATAAAAGCACAACTTTACTTAAAAATGAGTAAGATTATAAAGCATGTCAGATTATAACTAGCAGAATTAGAAACAATGGTATTTTCAAATCAATGGATTACAATTTAGCAAGACTTAAGGAAAGTGTCAAAACAACAGGTTACAACTGACACAACTTAACAAAGCAATGGATAGTAAAACTTAACAAAGTTGGAAACTATGTCCCACTCGTACAGAGATTAGGTTAGAAACACAGACAGAGAGAGAAAGATGAAGAGGTAGGAAAGATATCACCACCCTTGGATCAGTGCTGATCTCAGTAGGAAGTTGTGGTCCTTGGATGGTGGGCCCACATCCAGCGTTTCGAGTGTGCCTCTTTTATGCCACCTGACTCCACCTTTTCAGGGGGGGCTTTGGCATATCTTGCAAAGCCAGGTGTGCACTTGGGCCCCTCCAGATGGGATGACCAGGCAATAACCCTCATTTTTGTGCATGGGCCCTCTTTACCCGGGGCACACACAAGGTGGCACTCTGCCTCCTCAGGTGCAGCTTGCCTGCCCCTGTCCCTTATCTAGTAAGGGCAGTGTCCTGCCTGTCAGGGTGGCCATCAAACAGATCTCCCCTTGCAAAGACAATGTCCAGCTTATTGGGATGGCCACTAAAGGAGGAGCTGCTCTTGTGAGAATAGGGCCCAGTTTGTCAGGGATTTATCAAGACCCCTAGGGTAAATGAGGGTCTCTCCTTGAGAGAAGAGAGTCCAGGTGGCTATCAAATGAGACCTTCACCCAAGCACAATGTCCATTTTGTCAGGGCAGCTGTTTTGAGACAAATACTCTTTTAGGGATTCTACAACTGTGAATCTGTAAAGAGCTTTCTCCATAATACAGGACATGATCCGGAGATGGCATTGCACAAACCACCATTTTCCCTAAAGCAGTGACTTCCAGGGGGTGGATTCTGCACTGGCAGGAGACAGACATATCCTGCTACAACCCACTGCTGCAATCCTTAGGAGAAATGGGGCAGAAACCTTGAGCCAGCTGATGACCATTGCTCCTGAGTATGATACTCCATCCTGGGTGGGATGATCTCATCAACTGGGCAGTGTTTGAATGGGAGGAAGGAATAGCTTTTTGAAGGCTTAGTTATTGACTCCTCT
Source organism: Florisuga fusca (assembly GCA_038090715.1). Taxonomy (NCBI): domain Eukaryota; kingdom Metazoa; phylum Chordata; class Aves; order Apodiformes; family Trochilidae; genus Florisuga; species Florisuga fusca. The sequence goes on from JAAWXA010000007.1 coordinate 4,812,849, forward strand.
GAGCTTTAGCCAGATTCTCCGACCCTCTTTCATCAGTATAAAGAAAAAAAATCTTACTGTGCTGCGAACATTTAAGTCTCCTGGCTCATTGTGTGAGAACATAACCAAGATTCTACCAATTCTGGCCCAGATTTTGTACCAGTGTTCCTCTTTCTTGCACCTCAGAGGTGTCAGACTTCTGTCAAGATCCTGCAAGATCCTCCAATATTGCTAATAGCCATAACAAATTTAAATTTAAACCAGAGGTAGCTGAAGGAAACCAGTCACCCACAGAGTTTGGGGGCTGTTGCTTTAAGTAATTGCTTTCTAGCCATGTAAATCCCCCTGGGGTTTCTTTTGGATTAAGTATTCCTTACTTCTTCTCTAAAATCTCTTGTTTAATATTCATGTGTGTTGTTATCCTGCTGAAGTGCAGTAAGGGGGAATTCATTTCAGTAGCAAACAAAGCTCTACTTAAATATATCCTTTGCCTACTTCAAAGCAGCAGTATGTGAGTTAATTATTATTTATCAAATGCACTGAAGTCCTTGGATGAGAGGCGCTATAGCTGTGAAAAACATTGTTTACTTAGAGCTCTTTTACCTGGCTGTTTTGACCATTTACTAAATGCACTTGAGACCAATCATAGAATCATTAAGGTTGGAAAAGACCTGTAAGATCAAGTCCAACTGTCAGCTCAACACCACCATGCCAACTAAACCACGTCTTCAAGTTCTGTGTCTGCAACTTCTCTGAACACCTCCAGGGATAGTGACTCTCCTACTTCCCTGAGCAGCCTGTTCCAATGCCTGACCACTCTTTCAGTAAAGAAACAGTCACATAAAACTATAATGCTGGCTTGGAATGGGAATAGAATCAGGACAGAGTTTCCAAAGGTAAAATTGCAGAAATGCGGGTTCTCTACTTGACCTGAGAAAAACACTCTTCATTTAAGTAGTTGCATGCCTAGCATTTTGCAATAGATGCTAATAAAAAGGTTGCATTAACACAATGCAACACAGGGAGACCTTTCTAGTTTTTCTGCTTGGTAATTTATTATGATTAGAAAGCTTATTCTTTTGCTTATCTTGTAATTATAGCAAGGTGTTTATGAGCAGGAGCTCCAGCTGATTTTCTGTACAGTCTTATTAGAGGAGGAATTAGAAAGCCCTTTTAGACAGTAATTTTTCCTCATAACTCAGGATGTATTGTAAAATGGATGTGTTATGTGAGGTCAACATATTTCATGAATTGGTACCTGAGTTTGCAACAAAAACGAACATTTTGTGAGCTTTAGATCATCTTCAGAGGAGTGCCTTTTTATTTTGAAGACCACATCTTCACAGCCCTCCTCTGGAATAGGGGGATAACTAATATTCTCCATTTCACCTAGAAGAAGTTTTAGGTGTCTTTGTGCACAGCGTTTCCTAACCCTACATCTGTCTCACAGTTCAGTTTGGCACCTAAACAGCATCACAGTATGTGTGTTAGGTGAGCATGAGGCATTTTATATCCACATCTAAATAACACAGAAGGCCCCAAGGCATCCCATCCTTGTGGTGTGGTGCCATGGCACTGCTGGGACTTTGCTTACAGATTGGAAAAACCTATTTGATCTGAACAAAGGCTTTAGTCACTGACCCAAGAACTTGCAGGACACTTGTGAGTCAACATGAAGCTTAACTGAGGAATCCAAAGCTTACATCATACCATGAGATCATCCAGATTTAGGCTGTCAGGCTCAAGTTATAATGGAAAGCATTGTTTGGTTTCATTCTCTTAGAGAGAACTGAGTTCCAGTCAAAACCCTATTCTCGTTCAGTTTTGTTATCTTTGCTGTGGCACATGGGATGTTGTATCCATCTAGAGCAAGAGTGGGCAAGAAAATGTCAGGCAATAATTAGAAATTGGAACATATGAAAACAGAAGGGGACAATGAGCTGAACAAATTATTAATAAATGTGACTATTTTTGTGTTGTTCATGATAAACTGATATTTTTACAAATCTGTTAGTTACTGGAAAGTATTTGTCTAACAGTTTGGACAAATGTGTGTCTACAAGTGTGTGAGACTTTTTACTGCAAATCTTGCTTTGACTAGTGCTTGCTCATAACCTGAAATCCAAGTGTTTGTGATTGAATAATCCAGTTTTGTGGACTCTAATGCAAGAAGGATCAATATCTTAATGGAAATGGAAAATTAAAAGCTGATACTTTATTAAGATTCTATTAAAGTTGCTATTATCCCAACCACCTATGGGTGAGGATCCCAGTCTTCTCTGGGCTGAGGTAGAAGCAAAGGTCAACCTGGATTACTGTAACCTGCAGCTGTGCATTATTAACAGGTCAAAAGAGACTGCCAGGTGAGATTCAGTCCACACAATTTCCACCTTAATTGATTTAGCCTTTGGAATGAGGGTTAGACCCCTAAATGTAAGGATATAGTTCTCTGTAGGTGATGGAAAAAGGTTGTGCCTTTGCAAGCAGGAGATGGCCTGGTTAGATAGGCTGAATTGTGTTCTAAGGATTCAGGCAAAGCATAACACTGAAACAGCAAATATACAGGAACAGGAAAAACAACTACTGCTTTAAAACATACTTTACAAAGAATCTTTTTCTGGGTGGAACTGGCGTTGTTTCTGAAGTATCCTTATTTTTCTCAACAGGCACTCTTGAAGGAGAAGGAATAATCTTTAGTTAGGATGTTATATCTAGTTGTGAAATGGATTTTTTCCACAAAAAATTCAGTATTTGTTATTTAAAGAGTCTCACTGCAAACACATGAACTACCAGGCCAAGAAAAATCTGTCCTGTACATGGTGGAAAATTTGCATCTGAGTGTGAAGGACAATATCTCTCAAAAACTTTGTTGGTGATTCTGGGGGATTAAGGGAGCTGTCTTGGTGGCAACATGAGAATCCTAGTTGATACTCCACACAAATTAAATTACATGCATCTTTCACTGACTACTTGTCTGGGGCTGTAGCATTTGTCAGAGCAACCTAAAAACAGGACTGTGAGGATGGAATAAGAGCATCCAGTACATTAATTAAAGTCACTGCCAAGGGCTCTGGAGAAGGTAAGGGACAAGCACTGCTTAGCTTTGTGAAGTGTTTTGTTTACTGTGTAAGACTTTTTGTCTTGGTACTTACTGCCAAGCAGAAATTTCCTTTTGGAATGCCTTTCTGTTATCTCTTATAGCATTCCTGATCTTTTCTCTCAAGATAATTTCTTGTAGAATTTCTGTTGGAGGAGAAAATCAGTAGAACCAGTTAGCAAATTAAAAAAAAAAAAAAAGAAAAAAAAAAAAAAAACAGCAGTTGAGGCAGAAGGGTGAGATTTGTGCCATTTTTGGGGAATAACCTTTTCTTTGTCATATTCCTCCTCAGCACCAGGATGCCAATAGTTTCCTAAGTACCAGAATACTATGGGGTTTCCATCAGCATTTGCCTACAGAATTTGTGCTTTCCACAGAGGGGTTCTCAACTATCGATGCTGTAAAATTGCTTGAATAGTTTCTGACAAGGTTTTGGTGCATCTAACAAGCATTCTTCCAAACAGTTCACAGCCCAGGGATCATTCCCATAAATCAATGTTTATGGCTGCTTCTCTGTTCTGGAGGCTAAGAGAGTTTTAAAATACAAATCCAAGCTCCGTGCTGGAAGATGGTCCCAAGCATGTGTAATTTACATGGTATAGCTTATATTGAGGGTGTTGGGAGGTACCTTCAGAATCTTTTTCACATGTTGTGGGTTGTCCCCATCAATTCAAGTATATCGTCTTTTGTTTACCCTAGATAACATGCCTGATAGCAGTAACCCAAAACTTTGTTCTTGTGGATAAATTTGATTTTAGTGGACCTAAGTAGATCCACTGACCTGTTAGCCTCTATGGGCAAATATGATGCCTGCAAAGAACCCTGGTTACCTGCTAGTCAGTGCATATCAAATAAGGCTCATATACTCTTAACAACTATTTGAAAACCAAAATATTTGGAAAGATGTTGTTCAACTTTGAAAAGGAGTGGTGGCTTATAGTCTCAATTGAGCAAAGCTTTGATGCAGCTCAGAAAGCCTGTGCTGCATCAAAAGGTTAGGCACTGGGAAGAAATTTTTTAATTTGAGGGTGGTGAGACAATGTAACAAGTTGCCCAAGGAAGCTGTGGCTGCCCCCTCCCTGGAAGTGTTCAAGGCCAGGCTGGATGGGGCCTTGAGCAACCTGATCTGGTGGGAGGTGTCCCTGCCCATGCAGGGATTAGGAACTAAGTGATCTTTAATGTCCCTCCCAACCCAAACCATTCTATGATTCTATGAAAAGCAGTGTGGCCAGCAGGCCATGGGAGGTGATTCTTCCCCTCTACTCTTCTCTGGTGAAACTCCACCTGGAGTACTCTGTCCAGGTCTGGAGTCCCCAACACAAGGACATGGAACTGTTGGAGTGAGTCCAGAGGAGGCTACAAAAATTATTAGAGGGCTTGAACACCTCTCCTATGAAGACAGGCTGAGAGAGTTGGGTTTGGTCAGCCTGGCAAAAAGGCAGCTCTGGAGAGATCTTGTTTTGGCCTTTCTATACTTAAAGGAGGCTTAGAAAAAATATGGGGACAGACTATTTAGTAGGGCCTGTTGCAATAGAACAAGAGGTATTGGTTTTAAACTAAAAGATTATCTAGATAATAACTAAACTAAAATAACTAAACTAAAAATAACTAAAAGCTATCTAGATTTAGACTAGATATAAGGGAGAAATTTTTTTTGAATGGGACTCTGAGCAACCTGATCTAGTTGAAGGTGTGCCTGCTCACTGCCAGGGGGTTAACTAGATGGCCTTTAAAAGTCCATTCCAGCCCAAACCACTCAGTGGTTCTATGATGAGAATATTGTCCATGCTCAGCATGAGCAAGCTCTCTGGATTGCTCTGGTTTCACCCAGTGACCTTGTCCAAACCTCTTCTTCACTGTCAATCCAATGAATCAATAATGTGGACAACAGTGCTTTTCTGATTACAGAATATAGTGAATGGCATACCTTAAGAAAAGGAACTTCATCTTGGCTAGAGCTCCTTCAACACCATCTTTTCAACATTGTGAAAATCTTTGTTTGACCTAAGAATCAAATCTTTCCTGATTCCAGTGTCTGGAGCTCACTGATGCAAGAAACATCAGTTATTTCTATTAAATACAAATGCCTTCAATAGGGATTTTCTACATACCGTGCAAAAGTTCAGCATCTAAACATGCAGCACTTTACGGATAATTCTAGTGTTCTGTAACATTTTGATGCTAGTTCCTCTGCTTATTTGCTGCATTGAGAGCAAACATGAAAACTGGCTTTTTCACAGCATCTGCACCACTAGAGAACCGAATTATTTTAAGGAAGTAAAATCTTCCTGTCCCAAATGGCAGTAAAAGTCCACTTTGTAACATCACTGTCACCATGATGAATGTTCAAGGGCAAAGCTTTGATTAATGACAGCTGCAGTTTGGATTTTACTAATGGTGATTTTGTATCTCCTTCCAGACAGCTGCACACTTACTGCAAGTGTCTAACTAGACATATTTATTTTCCCCGTTTGGTTAAATAGTTGTATAAATTAAGCATATGGATACTTGTGTAATTTGCATATGCAGCATGTGCCTATTATGTGAAGTAGGCTTCTAACAGAAGAATGTCCCTAATTCAGCTGAAATATTCCTACTTTGTCAAATTAAGGAGGTCCCTGATTGAGTTCCATAGAAGGGAAATCCTAGTCTTTGCAGGGTCCTGGGGGTGAAGAGATGAAGTTTTCCTTTGTTCAAGAGCACAGAATATAATTTCTCCAGTTAAAATCATCCAATATTTCCACATGCACTTCCAAACTGATGAGTTTAGCAAAAAAATAGGAAATTTTAGGTGAGCATGGCAAACAATAAAGCAAGTGTACTGCCTTTAAATAAGCTTTTTTGATATTAAATGTCCTCTTTTGTAAGTGTGAAGAACTAGTCAGCATCTGTGCTGCTGAAGTGCAGGTTTGCAACTGAGTGTTAAATGGGATACTGTGGCAGCTGGGTAGGAGTAAAGCTGCTGTGAAGCTCCTAAGTGATTGTTTCACCTGTAACCATTACCATAATGTAATTAAACTGGTGGCTGTTCAGTGATCATTGGGAACTTCTATATAAGCAAAACTGTAGAGAAGTCATCAGTATGATCCAGAATCCAAATCCTGTTGTTTTATTGTACAGCTATTATAACAATGGTAGGTGGGCTAACATGATGCTAAGTTTGTCTTTCTCCAGGACTGTGCTTGCCCTCTCCTTCCCCCAGATGCTTCCCTCGCCACGTACTTATACCTGCAGTGTAAATTCTGATTTACCTTGAGGAAATGGGGGAAAGTCTGAATCCACAAAAGGAGCCTCCCTTTAAATTTGTTTTGATCATGTTCATCAGTGTTGCAGCATTGAGAGAGATCCATGGAGCAATTTATGGCTTCAGAATTAATTTCTCATGTGACTTATCATTGACAGGTAAGGTGCAAAGAGCACACAGCTCAAACACTTGGTTTTTTTGTTTATGGACTGCAGTCAGGGTGTAGTAAAATCCTACCAGGTGGTGGTGTGTCTCACAAACTGCTGCAATGAACAAGAAGTTTTTGAGGTTGACAAAATGCTCAACTCCGCCATTATCAGCAGATTCAGATAAATCAGTGTCATTTTGCACTTTTCCCTTCATTTACTATTAAGCACAATCTCTTCACAAGCTAACAACTCAATGTATGGTAGTGTCTAAAATCAGTCTTTTAAGAAATATTCTCTTTCCTAATATTTTATCATTCTTGCTAGGTGTACACTATGCTTCTTAGGGTGAGTAATAATTGCAGCTGATGCAGGTTTCAGGGTGGGGGAGATTACTCTCAAGAGGAAGATTTATAACATAAGAATTTCTTTTTTTTTTCCTTGACACGGTATGGAAACAGCAAGTAGGACTTGTCACCAGGTGGCACCATTAACCTAAGTTATATTTCAGCTAGGTGAGTTGAATGAAGTTTATGTTCAAAAGGAATTTAGTAGAGAGACTGCTCTTTTCACCTCTCTTCAGAGTCTAACTCAATACACAGCACAGAGAATATTCCATATTTTTCTCTGTTCATTGGAACATTTAAAATTATTCCATGCATTTGCAGTGTTACAATCTGGTGAAGAATCTTCCACACTTAATGTATGGTAAGTAAAATGTATGCCTATATTTCTCCATTAAACACCTTCCTACTTATGTATTTTGTGATACACTGCGCATCTGATGCACCAAAATCCTGCATTTTCCCTAGTGAAATCCTAGAACAGGATCAGGGAGTTCTCATATGGAAATGTTGTTGGCTAAGTGTTGTTTTAATGTTTTTAGACTATGTTCTTTGAACCCAAACACTAAGAAATAGTTTTTCCTTTGCTTACTAGTGAGCAGCCCCATACTTGTTGCAGAGCAGATGAGGAGTCCCATGGGTGCTTGCTCCTGAGAGGCAGTGGTGGTGGTGGCCCTGGTCCCTGCCAGACCTGCTGCAGCCTGTGCCTGCTTGTGGTACTGCTCAGCTACTGGTGTGTAGCTGTCTTCTGAAGAAAAGTTTCCTTGTAGCAGATGTTTAAACATCTAGGGTAAAAAAAAAATAAATTAGATTTTCTTTTGACAGGGTCTGATTCCTATCCAGATGGCTTTTGGTGAATTTTGTCTGCTTGGAGTACTTTGTCCAGCTCTGGAGCTCTCAATACAGGAAGGACATGGATCTGATGGAGCAGGTCCAGAGGAGAGTTATGAAAATGATCAGGGGGCTGGAACACCTCTACTATGAAGACAGGCTGAGGGAGCTGGGGTTGTTCAGCCTGGAGAAAAGAAGGCTTCAGGGAGAGCTAACACCAACCTTCTAGTATCTGAAGGGGGTCTACAGGAAGGCTGGAGAGGGGCTGTTTGCAAGGGTCTGGAGTGATAGGGCAATAGTTTTAATTAGAGAGGAGTAGATTTAGGCTGGATGTTAGAAAAAAGTTCTTTACTGTGAGGGTAGTGGAAAAATGGAACAGGTTGCCCAGAGAGGTTGCTGAAGCCTTCTGCTTGGATATTCAAGGTGAGGTTTGATAAGGCTCTGAGGAACCTGACCTAGTTGAGGGTGTCCCTGCTTACTGCAGGGGGGTTGGACTAGATGGTCTTTGGAGGTCCCTTCCAACCCAAATTATTCTATGATCCTAAGACTATAAACATATAACAGTTTTGTGGTTTGTTTTTTTTGTTTTTTTTTTTCCAGAACATTGATATTAACCTAATGATAGGATAACTCCGGGGAAATGGCACATTTTTGTTCTCCTTTAGTTTGAGTACTAAAGAAACACAAACCACCAGCTAGTTCTTTCTGAATATGTTGGAAGTTGTAAAGTGAGCAATGTTTTCCCTAGCAACCTTTGGGATTCTTTAAAGCGTGGTTGTTGGATGCAACTTGCAGTTCCTACTCAGCTCATAAAAGTAAGTGGGAAAACAGATATTTATGCTTAAAAAGATTATGTCATTAATTTTTTATTAGAGTATGACCATGAAATAGATCTTGTTCATGTGAACTGTGAATCGTAAGGTCACATTAAGACAGTAGTTGGCTGTGCTGGTCTGGAGCATTACTATGTAGGATTGTATTAAAGTGCAAGTCATGCTATATATTTAATGATTTTTCTTGCCTTTACTTGCTTCTTTGGTCAGCTGTGAAAGTCAATAGTTATGCAGTGTCCAGTCCTTGTGTGCATGGATAAACACCAGCAGGGTGTAAACAGGGGCAGTGGAGTTTCTCTCTTTGGAGATACTAAAAACCCAGGTGGATGCAGCTCTGGGAAACATGCTCTGGTTAACCATGCTTGAGCAGGCAGGTTGGAGAAGGTGGTCTCCAGAGATGCCTTCCCACCTCCATCACTCCCTGATTCTCTGTCTATCAGAAAAAAGGTCTTGGCGAATTAAGCCAAATTTCTCTAATTAAGGCTTGAAAATGCCCTGTGTGGAAATTGCAAAATTGTTCTCAGGTAGACTCCTTGTTCCTAAAGATAAAGGCAATATTGAGAGCATTTGGAAAGAACTGTTCTCTTGGGATTTGCATTACCATGCAATTTTTAAACTGATGTTTGCCCATTAGAGCACAATGGATAATGTAAATGCCTATTTATCTTCATACCCTAACAAAGCAGAAAATGTACATGTTTCCACAGTGAATAGAAAGTAGAAAGATTTAGCAATACAGTACCTTAAAGAAAAAAGTGCCATAAAGCATCTTGCAAAAATACCATCATTTATGAAGAATCATATATATACATAAATAACCTTTCCAAGTTTTGGTGTGCTGACTCAGTGGATATTTTAAACAAAAGCAATAATAATGTTATTGCAGTGATAGTCAAAGGAAGAAAGTGAGGCAAAGTTTGTGGAGAGAACAAGATCAGACAAGCAGGTTTTTTTTGTCTGAAGAGGGGATTGCCTAGAAGAGAGACTCTTTAGTTCTGATTTTATCGGTTTCTGAAATAAAAGACAACCCAAAACAGTGACATTTTCAAATACAAAAAATGTATTTGAAAAAATGTTATAGTTTTTTACTTTTTGAAAGATAGAGGTGGGGTATCAGGTAATGGAAGTATCACTCCTGAGTGAGGTTATTGTACTTGTCTATGTTTTTCCAGTTTTACTCACTTACAAATGGAGACATGGACATGGTGGCAAAAGAGAAACAAAGCTGATGTGTAGATAAAACTATTTAGGATGATGCCTTCAGTAGAATCCTCAGCAACATAAAATCTAAATTCTGTAATAACTAAAGTCCTAAATTTAGATCCTGCTCCTGCTTTCCCTGGCATCATGAAACACTCATAATACTTTAACCTGTTTTGGTGTTCTTTTTTTTTTTTAAGTTTTCCTGGGTTTTGGATTTCATTGTTATTTACTTCTCTTTTTTTCCACACCTCTGTGTGCTTTTTTGTTTGTTTGTTTTTATTTTATTTATTTTATTATTAATTTGATTTGCCTTTTTAAAATTTCCTGTGTTTAGTAGCAGGTCATTTATTTTGCAGAGGAACACTGTCTGAATTTCC
>JAAWXA010000007.1:4830503-4925783 GCA_038090715.1 Florisuga fusca
TTGTTTTCCATGCATGTAACTGACAGGAGCTACCAAGTGAACAGCACAAGTTTTCCATTCTGCCTACATCCTGAAATTCGAATTTGCACCTATGTCCTTCAGTTTAGATTAATTTATCCAATTTAACTGGATTCCATCAACTGCTCTACAATAATAATAAGGTAATATGCAACAATGACTGACTCATGCTTCTTTATAAGATTTTTAAAATAGGTGTAAATTACAAATTTGCATATTTTTCTACTTTATTTTACCAGCTACACATCAGAGACATCCAAAAGCTTTCTGGAAGCAAACTCCTACAGTTTTTGCAGGCAGATCTGTGACTCCTAATACCATTGACTTGCTTGGATTAGGAGCCTATATCAAAGTTGAAGAGGATACTGGTCACCCAAATGACTCTGAAAACATTTTTCCATGTCTTTAGCTAAAGGACCTTACGGTTTAATAAGGAAAGTTGGAGAGTCCAGCAGAAGCAGGCTGTAAAGAAGATGAATGGAAAGGTGGACACAGTGGTGTCTGGCCACATTTTCACAAAATCCAAATAAAAATGCCAGAGAGCATTTAAAATGCCAGAGTGCATTCCCTGTGAAAGTTAATAATAATTTTTGAGTGTTGAGAAATGAAATTTCAACTCAGATACAGTTGTACACAAGTGTTTTCAGTGTGGTCACAGGGTGCTGACTGTGAAACTTGAGATAAAAGGGACGATGCAAAGTCAATCTCTGTTCTTCTGGTGGTGTTCCTTTTGCCCCTGAAAACTGTGTCCTCACCTCCTGCCCACACTGGGCAGCCCCTGGCATTTGTTCTTCAGAAAACTTCTCTGAATTTGATTACTTCCTCTCACCAGATATCATTCTGACTGGGAAAAATGTTCTGCCATCCTTAATCTATTAAAATGTAAGATGGGTGACCAACTCGGTGTGCTTGCATTGGTCCATATCTATGCAGCCAGAGCCTGTTTACTCACCTTTCAGTCTGGATGNTGAGTTTTTCATCAACCAACACCCTTCTCAGGGCTATTCTCAGTCCATTCTTGACCTAGGCTGTATTTGTGCTTGAGATTGCACCAACCTGTATGCAGGACCTTGCACTGAAGAACCCAAGTTAAGGAAAAGCAGATGCCAGATTTTCTCAGACACCTGCACAAATACCCAGGTCACCCAACAGGATACTGGAAGGCTTTCCACCACTTCTACATGTATTTTGAAATCTGGTCTGAGAGGACTAGCCTAAATATTATTAGTGGAGTCCAAAAGAAGAAAGCCATAGCCATTGGATTTTCCTTCCTTTTAAATTTTCTAATCAGCTCGTTTTTGGTCATGCTTCTGTGCTGGACCTGCTCCCTGCCAGAGTGGTGGGAAATGGGAGAACCACTGGGCCATTCTGGTTCACCTTGTCAGGATTTTCCCCTATCCCTGGTGTGTCCTTGCAGAGTCATCCCAAGCCCAAATTTCAACACCACTGTGTCCATCTGACATTGGATATTAACTCCCCCAGCAGTAGTGCTTGGTGGGGATTTCAGTCGTGCTTCTGGCAAACCCCTTGGGAATTTGTGTCCCCTTCCCAGAAAGTGTCCCTGTACTAACCAGAGGAGATCTTATGTGCACTTTTATTTTGTGTTGTACACTAGAGAGCAGCATGTTAGAAAGTTCTTGTACTGTTGAAGGAAAGCAGGCCCTGAAAATATTTCGGTTTCTTTTCCATATTCCTGTGGGAAAATATAAAGGCATTTTATATATCACTGAGCTAGGCAGTAGCTGACAAATAGTTTCCTGTCTGGCTGAATGGAGAAATATGTACCCACTTGTTTTCCATACGTGTAACTCACTGAGCTACCAAGTGAACAGCACAAGTTTTCCATTCTGCCTACACCCTGAAATGTGAATTTGCACCCATGTCCTTCAGTTTAGGTTAATTTATCCCACTTAACTGGATTCCATCAACTGCTCTACCATAATAATAAGGTAATATGCAACAATGACTGACTCATGCTTCTTTATAAGATTTTTAAAATACTTTATTTTACCAGCTACATGTCAGAGACATCCAAAAGCTTTCTGGAAGTGCAAACTCCTACAGTTTTTGCAGGCAGATCTGTGACTCCTAATACCATTGACTTGCTTGGATTAGGAGCCTACATCAAATTTGAAGAGGATACTGGTCACCCAAATGACTCTGAAAACATTTTTCCATGTCTTTAGCTAAAGGACCTTAAGGTTTAATAAGGAAAGTTGGAGAGTCCAGCAGAAGCAGGCTGTAAAGAAGATGAATGGAAAGGTGGACATAGTGGTGTCTGGCCACACTTTCACAAAATCCAAATAAAAATGCCAGAGATCATTCCCTGCGAAAGTTAATAATAATTTTTGAGTGTTGAGAAATGAAATTCCAACTCAGATACAGTTGTACACAAGTGTTTTCAGCGTGGTCATGGGGCACTGACTGTGAAACTTGAGATAAAAGGGACAATGCAAAGTCCATCTCTGTTCTACTGGTGGTGTTCCTTTTGCCCCTGAAAGCTGTCTCCTCACCTCCTGCCCACACTGGGCAGCGCCTGGCATCTGTTCTTCAGAAAACTTCTCTGAATTTGATTACTTCCTCTCACCAGATATCATTGTGACTGGGAAAAATGTTCTGACATCCTTAATCTATTAAAATGTAAGATGGGTGACCAACTTGTTGTTCTTGCATCAGTCCATTTCTATGCAGCCAGAGCCTGTTTACTTGCTTTCCAGTCTGGATGATGGCTTCACATCTGGTCTCTACCCTATTTGTTTTGTTTTACTCGTAGCCCTGCAGCAAATTAAAATTTCCATGAGTTTAGTTTTGAATCTCTTGAATACACAAACCCTTCCAGGTGTAGTTCACTGGGAAGGTGAACACAATAAGTGGAAATAAATGAGTTGGGCAAAGGTGCCTCTGTCTGTGTCTCAGTATGTGTGGAGGAATGGTGCTGGTGGATTCTGTGCTGCCTGGATAGGAACCAGAAGCAGGTGAGCATGTGCAATGTAACAAGTTCCTCTCCACATTGGATTTATTAGTGTAATGCTACCTATGGTGCTGTGCTTGCCATACAGGTAGCATGTGGACAGCTCTGTAGAAACTTGGTAACTATGACTGGACCTGCACAGCCATGGATGCTTTCTCTGCACAGTGTTTATCTGATTGCTTTTCCTCCCCCTCCTATATTTCTTTTTTCCCCAGTACATTTGTACTCAAGACATTTTATCTGGTCAACATAGACCTATGAAATAACAAGGGAATGTTTTTTCTATGTGGTTAGTTGGTTCTAACATTCAAACCCATTTTATTCAAGGGAAACACTTCATTTAAGCATCTCTGGTTCTAAACAACCTGTCTTTAGGTGAAACACTGGTGATTATTCATGAAGAAACCTTGAGGATGAACACAAATAAGCAGAACTGAAAAAACCTGGGAAATAAGAGGCAGTATTGCTCCCTTTCATTCCTGTTGTCTGTTTCTGGAGATTGGCTAGATTAAGATTTAATCAAGCCTAAAAGACAGGAGATCAGAAAGAAAATAAAATACATCCGAAATTCATTCTTACATGAACAAAACAATACCTGAAAGGGAAATCCTGCCAAAAGTTGCATCTGTGCTTTTTGAAAGATGGCAATAAGGAAAAGAAATCTCTTCATTTTCAAGATAGCTTCACAAAGAAAGCAACCAGACATGGAACCATCTCTCACCCTTCACTGCCGCCAGCTAGTGAATACGATGTCCTTGGATGCCTAAAAGATCTAGGCAGTCTGATGCCCATGGCCCATGTATCACGAATCAAAGACATTTCTTCATCTACAAACTGAAGCACCCGGTAAGTGCATCCTTTTACTAAGTTGCACAATATTTTCATAATAAACAGTGTTAGAGCCTTTTTTTTTTTTGTTGATGTAAGTTTGTGTCTGCTACCCATTCTGAATCTGGCAAATGAAGAAAAGGCTGTAACACAGCTTAAGAAAGCTACATTCATGAAGACTACGTGTCATGAAGTGCAAGAGTTGATATTTCTTTTTCTTTTTCAGCTCTCTGAAAATGAAGAGGTCAAATGGAAGTAGTAGTCTGTGAAAATAAATAGGGACATCTGGCTCTTGAGGGGGCAAAATTGTGGACCAGTCCTCTCGTGTGGCAATGTATTATGAGCAACAAAAAAAGGTATAATTTAAAATTACTTCATGTTCTCGGTATGAACAGACCGAACATGTGCTAGTGGGAACAGTTTTGCTTTTTTTTTTTTTTTTTTTTTTTTTTTTTTTCCCCTTAATTTTTTTTCTTTTTCTTTCCATAAATTAGATCTCTGTTAAAAAAATACCAACATGAGGAAAACAGATTTAATCTATGACGTGATGGTCTCAATATATTCACCAATCTGGAATTTTCTTTGGTATTTTTATTCGTGTAACCAAATGATAGTCTTTATATGGCAAGAACACTTTCCTTTCTCTTCAGGTAAAAGCATCTCTACTCCCAGTTACAAAATCTCAGTCATTGTTCATTTACATCAAAAAGTCAGAAATTAGGTGTTTTGGCATCTCAGTTATCATTCACTCAGGACCAGAAAGAGCAGAGAAAAAGGTCAGATTTTGACAGCTGGAAAGGCATCTGATTGTCAGCTGCAGCATATAAAAGATCAGCTCAAAGAACTGAAACCAAACAAGTATTTTGCACTTGATTGGTGTGAAATTTGTGTTTTGGTTTGATTCCACACACATTAAATGAGAGTCTACATTTGTGGTGGCACACAGTCAAAATCACTCTTGGCCAGCTGGATTCTTCATGCATTTCTTGAATTCAGAGGATTATTACACTGGATCATTAAACTTCTAATTTAATACTCATTATACCCAAAGAAAGTATTTTCCACTGTTGATACTATGTTTTTTTCTATTTTTTGTAATGCCTATTGAGCCTTACCTTCCCCTGAAGAAGAAGCAACAGCTTTTAATCTAATGGAAAACATATTCTTGAGAAAACACTACTTCTGTCATCAGCACTGAGGGTTATGTTTGATCACTTCGGATTTTGAATGACTGAAGTTATTCAACACCCAAATGTTTTTTTTTTCCTATAGAACAGAGAAGGTGGAAGTCTTCACTGAGCTTTTCACCAATAGTGGCCCATGTGATGTCTGTGTTGGCACAGCCAGGCTGTTAGCAGGGCACAGCAGTTATTTCTTAAGTTCTTCTATATCCTTTCTGAAGTGTAAGGCTGGCATTTGTTGATGTATCTTAGTGTAGGGACACTTATACCTTTTCTAGTTTCCTAGCCAAATTTCTTCTCAAGCTGGGGTGAGACAGGTGGCCATGCACATCTCAGAGCACTCCTCATGCTCTTCTTTACTCTAGATGTGTTTTTCTGTCATTGTGAAGGGATTTCATTGCTCTTTGCAGAGGAATTAACCTGTGCCAGAAAAGGGTCAAATTCTCAGCAGCGAAAAGGTGCATCTGAGTGCAATGGGAAGAGTGACATGAAAAATTTAGGGTCTCCTGCAGGCATTGATAGAAAGCCATGGAAGCTTGAGAAGAGTCTGAAACTAGGATTGAGATGCATGGAGATGGCTTGCTGTGCCAAGAAGATACAGGGATATTCTCAAAAAACTCATACAAGACTCTCCTGGTTTAGATGTGCTCTGTGTTGTCTTTTTACGTGTCAGAGAGCTTTCCTGCTTGCCATGTCATTTTAAGATACTTCTTTCTTTTCTACAGCACTAAAGATGTCCCAGTGCCTCAGGTCATATCATTGGGAAAAGAATGTTTTTGAATGAAATGTAAATAAAACTGGTTACTTAAGACCAAATGAACTATTTAGAAGTGAACATTTCTCCAAATACAAGTGAAGGAATAAAATCCAGATTCACTCTTCCTACACCCAGATTAAATCAGAAAGGTCTCTGTCTTCCTTTATCTTGCAGACTTGCTATAAATGCTTTCCTGGTGCACACCTTGTAAGGAATTCTTTTATCTGTACATGTCTTACATTTCAGGTTTACATGCATCAAAGGGAACCTATTCCTGGCAGAAAACATGAGCTTGTCAGAGCTGATCTTTAGCAAAGATCCCTCAAAGGATCTGAATGAGTTCAATCTTTACCCTCAACATATGTACTTCTTTTTCCCTCATACTTGTTCAATATATTTTTGGTCATTAATATCTTAGACCAAGTATTGTCTCCTGCATCTTACTGGCTATTTGATAGCTATTTTACTTATCTTCAGAAAACTTTCTCCCTGAATCTTTGTTTTCACCTTTGGAAGTTTATATTTTATAGTTGATTATGTTGTATTTTATCACTGTGCATCATGATTAAAAATGTGCTTAGAATAAGCATCTAAAAGGTTCAGGGGTATGCGGGTCACTGAGGCCATTTAAGATGGTAATTAAATAGTCCAGATGAAATTATAGATTTGGGGTGACTAGGCCTTGCTTACTTTCTTCTTCTATGTGACAGTAAATGGCAGAAATAAGACTGGGAGAGATTCCTGGGGAAATACTCTGATGATCTTGGTGAAGGGGACAAGGAAACCAGAGAAAAAAGGGCAGAAGAAAGACTTAAAAAGGAATGCAGAGCAAAACAGTAAAGTAGGTGGCCTGAGGAAACTGAATTCAAAATCAGCCCTCTCACTGAGGAGGAGAAGAAAACATGGATACACACACACACACAAAAAGGTAGTGAAAAAGAGGAAAACATAGAAAATGAAAGAGCATAGAAAAGTCATAAGATGAAAACTTTGAAGAGGAATGTCCAAGAGAAGAAGAGGGAATCAACAAGTGAAAGGAGGACATGAGAGTGATTGTACATAGTGTGTCAATTTAGGTAATTTGTCTTTTTCAGATTTTTCCCTTTTCTTGTCTGAAAGGAAGGAGGATTTCACAAAGTAAAGATTGACAGTGAGGGGAGACTCATGTGTAGGTGTAAATGGTCCAACTGCTTTTGTATGGGGTGGAAATAGGACTTTTACTGGTGACTGATGATTTTGATGTCATAATGGCAAAGTGAACTTAACCATTCCAGACTCTGAAGGTCTACAGTGACCTCCTCTGAGATGGTTGTCTAAGTGTCCTTTTATTACTGGTGGAAAGAAATAGCTTCTCTTGAGGTGTGAATCATAGAACCTCCTCCATCCTCTCAGGATGAGATGAATCCTATATATTTTCCTGTTTATTTTTCTCCTTTAAGTAAAAATTGTATCTAGATCACTAACTCAAATATAGACTGCTACACTGCGTAAGTCATTCCTTGCAGTGTTATGAGTCCCATTTGAAAGGTGCATGGTTAATCCATGTTCTGTTTTACCATGCATAAAAGAATATTCACATTTTTCATGATGATTGTTCCATGTTGACCGAGTAAAAAGGAAATATTTTATTCTCCTCCCATGACATACTCTTCTTGACTTCCCTCCTGCCTTTCTTGAAGCATGGAAGACACATTCTTGCAGCTCAGCTCAATCTAAAGGAGAAGTAATACAAGAAAACTACTGAGGATAAATGGGATAGTATTTCGTGATTCCTTTGCATTTAATAGGATTCCAGGAGCAATAGCTACACCCTAGATACACCCATTTGTCTGACTGCAGCTGCTGCCAAAACCATTGATGCAAGTTTCATCAACCCCTGGACTCAGGGGGACTGCTTCTTTCTCTGTGAAAGCATTTATTAAAAAGTACACAAATACTATGATGGCTAAAGTTGCCTCAGAAACTGCCTGAGTTTCAGAAATACCACTTTGCTTCCCCAAAGAATCCAAATGGCAACTGTGTCCTGGGAACACCATCTGACCTCCTGGCAAGGTTTTTTGGGGCTCCACTGAAGCTCCTGTTTGGCTGCATTGCTCGATGTCCAGGAACTTTGAGCAAATAATGAAAGTCAGTGAGAAAATAAAGAAATAAGGCTATAGGTTTCCCCCCCCACACAAAAAAGATAAAAAAGGATGTGAACAAAAATGTATTTTATACATTATTATTTCTGATACAAATCATTACATCCAGTCCTTCTGAGGCAAATGCATCTTAGTCAGGCACAAGATAAATGAAAGCCAAAGCTTTGCTTTTGACAGAGTTCTGTGTGTAAATCATTCTGTTTTCCACTTCTTTTTATACATTGTTTTTAATACAGTGCTTCAGAGCTGTTACTTTTTGTGGCAGGTAAAATGCATTTTTAAGACAGACTGGATTTTTACCCAGCTTAACAGAGGTTGTTTTGCAGCTGCAGAAAGAAATTGAATGCTGGTTCCTTACAAGACTTCTTGAGGTCAGTGTCGTAATTTGTCATAATCCACAATGAGCAGATGGAACATTCAGTCATGAGAACCAAGCTGTCCTCCTCTCCTCCATTAGTGTTAATTCATATCATATAAAATTGGATAGCTGCAGTGAGATTGCTGATTCTTGCTTAGAGCTGTCCCCATGTGTTATGTTGGACTCTGCCACAAACCTTCAGACTCACAAATTAGTGGAGTGCATGCTTCAGCTTCCCTGACTGCAAAATAGAGACCACAATACATGCCTACCACAGGCAGTGTTTGCCTGTAAGGTGTACAGGTGGTTGCCTGTACGTAAGGAAACAACTTACAGAGCACTGAAAGAGGTTGCCCAGAGAGGCTGTGGAGTCTCCTTGTCTGGAGTCATTCACCTGGCCATCCATTCTGTGCCACCTGCTTTGGATGAACCTGCTTTAGCTGAGGGGTTGTACTAGATGGTCTCCAGACATCCCTTCCAACTCTTGCTGCTCAATGATACTGTGTTCTGTAACTTTTTATCTCCAGAGGCATTTTTGGTGATATTTTTTTTGGCTGTAAGAAGGCTTCTTTTTGGAGAAACCACTCTCTGAGGAGAGTCAGTGATAGCCTGTGCTGCAGGAACTCTGAGGGGCCTGTGGGGAAAGGTGTTAGTAATAATTGGAGCTCTGAGCTAGGGATTCAGAATTGTATCTTAGAATGAGGTGATAAACTTGTGTAAAAATAAAACCCTTTGTTGTGAAAACATTCTATTTGATTTGAGATGTTTTGTGTAAAAGCATGGAAAGATCACATTTTCATTAGTAGCATTCAGCACATCATTTGGGGCAGATAAGGGAAAAGAAAACAGTGAGGAGTCTTGATAAGTTTTTGTGGTGTAATGTAATTGGAAATGAAACAGGAAACTAAACTGAAAAATCAGAGAAGAAAATTGACAAGATCAGGTTCTAGGTTCAATCACATGGGAAAATTTCAATGTTTTTTTTGTAAATTAGAGACTTTCACAGCTGTTTTTTTTCTTTGTTTGTTTGAATTTTGCCTTTTTTGATTCATCCCAGTAAAAACTGCACTTCCTCACTGTTTTCAAGGGAGTTGGTAGCAATGACAGTCAGGTTTTGGGGTTTAAGTTTTACTGCGCTTTTTCTCTGAGATAAGTCACAGTTAAATGTGCTATTTGGGCTTGCGGGGAGAATGAAGTGTCTGGAAGAGGAATTACAGAGGAGTTCCTCAGGACTGCTGTTGAACCAAGCAGTAGTTTTTGGGCTGACTGTCTCCATCCCAGATCTTTCCCTTCATAGAATCATAGAATCATAGAATTGGCTGGGTTGGAAGGGACCTCAGGGATCATCAAGTCCAACCCTTGATCCACTACCGCTGCAGTTACTAGACCATGGCACTGAGTGCCACATCCAGTCTCTTTTTAAATATCTCCAGGGACAGAGAATCCACTACTTCCCTGGGCAGCCCATTCCAATGCCTGATCACCCTCTCAGTAAAGAAATTCTTTCTAATATCTAACCTAAACTTCCCCCGGCACAACTTAAGAACGTGTCCTCTTGGTCTTGTTGATAGTTGCCTGGGAAAGGAGACCAACCCCCACCTGGCTACAACCTCCTTTCAGGTAGTTGTAGAGAGTGATGAGGTCTCCCCTGAGCCTCCTCTTCTCCAGGCTGAACAGCCCCAGCTCCCTCAGCCTCTCCTCATAGGATCTGTGTTCGAGTCCCTTCACCAGCCTGGTGGCCCTCCTTTGGACCTGCTCCAGGACCTTTACTCTACACTTTTGTGTCTATACTGATGACTCAGTTTGACCACAATCTCACACTAAACTTTCACCTTGGATTTCTGATCAGTTTCCATGGAAAAGACCATATTCAACCCTATTTACCATCTTGCCCTTCCCTCCTTAAGATAGGTGATCTCTGTGATCTACTTACTGTGGTGAAAAATCAGCCAGCTGTGGTTCCCCAGTTGCATGTCCCTGAATGTACAGGGCCAGCCTCAACTTTGGTTAAATGCAGCCTTGATGGTTTTGAAGTCATCCCTTGATATGACTGAGATGGCTTATCTGTCTTGGTGAGAGTAATTTCAAAATCATCTCTACATTTTGCTATAAATATAGCTGTCAGTTTTTGCCTCTGTGCATATGCTTTACTAAGTGTATGTTGGCTACAGATAGTTTTTACTCTAGTGCAAGCAACTTTGAGTTGATATTTTCACTCTCTTTTTGTAGCTGAAAATATTGGAACAAATTCTTTTCTCTTCTTATGGTTATATAAATGTGGAACAACTTCCCCGACTACAGTTTTACTCATCCTAGATAACAATGCAGCCTGCACTGGGATCAGTTTGTACCTACGTGGTACACTACACACTATGCCCTTCTCACCAGATACTCAACATCCCACCACATCAGGGCTTTGGTAACTACCTTTTCTTCTCCATGTATGTGTGTGCGTGTTGCTGAATGCTCCAAATGGATGAGATCTTGACATTTTTTGTCATTTAGAGGACACTGAAAATCGGAGAATGCTTAAAACACTTTTCTGATTCAAGATATTCCTCTCCCATCTCCATGCCCTACAGAGACACAAAGCTTTTTTCAAACCATTTACTAGACTTTTGCTCTGCTATTGAATTTTGCTTTCTATGATTGGCTTTTTTCCCTTCAGCCATCCCCTGTCTTCAGTGAGCCTATTAGCTTTATACTTACAATTCTGAGTGTATCCCTCTGCACACTGTAAGTCAAAGCTGTATGAGTAACAAAGTGGCTGCACTCTCACACTTCAGATGTCCTTCAGAAATATAATGTGCATCTCTTCTCCCTGTGCCCCTCGGTTCATTCATACCAGACTGGAACAAAATACAAAGATGCCTGTACAGCATCTTCCTTGGGAGATCTTGAAACTCAGTGATAAAATTCATATGTGGGAAGATTTAATTTATCTGTTTAATTTCACCTAAAAACAACCAAGAACATTATTAGCCACTATTTAAAATGTCAACATTTCCCATAGCTACCATGCAATAGTGCCTTGCATTGCCACAGTTTTCCTTTGTATTCAATAATTAAAGCATATTAGTTGAAGAAATATGCTACTATTTGGCATATGTTGACTTTTGAACACTTCCTACCTTCTCTCTTCTGAGACATTGCTGTTTGCCACCTGATCATCCCTGCCAACCAGCACCTGTCTTCAGGCTGCATTAAATTCGTGCTTCTGTACTATGTCACAGGGCATGTTTTTCATATCACATCCCTGTCAGAGCATATGGCTTTGACCCTGAACCTGTTAAACTGGAAGCTCTCTGTTGAGCTGACAGTTTTCAAAGCTGTAATCAGGTTAACCAAACCCAAGTTCAGTGAGAATGATTCCTGGTGGTGTAATTTGCATCTGGGGTGATGCTTTAGTCTTTCTGATTCAGTCTTTCATGAACACTAATGATTCTCTAGCTAGTACTGACAGATTGCTAGTAGTAGGTACATCCCATTGTGTCTTGAAGCTTTCAGCAGTCATACATTATTTCTATGTCTACAGAAAGGCCCTGGTTTTAGATCAGATTTATATTAGAAGGAATCTGTCCTTGTTGAATGCCTCCAGGAAGTGTTAGCAAAGATGGTTACACTAGAGGGAAGACTGCCTATGAAACTTCACTTTGAAATGAGCTAGCAACTCATGAGGCTCCATCAAATTCAGAAATTGGCATAAGATCAGTATTACACCCTTCTGCTTAGAAAGCAGAGGCTTAAAATCTCAGATTAAATATTCTGGAAGGTCTGCAGTTACTTGGATGAGGCACAGAGCTGAATCCTTTATTAAGGGCTCTCTGGGCTAAAAAAAAATGGATTAGCTTTTCCATTCTACATCTCCTCTGAAAAGTGTAATCTCTTATTGCAATCTGCTCCCTCAGGCTGTTGTTCACTACTTGATTGTATAGAAACCATCACATCACTCTGTGAGTATCTGGAAGCAATGATGGTGTGACTCTGCTCATCTAGTTCCTACTGGATTATAAGAAGGATCCCTAAACAAGAAAGAGCCAGCCGGCTGGATCAGTTATTAATGAACCTACCTGGTACTTCACATACATCTGAGAAGCAAACTAGGGACAGACAGTTCTGTGTATTTGTTGGTACTTTGTTCCTCCAGTTTTTGGTTTATTTTTTTGTTACGATGAAGAACTTTGACATGAAATAGGAGCTTTAAGCCAGAGGCACAAAAATACATAGGTCCCTAGTTGCCACTAATTTCAGCTTAACTTAAGTGAATTTGTGGACCGATGATTTGACATCTTACATATTTACAGCTTCCAGATGGTTTTGCCTTACAAGAAATCATGGTATTATATATGTTGTCTCATAGCAACCCCACAGGGTCTCAGTGCAGAATGACAAAGGTGTTTAGATACTTGCATCTGCAGGAGAGAACCTACTAGGATCTCTAAAACATCTGTGCACACAGTGACTTTTGGTGGAAGTTGAATTCTTCAGGTTTACATAGGCTTTGATAAATCCCACTAGCCATATCACTTGCTTATTTATGTGCCTTCAAAAATCTGGCCCAAGGATTGCTGGTGTAGCAAGCGCCATATATTTCTCCTTACAGATATATCCACACATCCATATATAATAATAAATACCACTGAGTCCTCCACTTCTTCCAAGCAGAGATCAGACCCTGTTCAGCCTCATGACTTATCATTTGCATCAGTACAAAGTAGGTCAGCTTTTATTCATTCATTGTTCCGATTTGTCTCCTTAATTACACTAACAAACAAAATCAGATCTAAATTCAATTTAATCAGCAAGTCAAGCTACCTTTGTGGCTGCTTTAAGTTTTTGAAAGTGCAAAGGAGCTGGAACATTATCTGCTCTAATCATTTGAGAACAAAGAAGGTGAAAAATGCTACTTCTGGGGCAAGTGGATGAGAATTTTGACAGTGTCTGCCCGTCACTGCACAGTGGAGCTGCTGAAAAAATAGACTTGAGCAAACTTATCCCAGGATAAGTCTACACTTCTTCTAAATTTCCTGGCTGTAAAGTTTTGAAGGGAGACATCTAGGCAGCCTCTGTTTAATCTTTTCCTCCCTAACTGCAATGCTGTTAACAACTCTGGCAACCGTTTCCTCTCCAGGATTTTAATTGTTGTCAAATACTTGCAAAATCGCAATTTTGTATGTTTTGATTTTCTTTCTAGTATTCTTTCTTTACTAGTATTTATGTAGCACTATATATCATTGTGCAAATGTTCCTTACCATATTCTAATCACCACGTCTTACTATATTCTGTGAGTGTTACTATTAGCTAAGTATTGTTGCCTTTTTTTTTGTTTTATTTTCCAATTCATGATCATCTTGAGCCTGCCCTGTTCACAGCTCAGAAAACCAATGTAACTGTTCCCATTGCCAGGAGACCTACACCACACTGTACTTTTAGAGTTATTACTTCCGTAGCACGGAAGACACTTGTACATGTGTGTGCTCTGTGTTTCTGTGTCACCCAATAGTTCTGTCCAATTGCTAGATATTTGGGGTTTTAAATGAAATGATTAATGTTTCATTTAAACATCTTAAACATCTTTGTTTTCACTGGATTTTTTTTAATGAAATAAACTTGTTTAAATGTTACCTAATTTAAGGTTCAGCTTCTGCCATCAGATGCTGAAGCAGAATGGCAAGTAAGACTAAACAAAGTTCTGTGCATGGACTTCAGGAGTAGAAGCCCCATTTTCCCCTTATGTTCTCTCTCAGTGTGTGGCAGTCGCTCTTCATTTGGTAGCTTCTAAAAATTTAATTGAGGTACAGATGACTTTCAGATTGTCCATGAAAAAATAGTATGCCCTGGGAACATCCAAATTAATTTATCTAGCTCTTTTGTACAGAGCTTCTCAATCTAGTGTTAGAATAGACTGTAACTCTTTGGTCAAAATCTATGGGTAAATCTTATATGCTTGTTGCAAGTCTCTCCGATTATTCTGTACATTTTCTCTGCTAAAATGTCAAGTTTAAAATAAGCCTTCTGCCTTTCTTTCCTTTCTGCTGCTTGGAAATTTGGCTCAGAAAAGCAGCATCTGTCAATTGATTGAGGTGGAGGTGAAATGCCAAGAACTTACAAAGTTTGCTCTTGGCAAAACCAAGTGTTTGTGGTGTGCAGTCATGAGCAGGGCCCTCCCTCTCTCTCCATGATGAACTTTGAAGGAGCCTCAGGCTGGACTGGAAACTTGCAGATATGGTTTTGTTCTTTGACTTCATTGCATCCGCATTTTGAATCCGGTACTGAATATTGGCTTGTCTGGTAGCAGTACTCAGAGCTTAAAACCTCTCATTTGAGGCTGTATCTACAAAGCTGCACCTGCAAAGGCACCTGTACAGTATTTTTTGCAGTTCCCAGCTCCACATGAAAGAAAAAAAGCCACTTTAAAAGTAAATTTTAAAAGTTGTTTCTCTTATGTAAATTGGGGGTACAAAGAAATGTCTATTTAATAGAAAATCTGTGAAGATCGAGTAGTTAAATATTTAGATACCTTTGAAAGCATCTGTAATTGCATTAACTGAGTACTGCTTAAATGTTATTTTAAATACAAACAGGAAGCAGGAACTCAAAGCGCTGCCTTTTTACAAAGCCACTTCTGTTGATCACACTGTATTTTAGAGATAATGTGTTCCTAGTTTTTCCAAGAAAGAATCCTGTTTTCCTTCTATTATTTATGACCTCTGAGAAATAATTAATATTCAATATCTATGTTAGCTCCTGTTTATTACAGTACCAATTTGGCAGTGATTATTAAAAAATACTTTAATGAATAATATATTACTATAAATTAATTTTTTCCACTCCCTTCAGCTCTGCATTATTTGATGCTATTGTTCCTTGGTTCAGTTAAATTGTTTACCTGGACTTTCTAGAGCAATGATTATAAATACACACGTGGGTTGAACTCTGTTGGTATGCTATCCAGAGGTATATTTTCAATTGCAGTCTCTTCATAAGCCAGGGATAGAAAACCTTAGAGTTTTTGCTCTCTTGTTGCACTCTTGGAACTTTTAATCCTTTTTTTCTGTCACGGAGAAAACTGGAAATCTACATTTTTTTTTTTCCTTAGGCCCTCAGACCAATTTATCAATGTGTGCCCTGCAATGTCTTTTCTTCTTATCTCTTCTAAACAAGTTGTGTCAACATTTCAGTATGAACAGTTCAGCCATGAGATTATCTTGTGGTTGTACCACATATCTAAACATAACTCTTTCAATGATTCTGATCATCCAGGAAATGCATGCATAAAACCTTGTGGTTATTTCCTTCCTATAGTGTCACTTGCGTTTTCTTTCTATTTATATTTTCTGATAGAAATTGCACACTATACTCTTCCCTGAGGTCTTTATTTTAAAATCCACCTTCTAGATGTTTGTCTTCTACATTCTTTCAATAAAAGCTGTTAACTCTGAGTCTTCTTTCCTCCTCCCTCCATACAAAAGTAGAAAAGAAATATTTCAGGAATTCAGGTAGAACTTTATAAGAGTTCATCTCATTTGTATGACATCTCAATTGTTAGAAAAGACTACACATGAAATTTAATCTTTGCAGAATCAGAAGAACCTTCACCAGTAAACATTATTCTTACATTTTGTCACTTACTATTTCCTTGCCCATCTGACATCTTGCTGCAGTTCTTGAAGACTTACTGGAACTGTAACAGCATTTACTGCAAAATTCAAGTCTTCCTATTGCACTGAAGAGAAAAAAAAAAGGTAAGATATGCTCCTTTAGGAACGTTCAGCAATACTTTCATGGGCATCTTTAAAAAAGTCATGATCTCATGACCACTAAGTAAAGACACTGCCATATATTGGCTTTCCAGGGAGTGATTAGTTATTTTTATCTGAATCAAAACTGACAATAATCAGACAAATACGGGCAGAGACACCAAAAGATGATATTGTCTTATAAATTGATCTGCTGTTCCCAGTCTTTTTCTCTTAATCAATGCTAACAGACATCAATAAGGCAGGGTATGGAAACTTATTCCACTTACTGTCTGATATATCCTGTGGAAAACCAAGATTAACAGTACAATTTGTCCTGGATTCTTAAACTACTGAGAAATTCCATTTGTACCACAGGATGAGAACAGTGGGGTAATGAGAAACACAGAGCTGGGAGCAAACGAGGTGGAGTGTTTTGGGCACTCTACTATCGTGGGAAAGAGTGGCAGGAAAGGACTCTTGAAAAAAAACCACCCTCTGATACTTTCCAGTGCTTGATTTTAGGTGGAGCTGTTGCTCAGGGAAGACTTGCTTTTCAGTACAATGTGGTAAGGGACCATCTTGCTTTGTCTCACTGGTTTGATTAGGTTCTATTGAATTCAGTTCTCATCATTCTTAGTAGAATGACAAACTCTTAGGGGGAAAATGCTGCCTTGTAGCACACAGTCCTGTAATGGTTGAACCTGCCTCTATAATGCATGGTGGTGTTAAGTTGGCACATTTTACTTCTGCTGCAATCTGATGTTATTTGGCTACAGTGTGTCAATATAGTATCTAAGCATACTCAGTGTTAACTGATTTGTCAGTAAAGAAGTGTTAGTCATGTTATTATTATACTCCTCTTGATGTTAATTTGGCCAAGTTTTCCCACAAATCCCACATAAACAGCAGCCTTCCCTGGTTATTCCTTTGGTATTGTGGGAAGTTCTGCTTTGAAAAGTTGCTCTGGGGAAGATGGTTGTGTGTGTTTTGTAGTACTAGGAATTAAATGTTACCATACAGGTTGTTTGACAAGTTTTTCCAAAAAGCAGGCATACCGATGTCACCAAGTCTTCTTCTTTCTAAGACTGATGAGGTTCTCAAAGGGAGTGCTGAGTTTGCAAGATGGGATGGCTACAGTCATGTGAAATAACGCTCCAATGGAGCTTTCATTTGTCTTGGGTCAAGTTCCAATCCTTGGAATTAAACCTTGCAAGAGAGGTTAAGGACAACAGGAAGGGCTTCTTCAAATACATAGTAGATAACACTAGAGGCAATGTAGGCAATGAGGTGGGTGCCCTGGTGACAGAGGATACAAAAAAGGTGGAATTGCTGAACACCTTCTTTGCCTCTGTGTATTCTGCTGGAGAATGTCCTCAGGATGCCCAGGCCGCTAAGGCCACGAGGGAAGTCAGGGTAAATGATGAGTTTGCCTTGGTTGATGAGGGCTGGGTTAAGGATCAGTTAATGAGTCTGGACATACATAATTCCATGGGTCTTGATGGGATGCACCTACGGGTGCTGAAGGAACTGGCAGATGTCATTTGTAGCCTGCTCTCCATCTTTGGTAAGTCGTTGGGAACAGGAGAGGGGCCTGAAGACTGGAGGAAAGCAAATGTCAGTCCAGTCTTCAAGAAAGTCAAGAAAGAGGACCTGGGTAACTACAGACCAGTGAGCCTCACCTCCATCTCTGGAAAGGGGGTGGAACAACTCATTCTTGATGCTGTCTCCAGGCATATCAAGAACAAGAAGCTTATCAGGAGCAGTCAACATGGCTTTACTAAGGGGAAGTCATGTCTGACCAACCTGATAGCCTTTGATGAGGATATAGCCAGGTGGATGGATGATGGCAGAGCAGTAGATGTAGTTTATCTTGATTTCAGGAAGGCATTTGATACCATCTCCCACAGCATCCTTGGAGCTAAAATGAAGTGTGGCCTGGATGATTGGGTAGTCAATGGGATGGAGTCTAGCTGGAAGTCTGTTTCTAGTGAAGTACCACAGGGGTCAGTACTAGGACCAATATTATTCAATATATTTATTGATGACCTGGATGAGGGAATAGAGTGTACCACCAGCAAGTTTGCTGATGGCACAAAACTGGGAAGAGTGGCTGACAATTTTGAATGTACTTATCCTATTCATTCTTTGACAGGTTCTT
The DNA here is from genome assembly GCA_038090715.1 of Florisuga fusca. Lineage (NCBI taxonomy): Eukaryota > Metazoa > Chordata > Aves > Apodiformes > Trochilidae > Florisuga > Florisuga fusca. The sequence continues at coordinate 4,848,659 of JAAWXA010000007.1, forward strand.
CTGCTCTGGTATTTTTCACGGTTCAGCTTCAGTCATCAGTCTGCACCACAGGACCATTACTGACTACTCCAGTTTGCTGTGTCACTTCACCATGGCACCTTCCAGCATTGGAACTCAATCCTTCTGCTGTAAAGAGTGTGGATGTAGAGACCAGAGACATGCAAAACTGCATGTTTGTGTCCCTGAATTATTTCCACTTGAGGAAAAAGCTGTGTACTATTGGATAAAATCCTGAAACATGCTTTAAAAGCATCAGCAGTAGGAAAAAACACCTTGAAGTTGGAGAGAGAGAAACTGCTTGAACATCATTAATTTGAATCATGGAACCACAGAGAAGCAGATACAGATATGATATAGTTGAGATGTGCCCGAGTAACAAATGAACATTCTTCAAGAAGTCATCTCCATCTTCCCTAAGTCATCATCCTTCTTTAATAGGTGATATTTTTAGGGAATTGCTCAGCCTGTGTATGAGCTTTCCTGGGTCTAAATTGTTTTAAGCTGCATATTTCTTCTAGAGTGAAAATTAGAGACGGTGTTAGTCCACGAGTTGCTCTGAAGGCATTGAAGCAACATTCCTCACTTTTAGGGGACTGGTTTGGTGACATGGAGGAATCTGATGTTCCATGCAATTTATGATTTTCTACTTTATTGAAGAAATAATTCTTTTTGTTTGTAGGTTTTGAACTTGAAGTCTTGAATCCACAGTACTGCAAGTCAGAAATCATTTTATTTGTCATCTGTTCTGTTTTAAATTAAAAACTTTTATATAATGTTAGTATTTTGAACTCCAGGATTTTGTGAAAAAAATGTTTGAGTTAATTGTAAAATTTCGAATATTTCTTATTAAAATTTTATTTCTTTTAAAAAAAGTATCTGTTTTGTGATTTAATTATTTTCTGAGCGACACCAGAAAGGGAACTGCTGTGATATTTCTCTTGAAAGAGGAACACCTCTAATCACAAACCTGAAGAAGTGATTTTCATTGTAGCTGGATGGATGCCTTGAGGTTCTTTGCATGTACCTACCTTCTTCTAAGTGAAAAGTCCTCTCTGAAATGTTGGGGAAATCTGTGTATAACTATTACACACATGCCTATGTGCTCACATTGTGAGGAAAACTATCCTGCTGCTATCTTTGTGTCCACAGGATAACTCTGAAACTTTCATCCCTCATTGTTCCTGGTGTTGTGGTGGCTGGAGCAGGTTTGGTTCTCAGAGCTCCTGTTGGCCTATTTTGAGACCTCACCAGGGCATGTAACTTCTGTGCTCTGTTTTCCAGTCTGCAGTAAGAGGTGGATAGCATCTGTGATATTAGCACACTGTGGGATTTCATCCAGTTGTGGTTGTACACTCCTTTGAGCTTGTTCTGCTGAAGGTTGTTGTACTATTTCTTCCAATTCCCACTTCACCTGTGCTATGAATTAAGTAGGAGCTTCTTGAGATCACAGTTACTTTCCTAAAATGGCTATTTATCTCCTGATTGAGGTTTAATGATTCATTTACTAATAGCTGAAGTTTTTTGCAAGGGGGGTGTTTTAACAATCTGCAGGTCTGGAAGAATTGCTTTTGCACCTTTGTGAGCCAGAGGTGGAGTAGGTATATTGATGTATTTCTATTCAGATTTTTGACAGGGGAATTCAAAGCTTAAAAATGAAACTTGCTTTATTTTCATTCAGATCTGAGAAAAAGATCTGACACAAGCTGCTACACTTGGTGAGGAATGCTCCTTCCCCAGGGAGATGTTTGGTTTCACCTTGTGCCATAGCAATTGTTTTTTTTATTGTGATGAAGAAGGAAGACAGAATTTAGAAACTACCCAATGAAAACTTTGGGAAAATAGGACCACCATTGCTTCTGTCCATTTTAGCAAGAGGAGGGTCAGCACTGTGCCATCTGTATAAGATCTAGGCTCTGAGGCTCATTCATTTGAGGGACTATTTAAAAAAAAATCATAGTTTTAACCTTCCTCTCTTCCTCCTGAAATGGATACATAATGTCAATGTACAGAATTTATTTATCTGTATTTTAATTTATGTAATAATTTTTATATAGACCCTAAAATGAATATTTTTGGTTTCTGCCTTTATTAGTTTCTAGCCCCATGCTAAATATATGGAAATCCTGGAAGCTTTAGAGTGGAGGCAATGAAGTGAGAAATCTTGCCCTTCTTGTAACTGTGGTCCTTGAGGATGGTGAGCAGGTTTGGATCCTTGTGGATTCTTGGAAGAACAGTAAATATCTGACATGAGAGCCTGAGATGATAGATTGCTTTGCTGCTTACAAGGATGTTCCATTAGTCCTTTCCCATCATGATCCTGTGTGTGAAGGGACATTGCCTTTAGGTACAAAATCCTGAAGCCGAGAAGTCCTAATGTGTAGGCAAAATCCATTTGTATTAATAAGCCATCTTAATATTAATAAGAAATAATTGATATGACTAATCTGACCAGTTTTAAATCTACAGTAAGATGTCTCTAACTACCCTCTCCATCTGCTACAAAGGCTCAGTTCCTTAGCTTCAAAGGGTCTGTGCAATAGAGGGTGTAGGTTCCTGATATCTTTTTTCTCCCAAAGGATGGGACTGGAGGGCATCATTCACTGTTGTTTGAATTATTATGCTCAAAATCTTGTTTATGGGCAAACAGTAAGCACACATATGTAAGTATAGCCATTGTGAGCATAACTGAAATTGTAAGCATCTATTAATTTTTAGAGTAGAGCTAACTTTCAGGAAAGGAAAATTAGTTATGATACCTGTGCTCACAGTTTTTTGTTCCTATTCTTTTTCTGATGTTGTGATTACTCTTCTGCTACTTCTCTGGGTTCTGGGGTTGGTAGTTTCAGTCTGGTAGTGGTGCATCTTAAGATGAATCATCAGCATCTGGAATTGTTTTCTGGAAGAAATGGAATGTTTATGTTGATGTTTTCATCTTCCTCCTTCTAGGATCCATGGGGCTTTTTTTAATGTTTCCTAACACATTGTTGCTCCTTTTCTCATTCTTTTTTTGCTGCAGCTCTAGGTTACTTCCAAATATTCTATATTTTCTGCCATTTTATAATGTTAGATATTATTTCTTTGTTATCTTTCTTGCCTGTAAAACCAGGTTTGTCCAGCTTCAGGTCTGTGTTTCCTGTAATTTTCCATGAGTGAATTATTTATAGTGATGAGATCTCAAGTACCAGCCTGTGCCCCAACTCTTGTCATTCCAAACCTGTACCCCCCTACGCCATATTCTGTGTTCCCTCTTCTCCAGTCCTCTGCTGTTGTGCCAGGCTTGTCATTCTGTATGCTACATCATTGTGTTAGTCATAAATATCTCATTATACATAGACTAAGTGCTTGTTTTTTCTGCCTATATAAAACTATAATTGTACCATATGAAGATAAACACAAGTAAAACAAATTAGCCATAGACACCTGGCCCATTAAAGAAATCATGTCAGCCAAAACAAATTAAAACAAAACTGCAGGCAAATAATGAAAAATGCAGTCAGAGCAAGAAACAAAGCTCAGTCCTGAGGCATTGAAAACTGACTACAAAGCTAAAGGCCTCTTACTACCAAGAATAACACCATATTATTAAAGATCTAGATAGTTACGGGTGAATTAAAGCTACATGTGGGTTTTCTCTCCTGTGTTCCCTATCTGTCTTTATTTTTGCCTGTTTCCAGACTGGACCTCTTGTTCACTCTGCTGAAACCTGCTATCTACTTTTCTTGGCCATCTTGAAGAGGGTTATATACCTGTTTTCACAGTGTTCAGTGCACACAACAGACTTTGGAAACATAACAGAAGATCATTGGTAGTGCTGCCATTATTCTTGGCACTGTTAAGGGTGGGTGCACATGGAGATCAGCATTTTGAAGCCCATTAAATAACAATATTACATGACACGTGATGATATTCACACAAGAGCTCTAAACATTTGGGACTTGGAGTCTGCTTTTAGCTACATTAATGTCTTTGTCTATATTAAAGCCCAGTTTTGGTCAGGGCTTTTTGAAGGAGCCCAGGTCCTGTTTCTTTAGGTCTGCTGCATTTCAAGCACTACAGAAAACTGAATTTTAAAGGTAAATTTGTTTTGAGAACTGGCCTTAAAGGAAATGTTAGGACATTCAAATAACATGTGTTTTATACTGAGGGTAATTTACGGGTTGATTCGGTTAAGCTTTCCAAATACAACGTTTTGTGAAATCAAATGAAACATGCCAAATATCACGTTGTTTTGCCTTGGTAGAAATGGAACAAAAAAATGGAAAGCCCATTTAAATTTCTCAAAGTTCAAGCTTATGTAGTGATTGGCATTTTTCTCTTATTTCTCAACAGGTCTCTAATCTCTCTTTCCGGCAGGGAGAATGACTGACTTTAAATTCTCTAAATGGTAGCAAAGAAACAAGTTCATAAATATTTCTAGATTTAATAACTAAAAATTGCTCTTTCTCCCTTCTCAGACTTCCCACCCTTATTTTTCAAGGTGATTTGTGGCAAGGACTGTCCATACGATGGGATTTTGGCCAACAATTCCAGAAGGAATGGAATGGTTCCTTTGAATGATAAATTCCATGGGAACTGATTGTGCAAGCTCAATCACAGTTGTTCCTTCTGGCCTTCTACTCTATAAATGCCAGATTCTAGTTAATAGATTTATAAAGCAGTGGGCCACAAAGGACCATTAGCTTCTTTGGCCTGATGTCCCATATATCACAAGCAATTGTACTTTATGCAGTACCCTTTACCAAGCCCAGCAAGTGTTTGTGTTTGGATAAAGAACGTTTGCCAAAAAGGCATTCAGTCTTGGCTTCAGTACATCAAGGAAGAAGGAATCAGCAACTTTCACAGGAGTCTCTATCATTAATTTCATGGTTAATTATTTTCCTAGTTAAAAGGTGTGACTTCATTCTGATTTGAAGTTGCCCAGTTACGCCTTCCAGACTTTGCTTCTTGTTTTGCCTTTGATAAATTAGAATTTGTTAATACCTATCTTACTGTCAACCTGTACCTTGCCAAAGAAAAGGCAGGGGTTAGAGGAATGACTATTTAAATAGAACAAACTCTTCATGTGTCTCTCATTGAGACATTTATTTGCCAGCGGTTGCTTTAGCAAACCTGGGTAACCTATCCTACCTGTGAGAGTGAGATCTATCAGCCATGGTTCCTGCTTTACCAGAGGAATAGCCACCATGAGGTAAAACATTCAGGTACTTTCAGTTGCACAGCTAGAAGTGAATTTGCAGAAGAAAAACTCTGGATCTTCTGCCATCTGTCTTACTCTTGGGTCTGGAATTATCTCAGAGAAAGTAATTTCAGTTTTCCTGTACTGAGATACTTGAACTCTGCATGCTTTAGTGTTATACAATTTTCTGGTTTATTCCTCCAAAATGAAGACAATAGGTTTTCTGAGAACTGGATGATGATTTAGTATGTCCATCCAGACTGAGTTGCCTTCTTCTGCTTCTTTTTGCCATCCTGGGTCACTATTCCAGTTCTTCAATTTCTGCTCTCTTTAATTCTCTTAAGTCTGAATATGCCTGTTCAGAAAATCTTTGTTAATTTAGATGGGATGTAGCATGAAATTATTACATCATTTTCTTCCCAGGGAGGGCACATTAAAATCAGTGGAGATGTGGGATTGAACAATTCAGGTATTTTGAGCAGGATAATTTTTAGCCCTTGGTCCTGCTGTTTATAAAATAAATAGTTTTCACATAGAAAGTAACAGACTTTCCTCAGCAGAACTGAATTACTAATCATAAGCTATTGAAAATAAAGAAAAATGATTTATCTCCCAAAAAGGAGAAACCACAGGTAGAAGGAAATGTAATGGTTGAGGTAGTAAAAATTTTTGAAATAAGTGAAGTGAGCAGAAGTAAATGTAGAAAATAAAGCCATTTGCACATATATAAGGAGTAATAAGATAAAATTGCAGAGCAAAGCAAAGCAAATAAGAAATCAGAAATGATGGAAAGCATTACTAACTATCTGTGAGAGATGAACTGAAATATTTAGATGTGTTTTTCTAAATCAAATATATGAATAAAGTCTTTAAAAAAGCTGCCTTATTTTTAATTATATATTTCATTTGAAATAAATTTTGTATTATTTTGCTTTATTCTATCTAAATGACTTAGATATAAGAGTGGTATCATTTACAAGATACCAAAATGATTATGTATTCTTCAAAATGAACATATACTGCTGAGTAAACTTGTTATTGGAAACTGAATTTTATCCTGCTGATATAATAATGATGTACTTCTGCCCAGCAATTGTATTTTTCTTGCTGGCAATATTAGCTCATACACAAATACAAGAGCTGCCATGCTGAGTCAGTGCAATGTTCTATACAGTTTCATCCTGTACTTAAAAATCAAATAGCATTCCAGAGAAATTTTCTGTAAACAAAAATCTTCTGTGTTTTACTGAGCTAAAATCTAAATCTCAGCCATTTCTTGTAGCAATGAGTTTCACAATTCAGTTCTGCTCTATTTGGAATTGCTTTCTCCTCCATTTTGGGAGTACCCACTTCCCATTGCACTGACTGCACCTGGGATAGAGGAAGGGGAAAAGGGAAGGAATGTCCACGAGATCCATTTCTGTAGTACTTAATTCCATAAGCTGGCTCACCAAAAACCATCTCAGACATACTGTATGAACTGAAGTGGCTCGAGTGACCCAATCTCTATCTCAGTCATTATTTCTGTATAATGGCTTCATTATAATGATTTCAATATTTACTGTATTTCTTAGTGTCTCTTGTTTCTTTCCCCCCAAATATTTTTACCCTTTCAGCCTCGCTACCCTTCTTTGGATATTCCCATCCCTAGTTCTGCTATGTTCCTCTCGAGACTGAATGATCAGAGTGGCACACAATGTTCCAGAGGAGATTGTAACAGTGATTTATATAAGTGCCCTGTAAAACTATGGTAGTATTCAGAGTGTGTAATATCTGCATCCTAAGGATTGTCCCTCTTATCTTAGAGGGCCTGAGAAGTTCTGAGAATTTAACAATGTGCTGATACATTGCCTGCTTAAATGTGGTGCAGCCCACAGCTGAAAGAGCCGTTCTAAGAATATTGTCTCCTCCATTCCTTCTATTTTTTTGGTGGCTAATATGGATATAGGGAAGGAAAAAGTGTCCTACTCAATTCTCAAATTCTCTTCTCCCTGGCTAGGGAAGATACAGAGCTAGAGAATGAATAGCACTTGAAATCAGTGCAGCCAGCCTGGCTACCAAAGCCCTGTCCATAGGTGCTGGTGGGAGTTAGGTGGAAAGAGGTGGCAGGTAGATGAATCAGGTGGCAGGTTTTAGAGTATTTCTAGAAAAAAAATCGGTCTCACAAAGGAAAGCTTTTGATTCCTTGAATTACAGAAACAAGTTCTTATCTGTGAGTAGTTTCATGCTGCCTGAGACTGGCAAGGAGGATGATAAACAGAAGGAGAAATGATAAATCGAAGAAGTCCTGGAGAGATGCCGCTGGGATTTGTGTTTTATTTTTGTGGAGCTGCTTTCCTGGTGAGCTGTAAGGAAGCAAGCAGCAGAAGGAGTGCAAGATCATCTCTTCCCTTGTGCAGATGACATCAGTGAGCATCTGCAGTTGGGAGGGGAAGGAGGACTAGCTTCTATGGGGCAACTGTTCCCTGTGCACAGATGGCTTGTCTGCCATGGGGGGTGGGAAAAGGACCATCAGCCTTAGCCCTCTGTTTCCCTCCAGCATGGCAAGCAGAAGCAAAGAGGGGAAAATAATTTGCTGTTTGTCTATGGATGCTAACAGATGTCTCGCATAAAGAAAAAAAAAGTCACTCCAAGGCATAGCATGTTCCTAGGTTTGCTTTCTGCTCAGGATGTACTATATCCCTAATTGAGCAGAGGATGCTGCCTTGCAAGGAGATGGGAAAACACGTGAGTGAAAGTGGTGGAAGGAAAGGTAAAGGTTACAAATATGGAATAATGGTATCAGAAAAGATCCAGCTTGGAAAATGCATTCCAATACAACTGGGGAAAAATAATCAAAGATTCAGCTATTCTTCGGGAGAGAGATACCTAAGAGAGCACTAGAAATCAAAAAAGACCCTAGAGGTAGCAGTGGAAAGCCAATTAGGTGTGGGCTTGTATTGGCATTAGAGTATGATTTTGGGGCTACACACAGAGCAAAAGCCATTATATTCTGAGGAGGTGATGATCCAGGTATGTATGGCACAGGTGAAGCTGTATCTCTGTCTCTGGTATATCAGTGCCAGACTGACATGGAGAATCGGAGGGAATTCAGAGGAAAGTGTCATTAGAAAAGAAAGGGCTAGAGAGAATTATTTTACACAAGAGTGATTAAGAATGTGCTTTATATGGCTTGTTGGTGATTTGAGTTGGAAAGAATAACATTCTACAACAATCTGAAGGCAGTAAATAGCAAGGAGGTAAGAATACATTTAGGACAGCAGAGTAGGTATATGTATAAAGGATAAAAAAGATCAAGGAGAACATAGGCCAAAAAAAATTATTTGAAGACAAGACTGATATATATGATTGTGAAATGACCCTAAGAGGAAAGTGGTAGATGCTCATGATGGGCACATTTTAGTAGCATCAGGAGCATGCAGACATGACCAAGGTAACTTGCTCTGTCTGGCCCAGCAGCACAGAGCTCCAAGCAAAACATCTCCTTTGGTGGGCAAGAGATGTGTACTTTCACCTGCAATGAAGCTCTGCCCCTAAACATCTTCCATGTGTGACTTGCTTACCCATTCATGCTTCCTCACACAAGTATGGTTCTACTCATCTGCTTCAGCATCTTCCAGAGGAAGCCTGGTTTGTAAAAAGACATGGACAAGAATGGTATCCTGCCAAAGCTGTCACCTCTCTTTGCCCCTGGGTCAGATTCAGATCCCTGAGTTGTGCCTGACATGAACCTTCTGCTGCTGCTACAGAGAACAATCCCTCCTTCTTTCCCTTGTGCTCTCTCTCCTGGTCATGCTAAAGCCCAGAGAGGTCCCCTGGTTTTCATGCCACATGGCTGATCTTCTCTTTCCAGACTAAAGTAGACGAATAGCAGACTTGGGTGCTGTGACAGTCTTTGTCCTGATGAGAGCTGTTGCTCATCCCCTCCCATCTCCTCGAAACCACCTGGGATCATGAGGACACAATAACACTGTTCAGGCCTTTGTTTTTCCTATGCTGGTGGTTTTTATCTGTGATTTTTTATGTTTTCCTCCCAAGTGCTGCAGGGCTCAGCAGCACTGCACAAATTTGTGTCTCCCTGGCACCAGCTTTTCCACTGGGGTGGAGTTGCAGACCAGTACCCTGAGGCATTGCTGGGGCAGGGACTGGTGGGTTGGGGCTGGGGTGAAAAGGGGTTCTGGGGCATGGGAAGTGTGAAGGAAGGCCTTGGGTGGCCCCCACCATTCAAGAGTTCCAATCTTTTGGTTATTTGTGATATCTATGGAGATTTTTCTGTTGTTTCTATGGAGACTATGATGCTTTCTTTGGCTGCAGCTTCTAGAAGGGGATTAATAAGAGCATGTGGCCTTTTGATGCATCTCACTGGTTCAGCTCCAGCTCAGCATAGTCAGTGAAGGGCATTAAATCTGATGGCTGTGTAGGGACCTTTGTATTATTTAGCAATTAGTATTCTTCACTGATATCAAACCCTCAAAGAATGTTGGAGTATTCCTACGGGGATCAACAAATTCACATCACACATACTTTAGCATACAGCTTACCAATGAATGGCAATCCACTCCTGTTTACAAGAACACAATTATTTGTCCCTGTTCGTTCACCACTCCTTTCAGTATTTTTTTATAAGCAAAAAAATCCCCCAGCACTCCATTTTAACAAGGACTTGACTTTGGCCATGAACTTATGGAAGGCTCTCAGCAAAATGTCCATGGTGCTGTGTCTGACTTCTCGAAACATAGGCTGAGGTTGGGTCAAACCATGGGCTGAGGTTGCAGCTGCTCTTGACTATGGAAAAATATGAGCTAGGAAATGACTAGAAGAGGATTGTCAACAGAAAAAACCCCAGACCTCTGGGATACATGTAGTGCTTGTTTCAGAAAATGTTACTTAGCCTCTACCAAACAGACCATTTCCCTCATAAAAACTGCAGAGTGGAATTTGTCTGTAAAATTTTAGTAAATTGACACATCCTGTAGGGCACAAATGAGCAACATAGTTATTTTAAAGATTTATATGTTGACCAGAAAGTTTAAAAAAAAGTCAGACCTATCATCCACTTCTGTTTTTCTACATTTAAATCCAATTAATCATCCTTTCTTAGCAATGAAAGGACCTGTAACACTGCAGCACACTGTGGATGCACTGTGCAGAGGGAACAGGAGGAAATGAGAGGGTGACAGATATCACCAGGATGTCCCCCTGAGCCAGCCACACAGAAGAGACACAGGGGTGACACAGCATGAAAGTTATATGTACCTGGTCCTACCACAGAAACAGCCCCTGATGCCATTGAGCTACAACATCCATGCCACAAGGACAGGGTCAGAGCATCCACCAGCCCCCTGAGGCAGTGCTGACCAGTCTGTACTGCAGCATCTCCAGAAGCTCCTCAGCCACCAGGACCAGTGTATCCCACTGGATTAATGAAGTCTCTACTGGGTCATGCTTGGTGCTGCAGTCTGTAATATGCAGTTCAGGATTCCACAGGAAAGGCACCATTTTCCTGTGGAGTGTAGGGAATGGGCTGTGAAGAGCAGATGTGTTTTGGGAGGTACAACTTAAGTGATCTTGCAAGCCAACAGCAGAGCAGGTCCTAAATCATGTAATGACATGGTGCATCTTCTTTGGTCAGCCTTGTGGTTTTAATTGAAGATTATTGTGGCTTTGGTTATGGTTCAGCTTGTTTGTTTGTTCTTGAATACTGATGCATATTAGTGAGATGTGTGTTACAAAGGCCAGAAATCATAAAACTAGAAAGAATATGTAATTCTTTAAGACAATTAAAATTCCATACTTGCAACTGTAACCATTACTTTGGAAAAAAAAAAAAAAAGGCCAGTGGTCATTAAACAGCAGTTTGTATAACATGGGGAAGATGGTCAGTGGTATCAGAATGTGTGGCCTCAGAGTATAACTACTGATACTGCAATGGGAGAGCAGAGGGGTTTGGGAAGCAGTGGAAGAGGAGGACCTGCTGTAGACCAAATGCTGCCCTGAGTGTAGGCAGACCCTCAACAGCAGTCTGAGGGCGAGGAGGTGGTGCTTATAGGGGTTCCCTGGGTGCAAGTTGACAATTCATAGAATCATAGAATTGTCTGGGCTGGAAAGGACCTCAGAGATCATCAAGTCCAATAGCAACAATCCCCTCCTGGGAAAATGCATGCAACCTGCTTCATGCTTATCAGTGTAGTATCTAGTATTTCATTAATGAAGAGGAGAGTAAGGAAGAGGGGTTGGGGTAGATTAACACAAGCCAGGCTTCTTGATCTTAAAAAAATGATATTGTCCAACTGGAAGGAAAAGAAGGTTTAAAAACTTAAAGCTTGGTTATATCAAGAGTGGCCTTTGCATTGGAATACCAAATAAATATTTTTATAGTAACATGAATTTTTGTAACATGAAGTGTACTTGTAGTGCTCCTAGGTTAGGATGATTTTGGTGACAGGCAGCTTAGAAATCTTTTTGTTTGCTTTGCAGTGTAGCCTGGGGCAGCTGAACCATAACCTGTTTTTTGCTTTGATAAATCCAATTCCTTTGTTCCTCTGTTTTGAAAACAGATATAAAAAGAATAGACAGTAATTTAATAAACAAGAACTGTGAAGCAGAGCTAGAAGAAGGAATTGAAAGGTATTACTAGTGGCATCTTTGTGTCCAAAGTGGCAAAAAAGTTCAGTAAGGATTAGAGCTGTAAAAGCAACAGGCAGAATGGACTTGACTTCCTATAACCTTCATTTTCAGGGACTGTTTATTAGCTGTTTATTGCCTCCTCTTAACCATCTTTTAGGCTAATTTTTTTTTAATATAATTTTTTTATTTAAATTCCATCCATAGCCTCATGCTTTTCCCTTGAATCTCCAAATGACCCTAAATCCCATAGCTCTGAGGGGGAGCTGGGAACTATATTGGAACCAAGGTTGGCAGCTGGAGATCATCTTGCTTGATTTCTAATAGCTGATTACACAAATAGTTCTACATCTCTTCTATGATTTTGATCAAATTTTGGAAAAGCTATTTAAATGTTTAGTAGCTGCTTATATGAAAATCAATAGCAACTGTAACAAATTAGGCCAAATGTGCTTAAAATCTTCTAATACAGGTTTGGATCTTGCACTGGCCTCTGATTTGAAAATGTTCATTAGTAATAAGTATTACTAATAATACCTTTTATTGTTGATTCCAATAATGCCTGGGTAGACAGTCATCAATTAAATGGATTTTTTTTTCTATTATCTTCATCTGAAAGAGGACTGAGCCATTAAACCAACCTAAATAATAAAGAAATACATAACACTCCCCATTCAAGTTTTTGCAGCTGTGTTCTTACACCATGCATACCGTGAGGTTCTCATTACAGTTAATTGGAGCTGTTAGTGTCACAATATTGCCATCATTATGTGTTAAAAATATGAGTCAGATCCCCAGCAACCTTGATGTTCTAATATTGTAGGTGTGTGTGGTCTTTTACTTCCAGTTGTGGTTTCTAAGCCTCTAGAGGGGAAACTGTCATCCCGATAGGGTGTGAAATGTTAACGGTAATATCCAGCCTGGAGTCGTGGTTCAGGCACATTCCTCCTTCCTCTTGGACACTTATGAAGACTTCATTTACCTTCTCCTTTCAGGGCTGAGAGCTTTTTTCCCTGAGCTGCTTGGTCTCCTAGTCTTATGACTACTGCCTGCTGCCTTTTCACCACTTTCTGATGTCTTAGTCTTTTCTCCCCATCTCCTCATTATGACTTGGTAAACCTCCTGTGTTCATATCTTCTGTCTGTGGCCCTGATTTGATATGAGAGGCCATGGTTACCCCTCATACTCCCTCCTGTAGAGAATGGCAGCTCCCTTTCTGGCTTTAGCTGTTTTAATGTTAAAGAGGAAGAGTGGTCTTTCAGAGGGAGGAGCAACTAATAAATTAGTAGCCCTGCATCATGGTGTATGGGCAGACATGTTAGAAAACCACAGAAATATGCACCATCTGGGGCAGTAAAAAAATGTGATGCTTTTTCCTGTTGTATTAAAAGACTTGACAAATGGGACTTTGAGCAGAATAAGCACATTATCCTCTAGTAGATACTTTTGCATGTCCTCTTGATTCTGACTTACCATGGCAACTGTATTCTGTTGCTGCTTCCCTTTGTTGATAAGCAAATTAGTTCTTAGCTAGATATTAAGCTAAGATGAATGTTTCTTGTAATAATGTACAGTGTATATAGACCTTATGTAAATCAATCAATTAATGAATCAATCAATTAGTATCAGCTTTGTAACTATAAGTTATAATTTTAGAAATCTACTCTGCAAGGAATATCTGAGGGAGACGTGGCAATCATGGATAGCCCTAAGCAGAGGACTAGAGAAGAAGGAACTGGAGCAATGAGCTCACGTTAGTGCTTCTAGGAAGCCTATGCTGATGTTTTTCTTACATATATCCCTCCAAGCCATTGAACTTCCAGGCCTGTCATTTTCTGCTTGGCAAAGGAAAGGACAGAAAACAATGGAAGGGGATGCAGGAAATACTGGGATGGCTACTGACATTAAATCAAAGCATTTGCAAATATTATTTTGTTTCTCATGAAAATTCGTTGTTTCTCCATTACTTACATCTGAGATACTAATTTCTCCTCTGACCACTCCCATAAATGTTGATACACGTGGTATTTGCCTCCTTTTAGTAATAATATTTAGCTTTTTATAAAGTAAATTAAACTTTCAAAGACTTTATAAATGCCACAGAACTAAGCTTCATTCATCTCTTGGTTCTTGTTCTCTTGTCAATGAAATCTCATATCTATCTGTTAGAAGTCACCATATCTATTCCATGAGTCTTTTGTGGTTTTATTATGGCTTCTCAGATTTCAGAAATAACTTTTAATTGCCTTTTGTATCCTTGCAATATTTTTTCTTTAATATTTCATTTTTCTATAGCAGAAATAGGTTTGTGTCTGTCTGCTGTGAACACCCACGCTGCTTTAAGAGTTCAGTGAAATGAGCGCTTATTTCTATGAACCATTAAACTGTCACCACGAGAATGGGATTGTAGGATTGCACTGCATTCTCTGCTGGATCCAAGCAGTCTCAGGGGCTCTGATTCATGATCCTCCCAGGTGCAGGGAGAATCCTGATGTGATTCCTGCCTCCAGGTTGCAGCTGTTGAAGGAATGACTGAATGGGACACATATATGAATGGAGTATATAAACTGCAGACACCAACCCCACCAAGAGTTTGCATTAATGATCAGCTGTGAAGTGGGGGGGCCTGAGCAGAAGATATCCATCCTGTTTCAGGCCCTCTTTGCTAAAGGGACTTCAGCTCTCTACAGCTACCTGAAAAGAGGCTGTAGTGAGGTGAGTGCTGATCTCTTCTCCCAAGTTATAAACGACACAATCAGAGGAAGTGGACTCAAATCGTTGCAAGGAAGGTTTAGATTGGGTATTAGGAAAAAAGTCCTGACCAAAAGGGTTGTCAGGCACTGGAACAGGCTGCCCAGGGAAGTGGAAGAGTCACCATCCCCTGAGGTATTTAAAAGATGTGTAGATGTGGTGCTTAGAGACATGCTTGAGTGGTGGACTTGTTAGTGTTAGGCTTAAGGTTGGACTTGGTAATCTAAGGGTCTTTTCCAACCTAACCAATTCTATGATTCTGACCTATGGGGGAAGGATGGCATCTGTTGTCTCTTTTGCTACTCCATCTCTGTCTGCCTGTGGTCTTGAGCAAGAGCCCTTACAGTTTTACTCTTTTTACTCTTTTTACTCTTTTTTAAATCATCACAGTGCTCTAGCCAGTGTATCTGCATACCAAATACTTGCTACCTTTGCATCTCCTTAGGAATCAA
Organism: Florisuga fusca; assembly: GCA_038090715.1. Taxonomy (NCBI): domain Eukaryota; kingdom Metazoa; phylum Chordata; class Aves; order Apodiformes; family Trochilidae; genus Florisuga; species Florisuga fusca. The sequence goes on from JAAWXA010000007.1 coordinate 4,863,662, forward strand.
TGGTCCTGATTTATTATCCCTAATAAAGTTTTGTAAAGTAAGCTGCTGACTCTGGCATTAAATATTCATAAATGATAGCAATAGGTGGGCTTGTGTATGTATGAGCATGGTAGATGTATTACACTGGGAATCTTTTTCTCCTTCCTGTCCTTTTTACAAACTAATTTTTTCAGTGACTTCACTGGACCTTCACTAGGTTTACATCATTACTGACAGTGTGCTCACCATGGCAGACTGTATGGATTATTGATGGAAAACAAGCTAACTGGGAGATAATCCTCAGCATTTAAATAAAGCACAACACATTAAAGTCTGCAACTTATAAAGACACTGAAAGAGAGGTGTTTAAAAGGGGTACTGAATATAGCAAGAGATTCAAGCTTGGTGTTAAAAGAGAGACATGCAAATCTGTAGTAAGTTCAAATGAGGTCACCTCTGTCAGATTTATATTGTCAAATTTAGAGCAGGATCTGACCTAACCTAAGGAGTTTAAGCTAACCTGATCTAAACATCACCTGAGGGGTGGTGCCCATCAAATGTATTGGCATAAGGGTAATTGAAGTAGTGATTGAAAAATAGCGTGAAGTATTTAAAAAAGTTTCTGAATCGCAAAGGTCAGAAGAAAGCTCAAATCTCAGAAATATGTCTGCAATCCAGGACTGTTTTATAGGGTAATAAGAAGCTAAAAATACCTTCCTCTTAATAATTACAAAAGTCGTGTAACTTTACATTACTTTTTTCCAATTTAACTTACAAAGGTATTAGTTATGGAAATTGGTGTAAATTAAAGCTGTTTGGAAAACTTAGACAAAAAGTCCATATTTTGCTCCGTTTTTTTTTCTTTTTTCTTTTCTTTAACAACTACAGCTTCAATTTTTCCATATTGACTTAAAACCAAACTTATTCCGAGTAGGTCTCTTTAGGTACTTTATATAACTGTGTAACAGCTGTTGAAGTCAATTTTCCCACTGCTTTATTGATGCAAATTTAGACTCAGCACACACATCGCTCAGACACCTCGGGATAGCATTTGAGATTTGATTGTCATCATCTTTTCTTTTAGTATTTTGAATCCATTGCAAGAGAATGTGTTAATGCAAAGGAATCACAAGGGCAGCAAGAGTATAGAGCCAGTATTGTCATGCAGATTTTTTTCCTTTAGACTAACTGATATTTTTCCATTAAGAAATTTGCTTTTTTAACATAGTTACTGAACATCCTGTTGTGTCTTAATCTACTTCTGAAGCATATAAAGCAGCCGTGCTTCATTAGCTTCAAGTTATGAATGTAGAATATTTTCTTGTTATGTGAGCAGGAATACTGAATTTTCAACAAAATGTGATGGCTTTAATTTGTTTTTTTATTCTTTTTTCTTTTCATGTAAAATGATATTCTTATTCTCATTCTGCCTTGCTACAAAAATTTAATGCACAAGACCTATAAAACTTGCTGTGCTCTGAAATGGGCTGCTTCTAAGGTCTGCTAACTGTCTGCACTTCTTTTGCACCTCAGCTTTCTAAGTGTTGAGCTTCTCTTTTAACAGAGCCTCCATGTCCTAAAAAAGGGTGTTATGTTTTAAATAAACTCAAGTTTTCAGGCAGTCTTCCTATGTACCATACGCCAGCTGTCACACAACTGGCAGGGAGAGGAGACAGTTCTGTTTGGAGTGGGAGTCAGTAAATGGATGCCACTTGGAAGAACTCATGAAGTTAATGCATTTTATATATTATTCATGAAAAAAAACATGCAGTGAGTATGTCTGTGCTGTAGCTTTCAATTCAGTATGAATATATGTTACTGAGATGTGGAAGTACAGTGTTGGTCATGTGGTAATTCACTCTCAAAGAGAACTAAAATATAGCCAGGACCAGAGTGACTTCTCTCTAAGGAAACTCAGCACTTTTACTACTGCCTTGCATAATCTGCAATTCTGAGTGTTAACTGCAATCCCCAGTGCTGCCAACTGTTTTAACTGTATTTGTGGAGTATGTTTTGAATTCTTAAGGACCAAGTCTTGGAGCTCTGGGACTCCAAAGTTTTTTCAACTTTCAGTTAAAATAAAAAATTCAGTTAAAACAAAAGTATCTCAGGCTGGAGATTTCAACACCACTCGTCCCTTGTTGGATCATTTTGACAACTCGCATAGTGCTCTTTCTTTCTTTCTTTCCTTATACCAAGCTGAAAGTTCCCTTGCTGCACCAGTTTCCTCTCATTCTATTGCTTTACACCTCTGAGAAGAGTCTGGCTCCATCTTTTTTACATCCTGAACTTCATTAAGTAGCTGTAGATAACAGTGAGATTTCCCCCTTCCTTCCTTCTTTTCTTCTTAAGACCAATTAAACTGGATTCTCTCAGCCTTTTCTCATGTCCTGTGTCCTTCAGCCCCATGACTATTTTGATGGCATTCCCTTGACTCTCTCTGGTATATTAATGTGTTCTGTGCTGAGGAGCCTGAACTGGGCACACTAATGCAAGTCAAAGTCTAGAGCTAAGCTACACCCAATTTCCAGACATACTGGCTGAGATTTTCTTTGAACTTCAGGACTGGCATTTATACCTGAATGGGTCACTCCATTATTTTGCATCCAGTAGAGCAAAAAAGGTCTTTGCAAACTGCTATTTGCCTTTCTCTTTCAGCTGTCTACCTTAGGATGAGATGGTTTTTGACCCAGAGGGACCATTTCTCTACACTGTTTATGAAAGCAATACATTCAACAGTTTATACCTGCACTGAATTTCTCTAAAGTTAGGTGAGAAAATTGCCAGTCTGAGTCTCAGTGGGCAAGAGATGGTGATGGCCTGAGTTATAATATTGCAGCTACTGATTCTAATCTTCCACCTGAGCAAAGTGCAGGAACAGTAGGTTATTTGTGACTACACAAATATTGTCTTTGGGGTTTACTGATTTCTATGGATAATGAAGGACTAAGATGGGCTTTCAGTGAACAGTTGCAAGGTTCATATCCTAAAAAAGGCTCATGCTTATGGTTTAAATGAAGGCACTGTTGTGTAGTCAGGAATTCTGCAGATTTTAGATTAGCTTTGCTTTCAACACTCATGCACTGTGCTTCATGTCATATTAGAGATCTAAGCCATGGGATGGCAGAGGGCAGGTCGTATGATCTTGGCTGAAAATGGGATGTGTGGGTGAGCTGGGGGGTTGTTGATCCTTACATCTCTGCTGTAAGGCATCTTGAAGTCCACCATACATCACTACTGCTTGCAGAAAACTGCAAAACTAATCAAGCATTTGGAATTTAATTGTAATTAATCTAAGCAGGCAACATGCACTGAATCATGAGCCATACCCTGAGTTCTTGAAAATACTTATCTCAGCATTCCTACTGGCAACTGAATATTTCCTTTCAATAAGATGCTGATTTAATCAAATATATTGGTCCCATAAACAGCAGCTTTTACCAGCCTTCACTTGTCAGGAGATTTCCCCTCCCTTTCATGGGTTATTAAAAGCAGTCTTGCACTGCAGGCTGTAGGTTCCTGGAAATGACTTGGTACCTTTTCAGAAAAAATCCCATCTCATTCATTCAGGCTGGCAAATATACAGGGGATAACAGTTTATTGTACCCAATCCATATTTGTTGAACTGAGTGCAAGGATGAGATGGTGAAATATAATGGCCTGTGATATACAGCAGGTCAGGATAAATGATCTAATGGTCTCTTCTGAATACATGAATTGCTGGGCTGTGTGCCAGAAGCCAGACAGACTCCTGGCTTTCCCACAAGTCACTATATTCATCTATCCCTGCCCTCCTGAACTCTGTGGTGAAACTCCCATTTGCATCCTTTAGAGCAGGATATTGATGTGGGCAGTTGAAAAGTACAAAAAACTTTGTTGGGAACCTCTGAAGTGCTGGATAATGGGACACAGCTAAGGCTGAATCAGTCCCAGATCCTGTAAAATTAGAAAGTTCATTCTAAAGGACCTAGGCTCTGTGGGATTGGTGCTTTTGCTTTTTCCTTCTCAACTGCCAGTTCCTGGCTGCTCTCTGGCATGGCACTGCTGGCCATGCCTTGTCCTCCCGGTGACAACAGGACCTCTCCTGACATTGCTGGTTGGCACAGAGCACTATTTGAGTCACAGGCTGCAGTTTCACACTGTAACTCACCTGATCCCTGCATCCCTGGAAGTCTGGTTGTCTTAAAATCATAGAAACCTCTTCTCACTTGTGCCCTGTGATAGGATGAGAGGCAATGGATTCAAGATAAAGCACAGGAAGTTCCACTTCAACATGAGGGAGAATTTCTTTGCTGTAAGAGTTACAGAACCCTGGAACAGACCTCCCAGAGAGGTTTAGAGTCTTCTTCTCTGGAGACTTTCAAGGCCTGTCTGGATGCATTTCTGAGTACCCTGCTCTAGTTTTGGTCCTCCTCCTGGCAGGGGGGCAGGACTTGATCTTCAGAAGTTCTTTTCAACCCCTGACATTCTGTTATTCTGTGAATCATTCTGGTTGTAAAAGAACTTAAGATCATCAAGTCCAACCTTATATGTAACACTGCCAACCCACCACTAAACTATGTTCCTGAGCACCATATCTACATATATTTTAAATACCTCCAGGTGACTACATGGTGACTCCACCACTTCCCTGGGCAGCCTGTTCCAATGCTGAACAACCTCTTCAGTGAAGAAATTTTTCCTAATATTCAATCCAAACTTTTCCTAGTACAACTTGAGGCCAGTTCCTCTTGTCCTGCTTGTTATTCTTCTCTCAAGAATGTGAGACAAAACAGAGAGCTTCCAGGAACTGGTGCAAAAAACCAAGGGTGCTGATCCCTAGGTCCTTTAAGGTGAACTTTTTAGTTCCCTTGCAGAAGTTTAGTTCCCTTTCTTCCCCTGTTCTTGCACCAGGGCTGCTGCTAATCTGGATCCACAGTCAGACAAGTTAGTTACAGTCAGAAAAGTATTTACTGCTGCTCCAACAATATAGGTCCTGTTCCAGCTTACCTTAGGAAAACTCTCATGCCCAGGCTGATACAAGCAAAACAGCAGAAATAGATGTCCAAGGGGCCATTGATTAGGCTAATCGTGCCATGAAACTCTATTTTGAGGCAGGCAAGCTGGTGGTGACATTCCATGCAGCAAGACTCATCATAAAAGCTTTCCCCCAGCCTGCATCCGCCTTATTTGTCTCACCAAGTTTCCTAACTTCTAATGAGCTTTGCAGAGTTGGACTTGATTTTATTCATTAATGTGTAGGGAAGTAGTCAGGCTCTTCAGTGACTGAATATTTTTCCCCACTGGAAGCCCAGGTGCTAATGATGCTAGTCCAGACATCTCTCAGAGGTACTCTGAATACAAAATTTCAGCTTTGTATGATTAGCTTCAGACTTCTGTGGTGCAGTCTCCCTGTGCTTCTGGAGAAGGTGCTGTGACAAGGTAGTAACTTTTTTTGTCAGGTGTATCTTCACAGAGAGCTTCTGTAAAACCCAGGTGGATTTCCAAACATGCATACTTATCCTGGACAACGATGGGAAGAAGACAACAAGGTTTTGCCTGTCCACTGTAGTAAGATAGAACCATACAATAGGTTTGGTTAGAAGAGAGCTTTGAAGGGCCAAGCAGGGCTAACTCAGGTCAGGTTTCTTATTTTCTGAAGATTTTGCAGCCTCTCTTCTCCCCTGGTTGAATATGTGACCGTCATCATGGCTATTTTTTATTCTTGTACTGAGTACACTTGTCCTGTGGTTGCCTGCTGTGTGTTTGCTGTGAGAATTGTCTTTTTGTCAACTTCTTTATACCCTCCAATTGAATTGTTAAAGGCAGAGATGAAAGCCTCATTTAGCTTTTTCCTTCTAAGGCTGAACAAACTTGATTGTTTCATTCTGTCCTTGTAGGGAAGCTTGCTTTAGAGATTATTAAGAAATAGTAAGCCAGACTCGCTGCTTCAAAAAAACCTTTCAATTTTATTGAAATTCTATGATTCACTCAGTACCTCTGTTTTCCTGCTTCCTGTTTGTAAAATCAGCAAGACTTGAGACACTGATAATCTGAGGAGATGAGACTTCTTAGGCATGTTAGAGCTCTGCCAGCTGTTTCTTGTGCAGCTGCTGTCAGGGCTGGGCTGGGCTCTGCTCTGACTCAAGTCACCATAAAAAAGATAGTTTAAATTTTGCTGTTGTTTTCTGGCTTGAAAAATGTTAAAAGGCTTGACCTCAGTGACACAGCAGAAATATCTGAATTGCTACTACGATTCACTTTCAGATACTGCATTTTTTTCCTCCTGAAAATGTTTGATAAGTCAGACTCTCCAGATAGGTTCACATTGGCTTGAATCCCTGCTGCTAAGAGCTTAAGATTTTCAGCAGCTTCCAGGACTTGTACACACAAACATTCATTCCCTTGGCTCTGTTCTTTTTTATTTCCCAGTTGTTTTTTTACTATATTTTATTTTTCTTAGGAGCTGTATATACACGCTGCAGCATGGATTAACACCTCATCCCGAGCTTAACTCAGATTTTTGGCTGATACTTTTCTCAACTCTTCAATGAAATAAATGTTGTGGATGCTAGTTCTTTTAGAGCTGAGCACCAGGTAACTGCAAAAATAGTAATTTTCCATGATGCTTTCGTTTTTTCAGCCTTTTATATGGAAATACATATTTATCTCTATGCACAGAAAGGTAACACTTAAATTTACATTCACTTTAATAAATGAATAATCATATATTCTACTACTCACTCATGATGGATATGCTATACTGAATAAAAAAAATGGAAGTGCTGAAGAATTCATTGGAAGAAATAGCACATATCAGTCTTCTATTTTCCTAACCTGAAACATGTGTTCCCCACAGCACCTAAGGGACTTTGGAGCACAAAACACATTGAATGTCTCACAGTCCATTTAATCGAGTTAATTCCAGACTTAACTCAGTGACTAAAGGCAGTTGCAACAGAGACAAGTTCCCTATGTGTGCCTGAAAGAAGCTGGAGTGGCTCCAGTGCTGGGTAGAGCTGTGACTTTTGTTTTTCTGTCTCTTTTCTTGCTGCACTTAGCATTGCAGGTATTTTGAGGCACAAAATGAGGCTAAATGTGGAATTGTGTGATAGAGTGCTTTAATGAGTTAAGGTACAGATCCAGAGCTGAGTCTCCCTGCTGTTTGGGCTGTGGCTCATTTCTGGCCATGCGTGTTGACTTTGGCATCTGTTGGTCCCTTGCTCGGGTAATTTAACCTGCTTAGCTGCAAAAAAAAAACAAAAAACCAAACCCAAACAAAAAACCAAACCCAAAAAACTCCCCCCACCCAAACTGTGTAATATTCTTCCAAATTAGTGGGGTGAATTACCTCAGGAAAATGCCTGCTAAGCATGAACCCCAGTGCAAAGAATGAAGCTGGGAGAGGTGTCTGGTGTGGGGGCAAGGAAGCATATGGAAAGGCAGGATGGAGGAGTGGGTCCTCTCCTTTGGCAGCAGCAAGCTGTTTGGTCAGCTTGTACTCAGATTTTACTTTGACTCAGTACTTTTGTACTCAGATTTTACCCAAGCAGAATTTGCCTCTCATTTTCTGTTTTGCCAAGTTTCTGCCATGAATGGGCCAAAAAATTGGTATGTGCATGAAGTTTTCAGTTTCACCTAGGAACAAATGGCTGAGTTTTACCAGTGGTTTTGCAGTGATATTCCTGTAACCTTCTTTTCTCTACAAAATCTCTGAAGACAACTTCACCCTTCCCCAGCAATCAGACCTGTAGGTGTGACTTCTGCTGTGCATTACTGATTTATTACAGATGGTCTTTCTGTAGCAAACATCAGTATTAATATTTGAATAGCAATCCATCATCTCTCTCCATCAAATAAAGTGCAAATGATCTCAATCCTGTCTTGCTTACCCTGGGATAAAGGAGAAGTAATTTCACTGGATGCATTGCACCATCCAGCTATGTATTCTGCATTCTATAATGCAGAATTACACCAGTCTAAGCTGGAGTTAGATGAAAAGAGGGAATGGCAGAGAATAACTGTGTAATAAAAAGACACCAGGTCACTGTTTGAATTGTAGAATATTAAAAGGGTCTATAGTTGGCATGAAATTTTCAGATAATGAGTGTGCAGGCTTGGTGGCTCCCCCCTGCTTCTGTCAGCGTGACACATATTTGAGAGGATCTTGCTCAGTCCATGCACTGGATTAGAAATCAGCTGTCATTAAGGAGTGTTTCTCAGTGTAAAAGGTTCCTGGGTGCAATGGTGCGCACGAGAGGCAGCCGTGGGGATTAAGCTGGCTGGTAACAAGCATTTGTATTTACCAGTCTGGTTAACTTCAGATCGGCCTTCTAAAAATTTCCATGGAAACAAGGGAAGTTTTGGTTCACTGTAAGTGGCTTAATTTACTTTCTAACTATTAAAAATAGAATACTAAACAGACACAAAACTAACTCTGAAATGTGTTTTTAATAATATGATTTTAATCAGTCCTGGCATTCAGTGATTACTTTTCCATACCTCCTTCCTGCAGTTATGGGTGAAGCTTTCACCGAGCAGTTGCTTCTTGAATCTGCAATGGCATGAGCAAAGTGAGTCAGGAAAATGCCTGTGGTATAGTGGTGGGTCTTAAATCTTTATTTTCAGTAGAAAACAATTGAATGCCTTTGTTTTTGAGGTTTTCTGGGGTTTTTTATAAGGCATGAAACTTGTGAAACTGGAACATGTTTACATCCTGGAACTTTCTTAGATATCTACTGTTTTACTGTAATGTCATGTTTAAATTTTGATATGACAGAATAGTCACTTGTCCAGTCAAAGAAACAGAAGACATATTGATGTACTCATTGAGAAAAGTACTAAAACTGTGTTTTCCTTTTACCTTGGCTTCTTTAAAGTTTGATGACAGAAAAATAGTCGTAAGTAGATTTTTTTTCCTGGGCTTTTAGGAAGAAGTTCCCACTTCCATGTCAGTAGGGATGCTTGTTGCAAAGCAGCAAAAAGAGAAGAACCATAAACTGACTCACGTGGGCGAGGTTCTTGCTCCAAGTGCCTCTCTGTCTCTCAGGATGTAAGCACCCAGAGAAAAATTGTTTGTATGACTCAGGAGGTGCTTTCCAGCAGAAGTGATTCTTACTCTTGTAATGCTGATAATTGGTAAATGTATGACCTGCTTGTATAAAAACAGCTTTAATTATGCATGAATGCCCATCAGTCCGGATATCAATTTGGCTGACTCACGCTCAAAATTTAGCATTAACCTTTGAATTTCAATAACTCTGATTTTTCATCTTAAATTATACTCTAAGAGGATTCAGAGTCAGCAGAGAAATTGGCCTTGATGTTTATCTCAGCACTTGGAATGAGGATAGACTCACTCCTATAACATCAGGGAGGAGTTTTTCCTTCTCCCTGTGGTATGGAGCTCAAAGTGTTCAGTTTCTGAGGGTGCACTTGTGCATCTGCACACTGGTAAAGTCACCGTTTTACGTCTGAGAAACCAAGAGAAGGGAATACTCCATGTTTTGTTCAGTGCCACAAAGGCTTTAAGCAGCTGAAGGAATTAAGTTCATGTTACCTCACAGCTTGATCTCAAACTAAACTTTTCACACTTTTCCTGTTGCTCGTAATTTTCATCGTAGAGACATGAGCTCCATCTATCCCATCTACCTAGATGAGCAACAAAGTGTCATCTGCTAATAACCTCTGGGGCATTCTGATAATAAACCGTGACTAAGAATTTCTGTTTCTATAGAAAATACATTCAACCCTAGTTATTAAAACATGTTGTAACAGGTGGCTGGGGGTCCTGCTCCCTTCCATACCTCCCTGAACAGGAATGTGTGCAGCTGACTACAAGCAGCTGTGTGCACTGGCAGAGCTCTGTCTGACACGTCTGCAGTTCTGCAAGTGGCTTTAATCACCAGCAGAATCAGACAGAGAGTGCAAACACAATGTGACTGAAGTACTCTCCTAGGTAACTATAGTATTTGGAAGAAAACCCTGTGAATACATTGGGAGCATGGTGGTAATATTTCAAAGCAGAAAACGTGGACAAACTGGACTCTGATAAGCTGATGTATGCTTAAAAGTGAGCATGGGCTGTAATGTTTCAAAATGTTTTGGGGTTTTGTGTATACTCTCCTCCAGCTGCTGGAGTCAGACAAAATAGCAAAAGGAAGTTTCCATATGAAGTTTCATCCTTGTGAATTCAAATAGGAATGCTATGTGGAAAAAAGCACAGAAATCAGAAATTTCAGTGTGCACCAATACTGTGAGTGTTCCCAAATGGGACCATTCCCGTGCTTAAAATGCTCAAGCTTACAGGCTGAGACCCATATTTGTTGAATACCCTCTGATTCCCTTCTCACCACGAAATATAAATTCTAATTTTTAACGTGTTGCTATAGTGACTCTCTTTGCAGAAACTTCTTTCCATCCTTACAAACTGAGGTCCTAAGCCCAACCCTCCTCCGCACCCCCCCTGATAAATGTGTGGGATTGGGGTGGGGGCAGAATAAAAATTAGTTTCTGTGTACTGCAGTTGTTTGAGCAGTGCTGCTGAGGTAAATCATAAGCTTTCATTATTAAACTACATAACGAGCACAGCAAGCTAAGGACATACTCTGACTGGAACAACAGAGCACTGGAAAATTGTAACTGCCCTCAAATGATTTGGAAATAGAGAGAACAACTGGGGGAGGTTTAAAATGTGGGGTTTTTTTTATTTTGTCAGCAACAGGTGTCAGCAGAAAGCAAGTCATTCAGAAGGTATCTTTGTTCTTGACGATGGAATTTTGGAAGCTCTTGCAGTTTTTATAATATGCAGAGATATCAGGCAGCGGCTGGCTGTGAGACTATTAAAAAAAATCTGAAATATACATCAAGCCTCAAGGAAAATGATACTGTTGCTTGAAAGATGTTTTTCTTCCTCTTAGCACAGGCCACAAGGTGACAACTGCAGCAGTAGACCTGAGGGCTTTTCCATAAGGGTGATGGGCAAGTTTGCAGTCCATTCAATGAAGAGATGGAGCTTATGTTAGTTGTAAGTGCAACAGAGGTGAATACACAAATGTGGTGAGGAAAAAAAAAAAAAAAAAAAGCCAAGACTGAACTGGAACTGCACAAAGAGCAGGTGGGTCCTGCTTTGTAGCCTCCTTCCTTCCAGTGTAACCTTCCAAGTATCTGTAGTCTTCAGAGGGCTTCAGAGATCTGCTTATTTATCTTGTCCTCTCAAAACTCTGGGGAACTCCTGGAGACCTTTCAGGAATAGGAGGTGCTTTATCCAGTGTCTACTCTCTGGTCTCCCATGGGCCCATTTTTTAGCCTGTAGTATAAACATCTGTTTTTTTGCTCCACCAATTGTATTAATTATTCTTTCTCATGGTTTATTTTCTACTTTTCTACTCCCTTCCTCTTGAAGGACTTGGGGGTCTTTTTCTGTGGAAAAAATGTCCACTGGATTTGCTAGGCATCTGTAACCAAGAAACATGCTGGTTAGTTCTCATCAAATCTCTAGTTGATCAAATCACTGGATTATCCACAAGGAGATAGAAGACTGAATCATCTTTCTTTTATTAAATGGGTGTCTGGGATTTTGTATAATACTGGAATTAGTTTTTTGATGCAAATTTTTGTTCCATTAAAACTAATTAGGTTTATCTTCTACTTAGAAAACATAAATTAGGCAGTTCTCTGTCTAGCCATTCTCAGGAGCACAGAGAAGTTAAACTCACTGGTATTGAGAAGATTTCCTATTTATTAGCTTAAAAACAACCTCTTTAATTCATCTAGGAGTGTCAGGGGAAATTTAACAATTTATGCTTATGGAAAACCATATATTCCATTTTCTAACAAAATGCATCATTTAATTCTAACTGATCTTAAGCATGAATTCCACAGGCAGGGATCCCAGCATTTTATGTCCTTTTTTTTTTCCATTTAAAAAGGCTTTTTGTTGTAGGCCTCTATTTGCTGTCATCAAGTGGAAACACAGCTCTTCCAATTCCCTCTTGCCAGTATCAAACATACTCAATTGTGCAGGTCCCTGAATAGGTACAAACTAAGCTGCTACAAAAGCTGAAAGTCATGTTCAGGTACTTCAAAGACTTCTTTCAATTTTGTTTAAATGTTTTGAGAGCTTCTTTAGTACAAGAGTAACCCCTGGCAAAATATATTAACCTTTGATTTGCAGTCTGCATTTGATTTACGTTCCACTGATAAGTTTTCAGTTTCTAATTTAGTTTTTTATTTTGAACCTTTGAAATACAGATACAGGGACAGACTCCTAGCTAATGCAAACTGACTTGTATTAGTTCCCAAGCTCTGAAAACCTGGTTTCTTACATCTTCTATAGATTTTCCCAAATGAGATGTTATTGTTTTCATTTTCGAACTTCATTTTCAGTTGCATTAGTAACATCTGGCATTAAGTTCATCTTGCTGTGACATACAATTTCTAGTTCTGGATGCAGCTGTGAACAAGCACAATATTGTTCACTTCAGTTAAACTGCATTTATTTTTTAGCACTGCAAACTGTCAGCGGAGAGTCCAAAGAATGATTTAGATTCAACGTTAACGAAGTGATGCTCTGTATTGCTCACAGCTGTGGTCTTTTCAGACAGTCTTAGGAAGCTCCTACCTTCACCCCAATGTATTTGAAAATCCTGAAAAGCAAACCAGCCCATCCTGCCTTCCTCTAAAAAAATTGGACTAATGCCAAGAAACAATGAACTAAAATGAATCTGACAAATATGGAAAATTTCACTGGAGGTCTATTGGCATTAACCATTAATCCTAGTGGTCTTCATTAGCAGGAATGGATCATTGTCCCTTTAGAGAGCATGAATACACTTAGAAAAATTGTCTTGGGGAAAAAAAGCAGCCAGGATTTCTTCTGCTTCTTAGTTCCAGTTTTTGTATGTTGAGTCATATCTTCAATTTTAATGCCAGTGTGTTTGTGTCTTAGTGACCCTGCTGATCTTGACACACTTCAAGAGATGAAACTGAGTTCTAGTCTCTTCCATGTTCTATTATAGGAATGTTTTGCCAAGTGTCAGGTGTGATGCCAAGCGTCTTGTCTGGAAATAGAGCTTGATGGCATCACTGATCTTGTTACTCTAAGAGGAAAGATTATGGAAGGGATGCAGCTTCATTTGGACTGTTTTCTGAGTGTCAGGACCGGCTTCAAAACCAGTGGAACAGAATTACGAAAAGAAAAATGAAGGAGGATGAAGATGGAGGAGCTGAAGAAACATTTGAAGTGATTCCACACCAGGCACTGACTGCTACCCATTCAGAAAGCCCAAATAGTTAAAGACAGTGATCACCTTTTAGGAGAGAAATGAAATACTAGAGACAGAGAACATGTAGCTATTTTGGAACTATTATGTCCCGTAAAGCACTTGAGGTTTTAGAAACTGAGAGATCAGAGAAAAAATATGTTGTAGAGCAGCCTGAAAGCTACAGAAAGAGCAGGTGTTCTGGGTGAATTACCACCACCAGACCTGCAGTATTTACCAAGGATACAGGTTTCTGTGACATGGAGTGGAGTCTGCATCCACAGGTGTATGGTTTGTCCTCAGCACTGTGGGCTAACCCCGGAGCAATGGAGCCAGGGTGGCTTTTGTCAGTGTATAGGGAGAGAGGAATGGGGCCAATATGGTCAATCTACAACAAGTTTAGAATGGGAGGTTTTCAACCTAAAACTTATTTTCCCTTTTGCAGTTAAGAGAAGAAAGATGAGTCTCCGTCAAGCTGGAGGCGTGGTTATGTTCAGTAGTGGGTTTAAATTAACCTTATTATAAGTGAGAGCTTGATGGCTTTTTTAGTGTAGAGATTTGTCTGTTTAGTTAAGATGGCTTCTTCTGTTCAGCTGCTGATAATTAGCATCCGTCATTAACTGGTCCAGAGCTTGCAGCTCTGTTCATTTAAGTGATTGTTAATAGGAACTACACTCACTGAGACATTGGGTTAAATGCCAGTTTAATCAGGGTGTGGTGGTTATTTCACTTTAACTGAAGCTCTGTTCATCTTTTGAGAGAGGTAAAGGTTTGTCTCCTTTTTCACTAAATTGCTGAAATTCTGATCCTGAGTACATTTAATTAAAAGAAAGCTCATCAACCTCAGAGGAGTCCATTAGCAAGTGGGAGTAATAGAGAAATAGAAGAATAATCTTATGAATTAAGTTAGGTAAGAGCACAAATATTTAGCTATTAAAACCAATCCTCAGTTTTATTATGAATTTTCAAAAGCTGCTTACTTCTAAAAGGTGCTATTTCCACTGCTCTAGAAAAATCAAATCTATATCCACTGAGACTGTGCAATACAGACAAGCAGCACTACAATGGGAACAGCTTCAGTTCTTGAAAGACACCTTGCAGATTGAACTGGGGAAGCTCCAGATCTGAAAACAAGAGTTGCTGTTGTGTGAGCAAAAGATGCTGTCAGCTTGCTTTGCCTGACTTTGTAGTGCAGAATCAGTGACTTGGGCAAGCTCTGAATCCTCCCCTCTATGAAGCTAAGCTTTTCTGCTGGTGTGATCCCCTGGAATGGAAGGGCAGTGCTACTGCCTGGGTGCTTTGGTTGCAGTGTTTATATCCCAACAAGTGGCAGTGGCCACATAGGAACAGTCCTGTAGCATTTATCCAGCCACACGGCCACAGTCCCAATGATTCTTCTCCTTCTGTATGCTTCTAGGAGTTATATAAGTAGGAAATTGTGAGTGCGTGAAGCTAAAAATATGAAGGAATACAGAACAGATCAAGTGAGATATTTTGTCTTAAAATAAAATTTTCTCTTCTGATTCTGATTTAGGCTTTCTTCAGTCCAACTGGCCTTCCTTACCTGCCTTCAACAAAGTCTGTAGTGGCTCTTACCAAGCCAAGTTTCTGTATGTGCCTATGCCCTCACTGACCTTCAGCTGCCCTTGATGCCATTGCTCATGCCCTTTTCCTAGGACATTCTTCCTCTTTAGTGACTGTAACGTCTTTTGAATCACAGTTTGTGATCTTGTCACAATTTATGACATTTTAAATTATATTTGTCACATTTTGTCACTTTTTGTCACATTTTGACTCACATTTTGTCATCATCTTCTGACCATCTCCTCCTTTTCTTAAGGATGCCACAAAGACCTGTCCTTCATCTTCCTTTACTCCTTTTTTCCTTGTTTCTTGTTATCCATAAATACAAATTTATCTCATCATGTCTGGGTTGATGGGTCACAAACTGCCTGCCTACTGCAGGCTATTATTATTCTGTGCAAACAATGGTCTGGGATTGCTTTTTTTTGACTGACATCAAGATATGAACTCAATCCACCACCACCACATGGCCACTGTTAATATTTTCTATTGCTGTCTCTTTCGGTCTCCTTTTGAGGGCAAGTTCATTAAAGTGAGCTTTCCTGTGTTCAGTTTGGTTGGGCTTTGCAAATCCATCTGAACAATTATTTTTAGGATGTGTTTGTAACCGTAACATAGATGAAAGTCTTATCCAGGTTCTTGTCACCTGGCATGTCACTGCAAACTTCCTTTCACCAGCTTTCTGTCATATAAATTAATTCAAAATTCATATGTAGTGGCATTTTTCTGCCCTGGTACAGTGACAATATCACCTCCTTCCTGCATTCATCCCTAAATTCCTTTGTCTCTGTTTATAAAACATGATCTTGTTTTCATTTTGAGCAGCCTTCTTGTTTCATCCCACATGTCTTGTCATCTCTTCTTCATTTTAAAATGTCAGCCTTCATCTTTGATGGGCTGGTGATGCCAGCCCCATTCCTCTTGTCTTAACATCTTCAAATTATCACCTTTCCCATGCTTACCCTCACGTTTGGAAGGAGCTCTCTGAAACAGCAACAAAGCCACTTTCAAGTAATTTTAGAAGTCTTTTTTTTTCCTGTGGTGCTTTACAGAAACCTTAACAAGTTGATAGTGTGCCAAGGCAGATCCTTTTCATGCTGACTGATATTTTTTTGTATTCCCTGTCTGACTGGGAGCCTCAGATGTTTTCTGTTTCAAACAAGGATTTTCTTTTTGAGTCACCTATCTCAACAGGGCCCTGGTCAATGATCTGAGGGGCACTGCAATAAACTTTACTTCACTCTAGGCACAGACAAGGAACCTTCTCAAGCCTCTGTCAGTCTGTCTTTCTCCTTTCCTCTTCCTCCCAAACCCACACTACAGCAGCAGTTCATCTCAGCTTCATAATATTGATGATACAACTGTGGTAAGGCCACATCTCCTGGAAACTAGCAAGTTGGACATAACCTAATGGTCAACAATATATTTTCTTTGGTTACTATTTACCATAGTTTCTGTTGGACCCAAGCCAGGTAGAGTTAAAATTATTATTATTTTTTTTTTTACAGCAGTGAAGAAATCTTTGTGTCTTAACTAGATACAGAGAATGACTTATAAGGGACTGGTTCCTGCGGAGGTAGTTTTTACAAGTACCTTCATCTACTTGACTTCCAGATGTGAGAGAACAGGACCTGAGCACTGGGGACATTCTGTGCAGCTTGAAAAATGAGTCTTTTAAGTTCTGTAGTTGTTCCAAGCAAGCAGAAGAGCACAAGCAGGAGGCAGGTGGCATGAACCTTGATTTTTTTTATTGCAGGATGAGAATCCCGTAATATTCTTTGCAGGAAAATATAATCAATGTAGAAATCAGGTACAATTTTTTTTCCATAAGGTAGGTCTAGACAGTGATGAGTCTGTCCCTGTGAATGTTGCAGCAGACACTCATTTCATGGTAGATTCCCTCATTTTTGTATTTTCTAATAGAATACTCAGAACATTCATCCAACTGCATCTAACAGAGGGTGTCCCATAAAAGTGCTGATCATAGAAGGTCTGAGGATGAATGTCAGTATAATATTTCTAAACAAAACAAGCTTTCAGAGAGACTTGACTTTATAGCCAAAACAGGAGGGAGGCCTTGATTCAGTAGTTTGAGCAAAGGATTTATGGTGAAAATTCTTTGACTGAATTCTGATTCAATTGCTTATTGAAAATTCCTATTGATACAGGAATATAGCACATGAGTTCTGAATGAAGTCATGGAAACAGAGTGGTTTGGGTTCTTAAAGGGGCTCTTATAGGTCATTTAGTCCAACCCCTCTTCAGTGAGCAGAGATCTTCAACTAGATCAGGTTGCTCAGAGCCCTGTCCAACCTGGTCTTGGATGTTTCCAGGGATGGGGCATCTAGAATCCCTCTGGGCAATCAGTGCCAGTGTTTCACCACCCTCACTGTAAAAAATTTCTTCTCAATATCTAATCTAGGTCTACCTTCTTTTAGTTTAAAGTCATTGCCTCTTGTCCTATCACAACAGGCTTTGCTAAGTCAGTAGAGAAGAGTCCACATTTTAAAATTAAAATAAAATACTGTTAAAGCTGAACTGTAAGTCCACTTCTTTTTTGAAAGTTAAGTCATCTCTTTCTTGTTTTATCTCCAGAGTGACAAAGCCATTTGGGTTTTATTGACCAGTGTGTCTTGGTCTGCCTGATGACATTTCCCAAGATTAATGTGTCTGTTTCTTGACAATGCATATGCTTCACGGTGCATCACAATTAACCACTGCTACTTAGTATGACAAGGAAGGACACTTTTTATCTGTAACTGCATGACTTCTATCTGCATTTCAAATGGCAAGTAAACAGTCAGGTCCCCTACCCACTTCTCTCATCTAAGTTTTTGAAGTGAAAAAAAAAATTTAAATTCATGCTTAGATTTCCAGTAAGATGCAGCACATTTTGGAGGGCAAATTGGACTGAAAATAAAAACACTGGGAAAACACTAACAGAAATCCACAATGTCTAAGATACAGAACAAAAAAGTACCTCCTATTATTAAAAATGCTTCACTTTGTAGCTCTTATTTATTTGTGCTGGTAGAAATGTCAAATTAATATTTATAAGCTCTCTTTAGTGCTTTTGCTAGGATTTTTGCTTATTTTTGTTGTAAATTGTCAGGTTAATGCTGTTATTCAGGATTTTCAAAGTATGTTTTTTTAAAGTCAGTGGAAGTTTTGCATTTTTACCTTATTCTGTAGGGATTTACCATTCTGCTTAACCTAAATTAGTGAGTGATCCATTTGTCTTTAACACAACTCTTCACATCTGTAAAGGTAAACTTGTGTGCACTTGCCTGAAGCCACAGATTTTTTGCCATAATAATTTTACAGACATCTCAGAGTGAGGCTCAGTTGTAATTTTTTTATTGTTTCAGTTAGACTTAGTTACTGAGCATAAAACATCTGTAGATATTCAGATTTATCTAAGCCTTGTTTAAATACCTTTGGCATAATTTCTGACTTTTTTGGTTATCACACAACATAAGATGAATTTTGATTTTATCAATGTTCCTTTCATGGAATTTTCAGCAGAAACAGTTATCAGAAATAGAGGTGTCCTTGGCATGTATGTCTATTTTCTCATAGCATTTTGAATGCAGATTCCTCCATCTATGATATAAAGACCTCCAGTTGCTGAGGTGATGATGACTTTATAAGCATGTTATTAAACTGGAATAGACAAGAAAAAGTGATCTAAACATTAAATATACCTGCAAATATGTTGGGAGAGACTCACTATTTGCAATCCAGCTTGCTCTTGGCAAAATAAAGAAAGGATATTAATGAATATTTTGTGCTTCTCTGTGCTAATTTATTTTCTTACTATCTTCTTTGTTTCATCCCATATATTTCTTACCTCACTTTGTCATTTTATTTGCTTCAGGTCTTTATAAGTTCTCCTGCTGACAGTTCATTCTTCAGGTAGTGTTTCAGCTGAACCTTGGTATTTTGAATGTGTGTAATGTATCTGAATAATATAATCTATGTCACAATGAAAGCAAAATAAATGTCACAACCAGTGTATCTTCAATAGCCAGGGACAAGGCATCACTGTGGAACATACAATGAAGACCTCTTCCCTATGCACATTTGTAGTACCAAAAGTTGACAGGATGTGAGAATTCCTGAGGAATGGGATGACAAAAACCACAAAAGTTGTATAAAACCTTTTATATAAACCAACTGAGGAATCCTGTTTTAATACTGTTCAGGACTGGCCATTTTATTACAAAAATGTGATATCAGAGCTCAAGGAGTATGATAGAGCTGAATGAAGTGAAAAATTTAACATGAAATGGGATTGAATTAATTGAGATTTTTCATTTAGGAAAGAGACAAATAAGAGTGAAATGGATAAAAGGATCCAAAACCACAAGAAAGAAGTTCTTTTTTCCTTTTGTCAGGAAAAAGGCTGTTTTACATAAATAAGAGCTGGAAATCATGAAACTATGGAAGTGATTTTTTTATAGTGGACAGTAGGTATGGTAAAAAATCCAAGCACAATAAAGTAAATAAATATAAAGAGATTGCACATTTTATGTATGCATCAACATTATTTAGAGTTATTATTGAGGGAAAGGATCTGAAATCTCATGCCTCATGGCTTGAGCCTTACACCGGCAGGGACAAGAATGGGCAGGGACAAGTTCTTCCCCCTAATGACACTCTAACTGGTCACAGTCAGGACCTGCTGAGTTGGAACTGGATGAGCAGGTTGGTCATTGGATTCTATATTGTAGACCCTGTGACTGATTGAACAAGAAATCCTTAAGGTCATGTGAAGGTGCTTTAATCGAGTGCTGAAATTTAGTTTCCTGTGGTATAAATTGATGAAGCAGGATTGAAGTATATATAAATTATTTATTATTTTTAGCTGGGTGTCAGGGTAGCCCTTTTCTGAGCCCTTTTCAATGAGCTTAATTTAACCAAATATTACACTCAGAAAAAAAATACTCTAAAAAACAAACAAATAAACAAAACATTATTTGACCGGTATTTTCTGTCTCTGAGACATGGGAGACAAAGACAAGAACTCATCCAAAAACTCAGTTCCACTTCTGCCATTCTTATGAATCTTTTTCTGAGCAAATTGCTTAGTCTTGGTGTTTGTCTCCACATGACTTGTACTGCCAAGGCCAAAAAGCAAAGATACTGCTTTTAATTTAGGTATGCCAGCTGTAAAACTAAATTTAAACCCACAGCTGCTATTTTATACATCCTTTAAGCAATTTTGGTAACTTTTTTTTCACAAAACTTTTTATCATTGTGGGTGATAAGGGTGTAAGGCAACATGTTTAAATTTTTGTAAAGCATTTAAATTCAGAACAATCAACTTGTGAGTCATTATTTATCATTAGCATATCTGGTGTGCCAGGTCCAGGATTGTATATGTAACGTCTTTTACAGGCTTATGTGCATACATAAAACTAGAGATTTCATTTTTGTATTTTCTAATAGTGCTATTTCTATATAGTGGGAATAGCTGTTCCAAATCAGAACCTGAATATTTCTGGCATCAACAAACATCTTAGTATCTCCATAGATGTGCAATTTCTCTAGTCATCATCATGGGTTGTATTGCCAGATTGTTTTCCTTTTTTTTTTTTTTTTTTTTCCAAGTTTTGCATCCAACTAATATTACTGAATAAAATTCTACCTACTGCATCAATGTCTTTCAATGTTATTAAGGAGACTGTGGCTATAATTTCTCAAATAAGGTGTCAATATCATACTATTTTTTGAAACCTTCTCTTCTATTGTAGCACTGGCAGATAAAAGTACCTATGGTAGGAAAATTTTCTTGAACATGCATATGTCAGACCCACTTGTTGACATTTCTATCTGAAAACCGCAGAGGCATTTCTAGAAACACTTCTGACAGGGCAATTGAGTTTCGTCATCCTTATCTTATATTCTGTTGACAGCTTTCCAATGCCTCGAAAGGCATCATAGAATTGATTTCCTACCTCCATAGGCTTCTGTCCTACAGCAAAAGATCTCATAATCAGCCTGAGTATTTGTCATGTTTTCAGACCTTGAATCGATATCCTCTTTCCCTGAAACAATTACAAATCTTATCTTTAAGATTTTACTTTATCCTTATGTCAAACTCATATAAACCCACAACCAGAATAATTTCTCCACAGCATTATCTGTGCTTACACGTATTGAGTGCAAGGATATTTTCTCTTCAGATGGTTTCCTGAAACTTCAGCTGTCACATTAAGCTGCCCAGCCGTAGTCAACTAATTGGTAAAAACTCACTGCAGTCATTGCATTGCCATAATAGCAGTTTGTTTCTTTTGAGTACAGCCTGGCTTCTGTTTCTTGCTAATATAAAAAGTCTTTCCAAAGGTGACAGAGCTTAAAACTGGTTTTGGTCTGTTCTGGCTCAACCTTTGACAATGGTTTTGCAAATTTCTTGTATTTGCAGTGTGCAGATTCCTCCAGAGACACTCTTGTAATCCTCTCCACTTCATCTTCTCTTCCATCCAAAACCTGCATTTGGGTTTATTTGTGGTCTGCAATCTTGGAAATATTATTTCTTTTTTTCTGGACTTTGGATAAGGAATTCCTCACATTCTCCATCCCTGCCCCCCTTTCAGATTTGGGGCTCTTATTCCCAATAGAATCTGAGCTCCAGAATGAGGAATTTCACAAGCCCTCCAAAATTGCACATTTGCTTCAACAGCATCAAATCTGTTATAAATTATTCAGCTATTTCCTCTCTCCTTTCAGTTTTCTTATAAAATATCTCTCTCAATAGCTTCATTTGTGTCTAGGAACTCCATAATCAAGTTTGTGCTGCACATTCTGATAAATGATTTTCCCTGGCTCAGTCATGGGCTAATGTACAAATCTAGCACATCTGTGATTGAAGCAATCCAAATCTTCCTGTTCTTATTTGTGCTTGCCAAGCTCTTGCTTTAACTTCTCTGTTTCCCCTGGTGTTTCTGGGTGAGGCAAAGTTGCTCAGGAGTTTTTACTGCTCCTTTTCTTGTTCCCCACTTGCCTTTAGATGCAATCTTCAATTTCTGTAGCTGTACCCCAAGTGTCAGACTGTTGGGCGTGTGTGTGTGATTTTAAAATCTAAGTTAGACTCCTAAGTACTAAAGCTTAAATAAATAAAGCAAGAAACTTAGCAGATGCTAGAGAAAATAGCTACAAGAGAGGAAAAAAGGGTTATTTATGGCTTTATACCGTAGAGTAATCAGTCTATATCAGAGTGTTTCAGGGATGCAATCTCTAACACAGAAAATAAAAAGTGCAATTATCACTACAAAACTATAAAACAACAAAAAGACTATTTACTCATAGTCTGAATTTATTTTTTCATGCATGGTTTTATGCAAATGTGTTCTTAGCACCATGACAGAAGTTCTTATACTCACAGAGAGAAAAATTTCCAGGACAGCTTGATAGTGGAGAGCAGACATACTGGGAATTTCCAGGAAGGAAAGTTTTTTCTTGTAGAAAATTCTAACTAGAGAGGATCCAGATGAGCCAGGTCCTCAAGTGAGATCTGACCTTAACTCTTTGCAGCTTGAGCAGCACCTACCTGTGCACTTATCTCCTTCCTTACCTTCCATTTAATGGTGTGCTGGGCAGCAGCTGATAGCCAGCAGGTTTCTGGTTTCCCTGTGGCACTGGCCTGGTTAATTGGCCAGCAGCTCCTGCTATGTGGTTCCTACCACCCTCCAAAAAGAGGCATCAGGGAACTTCAGGGAACTGTGTGTCCCACCTGCAGGACAGCAGAGAAGGCAAGAATTACATTTTGATCCTTTACATTCAGATTTTCTCCTACTCCCAGCTTTAATCTGGCAGTCTGATTTTTTTGGTGCCATTTCTGGTGGGAAAACATTTCATGTGATGATGGATTTCAATTTTCAGACAGCTAGGTCTGTGAATGGCTCTTGGAGGCTGTATTTGTGGTCTTGTCTTTGGGAAAATATTTTGGAAACATCTGTAAAACTCTATTTCAAATGCCTGTTCTTTGGATCATTAAAGATTAATACATTTGCCAAACTAAAATGAAAAAAAACCCCAAATGTTTTTGTTGTTAAACAAAACCATAAAAACAACACTTAAATAGCCTTGGACCCATAATTTGCAAAAAAACACACCCCAAAAATATATTTGCCTCTACTGCTTCTCAAATAAGTTAATATGATTTTGGGGAGAGCTTTTAAAAGATATTTCTTAAAAAAACCACTAACACATGATACTGAATCATCTTGTTGAATACTTCCATTGCATGGCACAGTGCTATTTGAGTTAGGGGCAGTCACTGAGAGAGCATTTAGGAAAACCTGCAAAGGAAAAAATCTCATTTTAAACACGAACTGATGGCAACTTTCAGGCCATAGGTTCTAATAAATGAACAGTGGAAATGGAAGATCGTGGACTGTTAATAGTATCTTTTACATAAACTGCTATTATTCATCTGAGCATGTTTTAAATGCTGTCAGTTTATATTTAACGATGATTTTTGACAGATTGTCTTTTAGATCACATTATTCTAGAAGAAGCTTATTTATAATGAACATGGTCTGAAATATTCAAGGCATGATAACATCAGGAGTTTTGGAGATTTTGAACCAAGTCTTAAATAATGACTAAGGAAGGAAATGGAGTATTTTTACAGCATGCTTCTGTTTTTGTTTGTTTGTTAGCTTGTTTGATTGGAAAATAAACAGTTATCCCCAGTTCTGAATAGATTAAAGAGCTACATTCTTTGCCTGTTCTATGCAGGATCATGGCACATATGGAATAGATGCAGAGCTGTGATTTGAACACCAAGGGGAAAGAAGTAACCACTCATCCCCTCAGCTGACTCTATGTGTTTTTTGTCAGGGCTTGATTTACTCCTGCTTCAGCTCCATTCCAGAGGTTCTTGGTTTTATGTGGCTGCTGCTGTAGCAGTGACACCTCAAGTCCAGTTTGGATGAGCAGAGTCTGATGTTAGTTATATGCTTTTCTCATACTTAGTTACAACCAATTTCTTTCAAACAATCATGAATGCTTAAATTATTTACTCTGGCTCCTCTGTAGATGAGTTCTTCAAAACTGAATATATACACCAATAAGAATATTTCCTTTTTTTTTTTTTTTATTCTAAGTAGAACATCTTTGCAGCCCTTTCACCAGTGTCAGGCCTCGCTGCATCTCTTATGCATACAAATGGAATTCGGTGTGCATTAGCCTAAGGGCATAATATAAAGATTCTTCATGGTTTTACCCAGATACCACTGTCTTATCAATATAGATCCACAGTATGATTGGTTTCCTCAGAGTTAAAAGGGATTCTGATCAAAGAACAAAACAAAATTTACTTATCTATTTTTATATTTAAGCATCATGAGTCCTTTGTGTGAATACTGAATGTAGTTCAAAGGAGCTCCTATAATCTTAAAATTTATGTCTAAAGCCATAGGTTAATTAACTTTAGTTAGTAGAAAACTTCTTAAAGATTTTGTCTCATAAAAATGAGTTCAGGCTGATGATATTGCTCACTTGCCAAATGTGTCTGTTATAACCCAGCACTATGATAACGTCATGTCAATCAAATGCAAAAGGTTTTGTTATTCATGTTATGTTATTTATCACACCTGTCTCCTGTGGTGTAGCTCACAAATATACTGCGGAAGCCAGAGGCCCAGACTGTGTTATCATTTTCTTAAAACAAAACCCACCTCCCCTCCTTTTATCAGTTTTAAATTTCTCACCATTAAGGATGGCAAGCTAGTCCCTTCCCTTAGCAGAATAAATCCATCACTTCATTAATCATTCAGCAACCTGGGCTCAGCAGTGCCTGCAGGCAGGCTGCTTGGTGGCAGACCATTCTCCTGATGCCCTTGACTGTTTCACCAGCAATATAACCCTGCTAATACTTGGATGGAGCTGAAGTGGCTCCTTATAAGCATCAAAAGTCCAGTTCTTGGTCATAATAGAGCAATATGTCCAGTTTGGTCTGTCAGAATTTCCCAGGGCTCTGGCCTGTGCAGGCAGGAATAGAAAGTGTAGATGAAATGGTCCAGCAGACATGTCCCCCAGCTCTTGCCTAGAGTTTGCACCTTTTAATGAACATCTGTGAGGCTCATGCTCAGGGGCTGTCAGAGTTGGCAGCCCCTTCCACCCGTCTGTGTAGATCTTCCCTGGTTCATCCCAAGAAGGTGTGGGGTGTTCTGCCAGACTTTGTACACACGGTCTTCAGAATCTGAAACTTGGTTAGCAGCAACTTTGCTTTTCTGTCACCTCAGTCAAGGCTTCTGAGCAGTCACGTGGGTTTTGCTGATCTGTAAAGCTTGTTCTTAGGACTTAATGACTGGGATTATGTCACTTGATGTCTGGCTCATCATCATCAACTTTCAGCTGCTGCTTTTTTTGGGAAACAAACTGCCTAGAGCAGTAGTTCAATCCAACACACTGCTTTCTGTAATGTCCATTAGGTGTCCCCACATGCTGGTGGCTCGTGGGTATGTTAATTACACATTCTCAATTAACAGCAGTGTGCTCTGCATGCGCTCATTGAAGGGAGGCCCAGATTTCCTTACTGAACACAGCACTGGAGCACTTTTACTTTGCGCAAGAAATTCTCATTATTTGGAGGAACTTGTACACTTGCAGACCACTGTTAGTCAGTTGCCACCACTGAACCTTAATTAACGTTGCATTTGTAAGTAGATAATATGTACAAGATGGTAATTCTGAGCCATAACCACCTGACGTGTTCTTTCCTACCACTGTGCAGCTACTCTCTTTGCAATGCAGAACAGTAAGAGAAATCATAAGTAAATTAAATATACAGGCATAATGCCATCTTTCAGCTTTGCTGTTTGCAGCCAAAGCCCCTGCTGGATCCCTTGTTAGAGCAGTAAGTTTTCTCCAGTTGTCTAACTTGTTCTGTCCTGGGTTTGTAAATACGTCTATGGATTATTTGCTGCCTAAATCATTACCTTGCAATTTGACAGTCTCACAAGGAATAGCCAGCTTCTCACAACACCAATAGCAGGTTTTTCTGTGCATTGATGGGCAATAATGGGTATAATCTCAATCTCCTTCTCCCCCTCCCCCCCTCATTTTTGTGTTCATTAGGGCTTTATCATTGATTTCCTGGATACACATCTGCACTCACCTAGCCCAACTCACATTTAAAGGCTGTTTACATGTGGCAAGCCCCGTTTCTATTGCTTATGATAGACTTTCATGTTCAAATGACAACCCATCACATCATAAATGGGTGATTTAAGTTAAAATTCAGGGTTGGATGTGGCTTTGAGCAATCTAGTCTAGTGGCAGGTTTCCTTGCCCATGGCAGGTGTGTTGCAACTAGATGAACTTTAATGACCCTTCCAACCCAAACCGTTCTATGATTCCATGAACTAGTTCTCATTACTGGAGCTTGCCCTTCCAATCTTCCATGCACTGATCTGCACAGCATACCTTTGAGACATCTCCTTTTTGAGACTCTGCAGCACAAAAAGGTCGTAAGTGTTTTTCAAGAAGTCATTGTGCAAAAAGCTGCCTCCACCTTGCCCAGGCTCACATATTAACCCGGTAAATCTTGTATAAGTGCCACACACACAAGGAGGTCTGATCATGCCTAACACAACCTGCAAGAGAAACAAGCCCAAGGGATGATAGCTTCTCTCATTGCCAGTTGATGGTGAAACATTTAGCCTTTTCTCACTCAAGACAGAAGGTGAGAGCATTCACCCAAGCAGAAGGAGGTGAAATATGTGTTAAACCTTAAGCAGGGTCAGACATGAGCTTTTGCCACTGGGGAGAAATTCTTGACTCCCAGGCTACAAACAGTTTCAGAAGGAGGCAATCTGATAGAGAACTGCTGGGAAGACTTCACTAATGCAGCTAGTAACAGGTGACTGCTTCAATTCCCAAAGTATACTCTTGATGTCTGCAAAATAATCAAGGACAGTAACTCTGTCTCTGAATGGTCTTTCAAAGCTTGAGGGGCACTGAACACCCTAGAGGTGACCACTGAACATTAAACTTGACTGCATGTAGCTAGGATGCTCTTAGCAACAGAGAGTGTCTGAATGCTTCTCCATAGGCTTTTGAGAGTATTTTACATCTCTGTCCATACCAGCTCTATTGGAAATGCTTGGTGCTATGGGTACAGAAGATCTACCTCTGTCAGTGTCAACAAAGGAGACAAAAGTCCTTTTAAAACTTGTAACCTACACATAGTGAATTTGGAGCTGCTGTCTGGACACAGGTTTGTAAGTCCTTGCAGTGTTTGTCTGCCTTCAGAGAAGTTTACAATAATTTATTTCACATAATTAGTATTTATTACTTCTTTCTTTACATCCAAGATAGAATTTGAAAATTAAAAAAAATGAAGTTGATTTCCTGTTATGATTTTGAACAATGAATTGAATGTATTTTCTGACATCATTCCAAGAACTGGTACAATATAATTATCTGGTTAGAACAATGCCTGGCTTTTTCTTACAGTAAGCATAGTGAAAGGGATATAATAAGACCGCTTAGCCTATCATGTTTGATTTCATCAAAGCATGAGAAAAATACTGATAAATTGACCTTCCAACCCAAACCATTTTATGATTCTGTGATGACATAACCAAAATGCAGGAAATAAGCTCCTATAACACATAAAATTAATTACCAAGGGCAACAGAGTGAGTGTTAAGAATGATTTTTAAGGCTTTGTTTCCCTGCTATCTGTCTGCTTTGGTTTTTTTCAGGACTGAAAGTATATTTTGGAATCAGCATTTGCATTGTGCAAGAAAAAACACAAGGAAAGTGCATTGTCTTCCAGGTTTTATGAGTGGTTTTCATGTTCCACTCCACAGTTTAAGATTATTTTATCAGCAGAAAGAGTGAGCAGCAGACTACTGTAAGTCTGCATGCACTGTCCTTCTGTACTGTCCTCAGACTCCAAATGTGACATTCTTTCAGGAGTTGTCTGCATAACCTGCTTTGAAATAAAACTTGAAAAATTAATTTTGTCCATCCATCCTTACTGAGAGGTTGGTGTTCTCAGAAGGCTGATTAACAATACATGTTCTCTAAAAGCCAGTCTTATGTTACTTAAGAACTATGGAAATAGAAGATACAAGACCAAAATTGGTCCTAGAGCTTTACTATCAGAGAAAACAAGCCAATAACTGTATGAAAGAATGCAAATACAAATACCAAACCCTTACACAAGATCTGATTGCAAGGAAAGAAGTGCCATCAGAATCTCTAGAGCCCACTCAGGTTTTCAGTACTGTCTTCTTACATGAAAGATGCTGGCATGTAGCTCCAGCTTAGGACACCTGCCTTTAGGTGTTAACACATGGGCTGTCTCAGTTCCCATTGTCATGAGCAGAGATTGGGTCAACAAAGAGGGTGGAGCACTTGAGGTGTCTGTGTTTTCCCAGACAGAGCTGGTTCACCTTCTACCCTCCATGTAAATCAAGAGTCTCATGTCATCTGAGACTTCTTTCACATCTCCAGAAGTCCCATCTCTCCTTAAGTCCTGTGCCATATCTGCCAACCCTTTAGCACATACGAGTGCAAACCAAACTCTGCTGCTCCAGCTGTCAGTATCCATGATATTCAGCCCAGCCTTTTAAGCAGATGTGACAAACTTATTTACTTTATCTCCAAAATACATCTCAGTTCACAGAGAAACTTCATAGGAAAACCTGTGCAAGTTTGCAATTTATATTTAATTCTCCAGCTGCTTTTATGTCAGGGGGTTGACAACTTTAGCCTTGTCCATCCCCTCCAAAGCCAGCTTGATTTAGAATTTCTGTGTCTAAGATGATTGCTCTGAGCTCTTGCTGTGCCTTAATTTAAGATGGGCTCTTCCTCTGTCAGCAGCCCCCCATGGAGCTGTACTCATTTTTTCTTTGTTTTCTGTGATAAGACACTGGGGCATATCATATGCTAATTCACAGGCTGTGAGTTGGTCACTTCCTTCTTTAGAATTTATGTCATGTCTTTTAATTAGCATATCCCTTTCTGCTTTCTTGGGTTTTGCTGTCAGATATGCTTAAAGATGCTGCAATAAAACTTAACAAATTATTTCTCTTGAAAAAATATATTTTTTAAATAAGCATCATACTAAACTAATAATATGAATCTCCTCATGAAATAGATAAAACTTGATAGAAAAAATGATCAATTTGGGAACATAATTTTTTGTAAAACATCTCCTCCTCCTATTCTATCCTGATGCCTGCTGTAAGTTTTAGGGGATGAGAGGCCCTCTTCAGGACACATCAAAGAATTTCTTCCCTGGTTGGTGAAAAAACTTGGCAAAATTATTTTGTCCCTCATGGCAAGGGGGTTGGACTAGATGATCTTTAAGGGTCCTTCCAACCCAAACCATTCTATGGTTCTGTCATTCATGAATTAATAAATAAAGTCATATTGAGTGAAAACCTAAATTAGTGAAGTTAAAAAGAACTTGTACTGAGAACATAAACCAATCAATCAGTTACATGAGAAAAAGGCTAATGAGAGCAGGAAAGATTCTAGACCTACAAGGACTTCTGTAAAAGATATAGGATTTTCTTATTCTGATGGAGACTAGCAAATGTCAGTGAATTTACATGAAGTCTCTTAGCTGTTACTAAACCCATGAGAGCATAAAGTGAAACAAATTCAAGCATGACCAATGAAGTCTTTTGATGTTCATGGAAACCTGTAGTACACGGTTAGACCAATTAGTGCTACGACTGTAAATGTTAACTGTAGACTGTTAACTGTAATGTTAACTGTAAAGTCACAGTCACCCCAGTGAAAGGGTTCATTTAAAGTATAGTTTATCACATCAGAGGAGCAACCTTAAGGATTGCACTGGACATCATGGCAAATACATTCAAGGGTCACAAGCCAGGGTTTACAAAAGTACAACCTGTAATAGTTTAAACTTGTATAGAGTTTGTATTAATTCAGAGTGTTTAACAAACATTAATTAATTAAGCTGTGTAACACCCACTGTGAGCCTATGGGTAAGTCAAAGCATTCATATCTCAATTTTACAGAAGGTTAAGCTGAAGTGCAGAGAGATTGATTTGCCTGAGGTCACACAGCAAGTCAGTGGAAAACTGCAAATAGAAGCCACAGTCTGAAGTCCTCATTTCCCCAGTTTTACCACTCACATTACACTTCCCACTAGTAAAATGAAGGGGAAGAAAGAGGCAGCTGAAGTGAGACTTGGAATATAGTTAACCCAGTTTTCTACACTTGGTGGTTTTTGGTTGTTGTTTGTTTGTTTTTTGGGTTTTGTTTTGTGTTTTTTTTTCCTGGAACTCAGGCACATATGTGAAAGGTAGGTTGGTTTTAAATTATCTGGGACTTTTTTTCTCTGTCCATATATCCTGTGCATGATTTCTCATTAGTTCAAACATTGAAATAGATCATATCTTCAGAATAAAGCATAGTTGGGCAGTAAGATGCAACTCTCTTCAGTTTCAGTCATGCAACTTTACACAGTCAACCTCCATTCCCTGCAGCTCTTGTGATGCTCTGTGTTTGCCCAGGTGTAGGTGTGGTCCTTCCTTGTTCTTGCTGCCCTTGCTTAGCCTGGCTTATGGGCAGGCAGCTGTACCAGGAGTGCAGAGGGGAGATGGTCATAGAGACTGCAGCTCTGTAGTTGCTTATGTTTGACTTTACAAAGCACCTCACCAAAAATGAGGACTGAATCGTGGCCTAATGCCTCTTGGGTTGTCTGAAGGTGTCTGATACCACACACTAGAGAAACAGGGACTGTGAGTTTTGGTATCAGAATAAAGTTAGGTATTGGGCATGGAACATGATGCTCTGCTAAAAAGCAGAGCTTTGGGCTAAGCAGCTATGTACTGTTCCTCTATTAGGTGACTGTGAGCTGTTTGCAGAGATAGGGTAAAATTATTGCAGAGGGGAAGATGTTCTGAGAGGAGACCTAGAAGTGATTAGAAGAGGTGGAGTCACTCTGGTAGGTGAAAGAACTGGGAAGAAAGATTGTCTTTTAATGCTTTGTCTGACCTTTATGTTTAAGGTGACTCTTAAAAGGGGTTGGACAGGAAGATGAGTCTTTGAAGGTTGAAGAAAAAGGCCAGGAAAGAACTATTACTAATCCCTTATAGACTGACATGGGGTTTTCCTGAAAATGCTCTTATATTGCCTTGGTAAAGTGTGTCTGATATGAATTTCTTGCTCTTGAGGTTCCTGATGGAGCACCCCCTGAAGCCTTACACAAGAATAAACCAATTTACCATTACTGCCTTTTTAACATATGACTCATCAGCATTTTCTTAAGGTAAAGGCTGGGTGTATGAGATACCCACACCACCCAGTGACAGACTTCATGGGGTGAAAGAAGGGAAATCCTGGGGAAGGCATGAGATTAATATATGACACTCTTTGTGTTTGGAGGTCACATCACTTCATCATGACACACTTCATGTCCAGCCTCTTCTCAGCTCAGACAGCATCCATTATTATGTGTGTTTTTCCTTCGAAAGCAGCTGGAGAAAATGCAATATAACTGAGGTATATGCAAACCCTGTGTAGTCATCTGCTTTGTGACAACATGTCCTGCACGGTATTGGGTTTAAAATTAGTTTGGAGAAAGGTGGAATGGTGTCAACAATCCATGGTAAATGGAAAGACAAATTCACCATGTGACAAGGGGGACGCCGAGGTTCCTGTGCTGAGTTTGCTACCAGGTGTGCTGTAACATTGTAGTTCACAATGTGATTGAAAATGTTGGAAAGTAAGATATGCATGTACCTTCTGAAAGATATCCCTTGGGATATAAATGGTGAACAATCTATATGAGACAAGCTGTTCCTTTCTTGGCCTTCTGCTCTCCGTGGTGGGCTGCAGGGGTGCCCTCACTGTGCATTTCTCAGGGTTTTGCAACATCTGCTGTATTTTAAATTATTTGTTGTGAAAGTCTCTCATGTCTCTGCCAAGCTTTTGGTACCTCATTCCTGCATTGGAGCCATGGTGGTCTTCCTTGCTGTGAGCCTGAATGTTCTCCTGCAAGGACAAACTCATCTCTTTGCTCTTGTAATGGTCATACCCTATTAAAAGAGACATACATATATATATATATACTCCATGTTCCCCTTCTCTTTTCCTGCCCAAATGATACCTTATTTAAAAAAAAAACAAACCAAATTGCTTTCACCAGAAAATATTAAGAATTTAGGGAATGCATAGGAGGGATTACAGTCAGTGACTTGAATCTGTGAACAGCCATGATTAATGCTGATGTGACTTCTTAATCACTCTAACTCCCCTTAGGATCTCTGTGCTTGCCTTGGAGCTTCATCTAAACTGGGAGGAACTGCAGGCTCATATGGTGTGTGAAGCCACCTGGACTAGCACCTGGGGACTGCAGATTTGATCAGATGCCATAACTTGACCCCTTTTCCTTCAGCACAGTCCCAGCTGGTTGTGCTGCCTCATGCATCAGAGAAAAACATCTGCAGGAGCAAGACAGGGAGGCAGACCTTGCTGGGTTTTAGTTTCAGCAAACTGGGTGTTGGTCGTTGGTTTGTGATGGGGTGGTCCCTGGCTGGGCTGCTGAGTAAGCACTTGCAGCTCCCCTAAAACCTGCAGGTCCCAAGGCCACGTGGTCTATGCACTAGAGCTTCCACTTACAGGATCCACTCCCAACCTATTTATCTGCAGCTGCAGTGGAAAAGCCTAGTCAAAACTAATCTGACTTAGAAAGGATTATAGAATGATGCATCCTTTTCTGGTTCTGGTCTGCTATACAATATTTCACTCTTTATTCTGTGGGAAATTGGCTTAGCAGCTGGTTACTTTCCAAGATTAAAGGAACAAGTGAGGAAATATATAATCAGGTTTTTTCCCCCTATTTCAGTTGCTTCGGAGATGAAACTATACCTGCAGTTTTGATATCCTATTTTACTTCCAAATTTTCACAATTTTTCCTAACTATATGATTTGAAGAAATCATATCTTGGGCAAAAAATAAGATACCACAATAAACAAATGATTTAACTGAACAGTTTTCCTGTATTGAATTCTCTATTACAGTTGTTTAAGGGCATGTTGGAACCATTCAGATGAAAGTCTGTTCACAACTTCTGTGACCCACAGTAGGGCTGCATGATTCTCCAAAAGGATCAGAAATGCACAGTAATAATTGTTAGCTGCAGAGAAGTAAGGGGCAATCTCTCCAGTAATGGCTTTGCATGCAGCTCTCCATACAAGGAATAAAGCTTTGTCCCAAAAGTATTCATAATTGTCTGTAAATAATTTCCACAGTCTCTGACTGCTACATGCAGAGCAATCCAGTGCTGGAAAAAAGCTGAGGGTTTGTACATAAATTTATAGGAAAAGAATTTGGTGCAAATCATAATTTTTCAGGAAAGTGCCATCTTATAAAAAGTCTGTTCTGAAGTACAGGAAACCTTTCTTTGGCCTCCTAGTGCTTCCTAAGCTGTCACTTTTAAACACTTAGTAAAATTAACAGCACTTTCTGTTCATATAGTTTTCTATTAGAAAAATCCTGGAACAGGTTCAATTACGTGTGCAGAGGTGCAAAGCATCCCATGTGTGCTCATGATCTTGCTCTGATTCTTGCAGTTTGAGCATTTTGCTCTGCAGGCTCTGGCCAGCAGGTTTAAAGTGAAACCTCGGTGCAGGATTTGGGGTTTGCTGCTGGGCTCTTCTGCAGCTTGAGCTTCAGAAACAGAATAGGCAGAACTGAGCACGTAATTTACTAATTTAATCTTCTGTGCCCACTTGCAGCTGTGTTTCTGTGCATTACTGAACCTGTCTCACAGTTTCTTGTCTGTTAGCAACTATAGATGTTACCCATAACATATTGTCAATTACCAATGCTCACATCCAGACTCTGATGCTTATTTATGAATGAGAGGCTAGAACACATGGGCAAAACTGTAGTAATAAACTCAATATTATCCTAGAACAGCTTTAAATATTGAGTTTAGCAGATGACTTACTGCTTTCTAGTTTTTACTTGTTAACATAACCAACTTGCATAGAGAGGGCTGCAGCGATTCTTTTGTCTTCTCTGTGCACAGCAGTCTATGCTGAATATTTTATTCTACCTAGATTTTGGACAGCTGCCTTTGAGCCAGATATTCTTATC
This sequence comes from Florisuga fusca, assembly GCA_038090715.1. Classification (NCBI taxonomy): domain Eukaryota; kingdom Metazoa; phylum Chordata; class Aves; order Apodiformes; family Trochilidae; genus Florisuga; species Florisuga fusca. Next base: position 4,897,571 of record JAAWXA010000007.1, read on the forward strand.
TGAGAAGTTTGGGAGAGCTGTGATTGTATTTTGGGTATATTCCAAAAAAAATGATCACGATACTATTGTACAGCAAAGCCAGAAATACTCAAAACTGTATTTTGTTTTCATACATCTAAATAATTACTGAAAAGGTCTGAATTAATAACAACTTATTTATTGAAGCACGTAGAGTGTTTCAGAGTTTTATTGAAAAAAAAACCCCCACAATTTTGCTCAGATATGTACCTGCATAATAATGGTTCCTGCTTAAAGCATTTTACAGCCTTGATGCACAAAGGATCATAGGTTTGTTGGATCATTCAGGTTGGAAGGGACCTCAAAAATTATCTAGGCCAATTAGAAGGAATTTGCTGAAGCTCAAGAATCAAGACAGGTTAATAACAGAAACTGTATTTCTTTCTGCCTACTTTGGTACATGTTCTACTGGAGTATGCAGCTTTTAATAGATTTCAGGAACATTTATCAGCTGTAGGCATTTGGCAGGAGACTTCTTCCCTGGCTTACACTGCACTGTTTCATGGCCTGCATGGAGCAGAGAACCTGTCTTCTCCTTATGCAGTAACCCTTGCTGTTGGGTTGGCATCTATATTTCTTGTGCACCAAAAGCTAATGTTTGAAAACCTGGACACAGGGCTTCTTCATTTCATTTTGACTTGAGATATCTTGTTGTTACCCCTGCCAAAAAAATAAGTATTGAGCTTTTCCTTTATTGTTGAATCTCATACCACCTTTGCTAGTGGAGATCCAAGGTGAATACGTGTGGAGCCCTTGGGGTGGGATACAGCTGAAATGGGAAAGACACTTCTGATTGCACTGAGGGATGCTAATGGGGGCAGGTTTGAGTTCACCATGACCATAAAGCTATGTGCCAGCTTGATAAACGGAGGTCTGTCATGGCTCACAATGTGTCTCTGTTATAGTCTTGCTTTAGTTGAAAACCCACTCAATTTCAAATTAAGACTGTATCTTCCCTTAATTTTCTCTCTCTTATAATGGCTACATAAAATGGAAACATTTTATTTGAAAAAACCCAAGAAGCATATTTGCATTTAGTGAAGTATGCTATTTAACCTCTTTTTGGACTTCTTCCATGAGTAGGACCTTTAAACCCCTTTATTGGCAGGCTGGTATGATCTCTGATGTCTTCCCTGCTACTTCTAGTGTGTGAATCAGTTTTACTTCTTGAACAACATCCTGCACAATCCTCCTTACTTCTACCTAATAATTCAGAGCAGATGGCTGAAGCTGACCCAGCATAATCTGCTCCCCAGGATATAAATGATGCCATTTAGATGTACGCTGTAATGTTCCCTTAATTAAAAAAAAAAAAAAGACTTGCAGCAAGAGCCTGTAACAATTGACTTTATTTTGATTTGCAGTGTTCTGCCAGACAGTAGCCATTTGTGCTGGGTTACACAACTTTAGAAGGTACATATCAGACACTATCCTACACACAGACAAAAAGACTGTCCCAAATTTCCTGAGAAGGAAACAGCTTGTGTTTGTATGTTGCCATAGACCCCCATTCCACCTTGTCCCTGGATGCCCTGGAAAAACAGATGGGAGATATCCTGCAAAGCAAGTCAGGGCACTGGTGCAGCAGAGGAAAAATGAATTCCATGGCTAAGGATCTATAGCAGGAGAAGAAAAGCCAATCCTTTTCTTTTATCCTACAGAATATTCATTCCAAGTCCCAGTTTGGGTCTAGAGAAATACGATGTTCAGAGACCTCATTTCTTGGGTAATGGGATTCTCTGTTATTGGCGTTACAATTAATTTCAAAAAAGGACAGCTATCTGCAGGATAGCAACAGACAAGTGCTGCAGATACCAGAATGCTGGTTCCACTTCTAAATAGTTTTAGGACATCATCTGGATAGAGGGAAGAGGGGTGGTAGCAAGATGTATGGTCACAAAGCAAGTCTTTCTCATTGCTAAGCACAGAGGAAGGTAACAGCTTTTGGAACAGCCGTCAGCACTGAGTACTCTCTTTCTGGAGGTCAAAACATGCTATGGTGGGTAGCTGTGTGATAGTTCAGTGGACTTTGGATAAGGTGAGGTGCATGGAATAGTTTGCATTGCTCTCTTGCAAGTAGCCACATGTACCATCAGGTCACTAGGGAGGCAGTATTTGCTGACACATGCAGTACTTCAGGCTAAGCGATGTACAAGATTATCCTTTTAAGCTTAATTGTTTGTGTTCAATTAAATATAGATGGCATTTTTTTTTTTCTTCTTTAAATGAAAAAGAGGTACAAGAGATTTTTTACTCTCCTCCTGCACTGGTTTTCTTTACACCTCCCATTTTCTGAACCCAGAATTTATTACTCTGCTTATCGGTCCTCACTGCATAGCTGCATGGGAAACCTGTACCAGCTCAAATTGAGTCTCTGCACATTGCATCATACTACCTTGGAAAACCCATCTTTTTATGTTCTCACTTCCTAACCCTTTGCATCTATTAGGCATATGCAAAATGCAGCTACAGGACAGCTGATACTGGGGCCATCCCCAGCTGTTATGTTAGGGTGATCCCAAGTGCACTGGGATCCATGTGTCTTGATGGCTAAATTCCTGTCTCTGGCTGTGGGTGAAAGTACTGAGATGTGGTTGGTGCCTCTCTGTGTGGGTGAAAATCATACACATGCCAAAGACTGATACTTTGTCCATCCTTGGGGCTACGAGCTGATTTTCACAGCTGAAGATAGGTCAGTAGCAGAGAGGACACCAAGATAGATAGATAAGAGAAAATACTGACCACCTTTACCTTCTGAATTTAAATCACATCAGGGAATATCTTGAATACAGAAGAAAGCTTGTAGGCGTGGGTGGCTCCTGTCTCATGCCCAGTACAAAGGAGAATCATTCCAGGTTTGTTTCTGCAGCTGCATTGACCCTTCCTTGCAAAGGGGACTTTTTGAAATGGAATAAAATTGTCCCAGATCCACTGGCAATTCTGAAGCTGCTGTAAGTGGTTATTGATCACAGAGGGATGAACATGCCTGGTATGCTCATTTGTGGGCTTCCACAGTTCAACCCTTCTGGTTTGCTTTTCTATGAGGTCTTGTGCAATTTTCTCAGCCAGTACTTTGTGGTCCTTAATGTTTGTTTTGCTTTGAAATGAAAGGGAGTATGAAAGTGCATGTTATTATTATTCTCTTCCTTTAATCTTTGCTCAAAAGTTAGTCCTCTCAGACCTTTAATCATCTGTCTTTGTGTGCATTCTCTTCAATTTACTTCTATCTTTCTGGTGCTGAAGTGCTTACAGATGAATGAAGAATTGTATTGCTTTATCTTATTTTTCCTCATTAGAATGCTGGCAAAAGCCCATGGTCAGAGAAAGCAGAAAATAGCTTAGGCTATTCAATATTTTTGCCTTTTCATATTATTTAACCCCTTTGCTATGACAACTGTAACGTGTTGCTATAATGAGTGGATATTGTGATGCATATGAACTGGAACATAAATTGTACCAGACTAATGCTGGCAGGGCCGCAGCACCAATCACTCAGAAGCTAGGAAATGGCAGAGTTTAGGCAGTCTCTTCAACTTTGCCTGAGCACATGTTTTTCTTTCTTTGTAGCTGCTCTCTGAAGCAAAGGTTGCTCTTCTATGTGAATATGACATTTTGTCTTCCCCAGTTCTTAATCTTTGTCCAAATTATTTTTCCTTAAAATATCCTTTAAAAGGAAAAAAATAGGTAAGAGTGATCACAACTCAAATTTGAGGCTGAATAATTAATGTATTATGAGGATAGGTTGAGGGAGCTGGGTGTCTTGGAGAAGAGGAGACTGAGGAGTGACCTCATTAATGTTTACAAATACGTAAAGGGTAAGTGTCAGGAGGATGGAACCAGGCTCTTCTCACTGATGACCAATGGTAGGACAAGGGGTAATGGATGCAAGTTGGAACATTAGGAGGTTCTGTGTAAACATTAGAAAAAGCTTTTTCACTGTGAGGGTCACAAAACAATGGAACAGGCTGCCCAGTGAGGTTGTGGAGTCTCCCTCTCCAGAGACATTCAAAACCCACCCCACCTGGATGTGTTCCTGTGTGACCTACAGTAGGTGGTCCTGCTCTGCCTGGGAGGTTGGACTCAGTGATCTTGAGGTCCTTAGGTCCTTTCTAACCCCTAACACTCTGTGATTTCTGTGATATTTTATTTATTTTATTTTATTTTATTTTATTTTATTTTATTTTATTTTATTTTATTTTATTTTTTTTTAACAATAGTAAAGAAATTAACACTTCACACCAAGAACTGGACCCAGCTATAGTAAGAGAAGGTTCTCCCTGGCATACCTATCAAGGTTAGACGCTGCTCACTCTTGCACAAGTCTGTAAGACAGGAGAAGTGGATCCTTACAATTTGCCTGCAGAGCATAGACACAGAGATTTTTGGTATACTTGCCTATAGGCATTGGTAAAGTAATACCAATGGGTTCTCTACCATGCTGATGCAAAGAAAAATTGTTTTCCAAATTTCCCAGTGGTAGAATTATCTAAAATATAGTATATCATGGTATCTTTATGATTACTTCATATTAGAATGTATACAATTTCTCGAATGTAATGTATCCTTATACCGCAACACTGACAAAAAATTTGGGCTAGGCTAAAGGAAGAGTGAGTGGAGTTTATTAAATAAAGTAAGTAATCTCTTAAGAAGTAAGTGAGCAAGTTCGGTTGGACTGAAAATCCAGTGAGATTCACAGACACTTTAAACAAACATTAATTCATTGCTTGACAAAATGTTTGGAGTGGTACAGAGATCTAGAGAGAGGTTTCGTGTTCACAGAGTTCATCAATAGTAATACTGTAATTTCTAAATGGAATCTGAACTTGTTTTCATTGAAGGGAGGGAATGTAGTGCCAAGAAATACCCAATAGAGATTTCATTTGTGTAAGATTTTAGTATTTTTGTTGAATTATCTTCCTGTAAACCCCCACTAGAAGACAGGCTGTATTTTGGTCATTTTACATCACATTATCTTACAACTACATTTTATGACCTTGGCTCCAAGCTTGATTCTACAGCTGCTTGATCCCGTCACCTTCTTAATACCTCTTTTTCCATTCTCAGCAGCATTCAGCCCTTCTCCCCTCCTATTATGTTTTGCACCTCTTACACAGTGGAGATAACTTGATAGAGCAGGTTTTACTCAGAGCAAATTAGAGATCCTATTCTCTCCTAACCTTGATTGACTGCAAGCTGCTGGCTGTCCTTCTTCCACAGAAATGGCAATTTTAGTTTATGGAATAACAAAGCAACTAACTAAGTGAATCCTCTGTGCTTTCCTCTCTATCCTCCTGAGCCCACTGAAATGCTCTTCTCTGCACACCAGTGATCATTATTCTAGTGAAAGCAACCCACAGCCTCCCCAGAATAGATAAGGACCTTCACAAAGATACTCGATTTTTAATATTTATTTTTGCACAACGTGCATACGCATGCAAATGTGGCTCCCACATTATTTTTAATGAAAACAGGAGGGCAAGGCAGCCTTTAAAGTTAGAGCAAAACCGCTCTGCTGCTGTTCCTTGACTGACTGCTGTCAACCCAATTAATACTCTGACAACGACAGCTATGCCAGCTGAATGCCACTGCCAGAGGCAATTTCTAGTGTATTTCTGCAGAGATTTATCTAGAGATAATTACATATTAGCCTGATATGTTTTACTTGCAGTTGCCATACAAATTGACCTGGCATCAAACCATATATAACAACTGTTTGCAATTTTATGATGAGCATTTTAAATGACTGTAAAATATTTCCCGGATGAGAATGGAGAAACTTCCATTCCCACTGCGACTGTCCCATAGATTTTAATTTGAAAAGTCAGTTTTAGTTTTAATGGTGGAATTAAATGTTCTTAACAATATGAAATATAAATTCCTGCAAATATTGAGGTGACATAGGAAGCTAGTATGTGCTTCCTATAGATCACAGTTATTAATGTTAAAATTAAAATTTGGGATTAAATTTGCTATTGTACCTGAAAAACAGAGTACCTAACTAGTCTGAGAGTTGTAAAAGGAGTTAGAATAAAAGATCAGTTTTAGTTGTTACTAAAGAGGGAGGACTTGATCCTAGAGGTCTGACCAGAGACTTCATGTGAGGATGAGCAGAGTCTCAGTTCAGTACTTTTGACTGGCTCTTGAAAGATGCAGGAAATCAGGGTGCCTCTGTTTTGTGACTCTCTGTGCCTCCTCCTGCTCCTTCAGCTCTGCTTGGCACACACGGTCCAGTTCAGTCTCCTGTTATGTGAGACAGCACGTAACAGAAAACGCAGGTGTAGCACCACAGTACATCTATTTATTCTGTTTATTGTAGTTAAAACTAATGTCTTCCCGACCCGTATCTAGGATCTGAGCCTCTGTAGCAAAATCCCTGTCTCCTTCTGAGGGTCACACAAGACCCCAATATTTTCCTCTTTGCCAGACAGGTTCTATGGCTAATGCTGGCAGATTGTTCTTTTCTGGTCAAAGAAGCTTTCCTGGGGAAAAGACTCTATTTTTAGACATGCTGAAGCATCATGGGGGGTTTGGCCTTCTAATATTGTTAGGTATAGATTTATCACAGCTTACATTAAGAAATTTTCTCTGATTGTCTGGTTACCTTGGGGCTACTATTAATTCAATTCAGTATAGGGTAACATGCAGAACATTTCTTTACCAAATACAGTTGCAAATCTATATAAAAGACACGGTCTAAGTACAAAAAGCTTGATTTTCCCCAATAATTTCTTCACCCAAGCCCAGAATATTTTCTCCACCCCCTTCTCTGCTTTTCCTGACACCTACATGTCAAGGGTTATGCCCTCCCATACTCTTTACACCATATGTAGTGCTCATTAGAGAGAGATACTCATTAAAAAATGGTAGTTTTTGTAAGCAGTCCCTCCTTTGAAGTCCCAGGGGCTATCCAGGTAGATGCAATCTTTCTCCCTGAAATGTTTTAATTCACTTTTTGTCTAGGAAGAAGTTTTTCCTTTGTTCTTTTGCTTTTTTTCCTTCTTTGGTGATTCAAATATCTGATAGGCAATGTGTCGCATCCTGTATGTGACTATCTTGATTAAAAATTTCTTGCTCCAAGGAAGGAAATATTTTTTTCCCTCTCAGGTCACTACATTCGCAGGTTTCAGTGAAAATATTTTCACTGCTGGATCTCATATATCTGTTTGTACACAATAGAAATAAATGTGATAAGAACATCTGAACAGGATATAAGACCTTGCTTGTTGCTTACTCTTATATGAACCCAAACATTAACCAGCTACTTCTGAATGCCAAGAGGTTGTAGTGATGAATCCACAAAGAATTGCTCAAAGTTGTGCATCCCACTGAAAATTATCCCCCCAAACACATGCAGATAGGGTGGGGAGTGGCTCAAGATGCCTCAGATAGGTGTCTGATAACAAGACTCTCAGGGTATTTTAAATCTGCAGATTTCTAGTTTAATGGTCAAAATGATCTGTTACTATCATCTCCCTGTGTGTGTTCTGCCTATGTTGTTCATGTGTAACTAACCTGTTCTTAGAATCTATTCTTTTAAATATTTCTTTACTTCTTTGATATGATTTGAAATGATTTGTAAGAACCTCTTTACAATTTGAATATACCTCAAAAATCTCACTAACATTTTAGAAAACCAATTTGCATATTGGTGCTTTCTGCTAGAAATGTAATGTGTGTTTATCATTATGATAATCTGTAAGTAAATGTAGGCCAAAGAAAAACACCAGGGATTCAAAAGTCAACATGTCAAATAATGTATTTTACTTGTTCCTCTTTACAAACAGATATTCAAGAGTTTTATGAAGTGACACTTCTAAATTCCCAGAAAAGCTATGAGCAAAAAATAGAAGAAGCAAATGAAGTTGTAGAGAAATGGGAGAAGACAACATCTGCCACGGATCATGAAAATCTGCAGAAAAAACAAGAGGTAATTTACCAGATTAAGAACTAAAATAAACATAATGAGTGAAATGTCTCAAGCCTGAGGAAGGTCAAGCAATTATTTATAAGATTGAAAGATTGGCTTTAATTAAGGAATTAGATTATCATGTGGAACATGTGTAGTAATTATCATGTGGAACATGTGTAGTGTTTTTTCTCTGGCTTTAAATATGTCTCTAACATCTTCATCTTATCAATTGCCATCTGTCAAAGGGGAAGCAAAGAACTTTCTTTTTCTCATCTTTGGAGTATTTTTCCTGATACCTGTGGGCTGTGATCACCCTTAGAAGACACTGTAATCTCCTCTACTTGCTAATAACCACTGAGGTTATTAACACTCCAGTGATTGGATCCTATGTGAATTTTTTTATAGGACTTTTCATATATTTTGGACCAACATTGGGCTGAACATTTCCATTGCCCAGGTACACAGAGATACCTCCCCATATCATCTCTGCATCAGGAATGGATATATAGAAGATTATATACATTTGCTTTTCTTCTGTAGCCAGTGTCAGGATTCAAAACTTTTCTTTGTCACTATGGCTCTAATCTGCCCCTGGCTGCCTCCAGATTATTAATATTTAACTTAGTCATCTGAACTAATTGTGTCCCACCATGTTTGTTCTTCAAAGACATAACCAAATCCCACAAAACCAAGCAATGAATTGGTTTGTTCTTAAAAAGTGAGTCAGAAATGAAGTGAACATGAACAGCAAACTGCAAATCTCCAGACTAAAACCAAAGATGAGGGAAATGTATAAAAATTTCCATTGTTTTTATGGTTCAAAAGAAATATCAAATCCTAAAAGTTGTCCCAAAGCACTTTCTGTAGGCATGACTACTTCTAAGACCTTTCCTCATTTTAATGTAAAACCAGAAGCAAATTGTAGCTCTACTTGACATTTTGTATTTGGATTCTTTAAAAAGATAAATCAGAATTGTAGACAGCCAGAACAAAACTCTCTGAAGAAACTTATTGTAAAAATTAACTAGCAAAAGAAGCTTGCAGAATCAATGAGAACAAGCATTCTGATTTTGAGTGCAATCAGAACAAATGACTCTTAACATTAATGTAGGACATACCCCATGAATGATTTGAGTCCCAGCTTGCAGACACAGCTAGCTGACTTCTGTCTTTTTTTTTCTTTTCTAAACCCTAAATATTTAAAAATTGTGAAACTGATTTCCAGCATCTCTTGAACTACCTGAGAAAGACAGTGGATCACAGGCTTTCTTTTCATTCCATCCTCATCAAAATATTTGACTCTCAACCCCCTCTTCCTTAACCTCATTGCTGTATAGGAGGTGTGCTGCTAGTCTTGCCCAAGGATTTTAAAATCCAGATTCTATCCTGAGAATAACAGAATATATGGGGCTTACTCCAAATTTTTCTCAGCTCATGGAATAGTAAACTATTTCTGAGAAACTGGAATAAGCATTTTAAGACTGGGTGCTCGCAGTCAGAGAGCAGGGTATCCCCATTTTCAAATTTGCTGTCCATAAATTTCATCAGTTTAATGAAAATACAAATGGTTTAATCCATTTAAAAATCATACCTATATGTTGTGAGGGTTCAGCTGCAGCAAAACAGACTAGAAGTGTAGGCTTTTGGGGTTTTTCTCTTGTGAGAGCAGAATATACTATTAGCAGTTCCGAGTCATGTACCAGCTGCTGTACAAATCCAATACAGCACTTCGCTTTCTGTGAGAAATTGCTCTATGAAAATTTGACTGGATAATCAAATACATCTTAGAAATTCTTATTCAAAGTCTATTCCTTGTGGGAACTGGTGGTTTCATACTTTTCTTCTCGATTCTCAAATACATGTCCTCTATGTGGAAAGAGAAAAACTCCCCTCTTTCATGCAGTGTTCCCCTGTAATGAAAGCCCAATATGATAATTCAGTCTAGAGGCCATCCCCCTTCCATGCCTTCCACTTGAAAACTTTCTTGGCTGTCTATGTGCTCATTTTCTCTTTAAATGGGTTATTTTTTTTTCCTGTATTTTTGTTCCAGTCTTAATTGTTGATTAAAAAGGAAAGCTGCTTCCATTGTCCAGGTCAGCTATCTTATGACACTTCCTATGTGTTAATGTATTTGCTTTTCCAAAAGTGAAGACTTCTAGATAATAGGAAAGTTTTTAGATTGTTGTAGTACTGTAAATTTCCTACACAGACGTGGCTGGCCTCTAAACTCTAAACCACCATAATGGTTTGTGAAAAAAACCTGATGCTTGATCACACAGCATATGGGAACTTGATCTTCATCACTTAAGAGAGATGAAAGGGTTGTGACCCATCCTATAATCTCCCAACCTTCTCAGGGAGTGCCTTGGAAGAGACATATCTCCCAAACTCAGACTGTAATTTTGAATGGATTTTTCAAAAAACAAGTGAAAAGTCAGGGGAATATATTAGGTCACCATAAATGCCAGAACTAGGTGCATCAAAATTATTAGGATGAATGATCCCATGCAGAACACAATGGCTGCAAACAACAGAATTAAATAAATATGTTTGGGGGTTCAGTGATAATTACTGAGGCATTTGGGGTTTTTTTGCTGCTTCTCCTCAGTCTCCTTACTTGCATGCTTGCAGTTAAACTCTATGCTATTCAGGTATTGAGCCTGAAGGAGCTCCTGGCCCTTATGAAATTACAGAAGTTTTGGTATGGCCTGTGAATTTTAACACCATGTCCTTGGTTTTTACTCTGCTGTTAACAGCTTTATTGGTCATTAGAGCAATAGGTAATCCCAGTGTTTCCACATGCCAAGTGCAATGTTACCTATCATCATGTTATTATCACATTTCACCCTGTACAGAAACAAAATATATGTGCCAATATATCTGGCAGAGCTGCAAATATCACAGACGAAAATAATTTCAGTGGGTAGGTGTTAGTGAATAAGGAAGAAAGCAGGATATATATGAATTTTTTTTCATTAACCTATCCCTGTTGTTTTCCCTCCTGTAAATCCTACTTGACAAAATCAACTCAAATTTGTGGATAGTTTCCAAATTGATGGAAAAGCATTTGGGGCAAGCTCAGTATTGATTAAAAATGTTTACTAGGTCATTCTTTTTAAGTCTCTTTTTAATTTCATATATTCATACAGCCAGCAGGGATTGTGGCATATCAGGTAATAAATAAAAAAGTCCAACATATTAGTCATGATGTAGGAATTCTTGAATATAGCTCTGAAGAAGTCCCAAAAAAATCATGTTGTCCATTCTCTTCCCCTGGGGCAGATCAGCTATATTGGAGCTGTTCCTGACATGTTTTTTTTTTCAAAACCTCCCATGGTTGAGAGTCAGCAACTTCTCCAGATAACTTATTCCCTCATTGAAAGAAAGTCTATCTTGACAGCAAACTGGAGCTTCTCTAACTGCAGTTAGAACCTTCTAAGTTTTGTTCAATTTACAGTAGACAAGAAGAACAGTTTATTTGCCCCTGTTTCAAAAATCACTCAAGTATGTGTCTATCTAATAGTGTATAATAGGAAGAACTTCCAGCTTTTCTGCCTTTCTTTCTCTCTCTTTAAAAATGACCTTTGTGACTTGCTCTTCCTCATTCTGCCTTATCATTTTATGTAATATGCCCATGTAAAAGTGAATGCTGGGTCCTAATGAAAAATCTGGTCTCTTGGGAAAGCAAATATTTAGTTGGCTTAGACTCATCTTAAAGGAGCTATACTTAGAGGGATGAAATATTTTAGTTTCCAAAATAAAAAGCCTTGCAGCACTCTGGAAGGCAATTGGTCTTGACAGCAGAGGCACTATATATCACTCTCTGTATCTCTATGTCTCCATGTATGCAAAAAATTTCCTGGAAACAACTCTGCAAAATTACTTTATTAATGACAATGCTAACTCAGAAGTTGGGAACTGCATATTTGCTGTTCTGGATACTTCCTGAAGGACTGTATGTGAGGTCTGACACATAGGAGAAGGACTAAAGAATGGAGTCATAAAAGGGAAAAGAGGATCATAGTGTCTGAGGTATCACCATGCCCAAATATTACTCAAAGACTGGATCTTGTGGTGCAGCACATGGGAAGAAATTCATGTCCAGAAATTCACAAGTACCACAAAATACAAGAATGTCATTTCTTTAAAACCTGCCTTGTTAAGGAGTCATTCTCTTTCTCCAATTAAGAATCATGATCTCTTTTCTTTAAGTTAAACACAGCTACACCTCACTTAAAATGTGTGTAAAGACACTGCTGATACAGTTTTCTATATGAAGGAGCTATCTGGATATTTTCCAAGGATATGGAAATATACATTCAGCTCCCTTCTTGACCAGAGAAGAGCAGATATTGTTTCTCTTTTCAACCATGAGAGCACACCATGCATTGTGCCAGCAGGTATTATTTTACTTTTTCTTATTGGGATGTTTCCAATTTATATGTAATAATTAAATATTTATTGGGGCAGAGTGCTGACACATGACTCTGTAGCATAAAATTTATAATTATTTCTGCTCTGATGAGGATTAAAGCATAGCATATTTTGTCTTCTTTGACATACCCAAAGGTAGAAACCTCCATCCCCAGGAAGTGCCCAAACACCACCCTTGTATATTCATACATGTAAAGCCCTTTTCCCTGTTATCTTTCAACCCTTCTACACTTCTACATTGTCACCACGACTTGTATTCGTATTTGGAAGTGGGGGAACTTAACAGAAAAGATTAAGAACCCCACTTAAATGCCTAGTGTGTAGGGCACTATCACAGGAGCCATATGTTCATTCCTCTCAAACTGCATAAGGGGGAATGCCAGAACACAGGGACAGACACCTGTGGTGATAGGACAAGTGGTAATGGTTTTAAACTAAAGGAGGGGAGATTTAGATTAGATATAAGGAAGAAATATTTTATGATGAGGGTGGTGAAACACTGGCAGAGATTTCCTAGGGGTAGTAGATGTCCCATCCTTGGAAACATTCAGGTGTGGGTTGGATAGGACTCTGAGCAATCTCATTTAGTTGAAGATGTCCCTGCTCACTGCAGAGGGGTTGGATTATATGATCTTCAAAGGTGCCTTCGAACCCAAACTATTCTATGATCATAGCTAGTAGGATGCTGTGCTCCGTAGGAGGGTTGGTGGCACATAGAGGAGGAAAGGTGTTTGGAGATCACCTGAGTGAGTTGTGAAGCTATATCAAGAACATGTAGCATGTGGATGCTGACAGTCCTTAGGCACTGAATGGCTTGATATGATCCAAATGCCAGCTACCATGAAAACAGGGGCTGTGGAGGGCTGAGACTACAAAGATAATGTACCTCTGGAGGTCTGAGGATCTCAAGTACTTTTAAGCTGAGTCATTTCAAGTTGCAGTGATAAAGCACCTGCATTGGCTGAAACCAAGAAGAAATTGTCTTTCCAAGTGGCCAGAGCACCAAAGCAGATGCTCAGGGAAGAGTAAGAAAAAGGCAAGCCTGTATAATGGCCATTTTAGCTGCATTTCAAGTCTAATCTTAATTTGTTTAGACTAGAAGCAGAGAAAGTCCTCAGTGCTGGTAACTCAGAATTACCTTATTTTATAAATATACAGCATGATATCCACTGCAGCTAGCATGCTGACTGGGGATGTGCCCAATTTGCTGCTGAAAATTCTAAAGACAGGGCTTGCTTGTAATTTCACACCTGCCAAAGAGCTTCATTACTTCTTTGAATGAAGCTTCATAAGACCAGCATTTACAGTTTGAAAGCATTTTCTTGAAATTAGGGCTCTGAAATTGTCCCTGTTGGAGTGAGAAGACTGATTTCTTTTCACCTTGAAGAAATGGGAGGTAGGGATCTAATTGGAAATGGTTAAAATTCAGATTTTCCAGTGATCAGAAGGTTGCTCTTGCCCTACTCAGTTCCAGCTGAGAATAAGGAAAGGTATTTTCCTCTTCTGCTGTCAAAGCTCTGCAACTGAACAGCTGAGTTAGCAGGTTAGAGGAGTGTGAGAGTGGGTGTGCAGGTCTGAGCCCTGAACCTCAGCTTGGCAACTGGTCACTTGCCTGGGAGAAAGTATTCTTCTCCCCCAGGAGTCTCTGCATTGTGTTAAACAGTCACTGGATAAAGGATGCCTCTCTCTTAACTGTTATGTAAATAGATACAATTAAAACTGTAAGATGCTCAGAAAATACATTGATGGAGAACATAGAGTACCTAGCTGGAGGTATCCATCTGGTAAAACAAAAATTGAATTGCCCTTTATCGATGATAATAGTAACGCTGCTTGAAGCTACCAGGCTTGTGCACAGGCCCAGACACTCATTAAAAGATATAAATTTACCCTTGTTTTAACCCCCATTTTCATTAGTTTGGTCTCCAGTGCTACTTATTTCTGGTCAGCAGTGTTTTGACCTTTATTCAGACGGGAAATTGAGGTGAAGGAAAAGAACACTCTGTTGTTGCGCTTACACATAAATCTGGTAGCTGAAGGTCTGCTTGTCCCTGTATCACAGCAAAAAAGACAATTTCCTTGTAGGGCATATGGTGCAGAGACTTCTCTAATTTGAACAAGAATCATTTGCAATTACTGCACAAGTTTGGTCTTCACACACCCATCTCACGTGCACCACTGATGTTCAGTCAGGCAACATGGCTTTGAGGTGGTCCCCAAAGACTTCAAGATCTTAAGTTCTTCACTTAATTCCTGTTGTCCATGTATTTCATTTGTTTAGAGGCTCATTTCGTCAAGTCTATTGCAGCATGCAAAATGAATCCTCCTATTTCTGCTTGCTTAGGAAATATCTGCTATCCTTGTATCCAGCGATTATAAACATTGTAATTACTCCTCTGTTCTAGAAGTGCTGGCTTGTAAAAAGTTCCAGTAGTAAAACCCTTAAAAATCTTATGCCTGGGGCAATTATCAAACCATTAATCTGTTTCATGCTAACAGCTTGTCTAAAAAACCTGGACCTGAAGACACTTTTACATCTGCTTATGGAAATTCAGTCTCTTCTCTGGATTTTTGTTTATTTTCTTTGTTTGTTACTGGGTACAGCTTAATTTGAATGGCTTGGTTTATTCCCAGGAGCCAAATCTGATTCTGTTTAAATTATTATACTTAATATGCAAGAGTCATTAGGTATGATCAACCATAATGTTTCATTAGAAGGGATTAAAACATTCAGTTTTATGTGTCTGTTTCTTCACTAGATCTAGCTCTATGGTATACATTTATCTGAGCAAATGCAGTCTGTGTCTGTGGGTTGATTTTGTACCAGAGCCAATTCCCCTGTAACTCTCTCTGGCACTCTTTAAGCTCTCCTTCAAGAAGGCATCAGCCTTTTTAGAGGTACAGTATAGATGACATCTTGGTTCCTGTTTTGCTAGTTTTGTTCTTTTGCACTCAAGGATGTGTAACAGCCATATTTAGGTAATTGTTTAACAGCAACAGTCCTGAAACTTTGCTTCACTCATGCTTCACTTGCAGAGATTGTTTCATACACTTGCTGCAAAGAAATGGGTAACTGCAAAGTCACCGTGTTATTAAAAACAGATTTATGACTAGCTGAAGTTAAATATCTTACCCATACTGGGTATCGATGCTAGTTATCTCACTATAAATTTGTTTTTTGTTCTGTGGCTTGTCAATAACTTGAGTGACAGCATTTCTATTAAATGTCACTTTAGAGTTGCTTCTGAGTGTGTTTTAATGGGGTCAGGCTGATGTTTCCATTTTAAACCAAGAATTTGTATGTGTGCAGAACAGCATCATTCCATGGACAGAAATACTCCAGGGCGCAGTATTCTTGCCTCCATATCCCAAATCCTTACAGAAGAGTTTCAGTTGTCATGATGAGAGTAAGAGCAACATGCATGTCATGCCACTCTAAACAGACAATTTCTGTTCCCTGGGCAAGTCTCAGAGGTGACATTGTTCTGTTTTTGCCATTTCCTTGTGCTTGCATAGTGTTAGGCATGCTCACATAAAAAGCCTTCTTACTTTGTTGCCTCTCATTTTTATTTTTGCCTCACCATCATATTGGTGTGCCTTTGAGGGTTTCCTGGTCCTAGCCAGGATAGAACCATTTTAGAGGGCTCATTGCTCTGACAGAAACTTTCTGACAGGGAGATTTAACTAGTATAATAATTGTTTAATTAATTTAATGATTGTTTTCTACTGACATTGGTGGGAGGGAGAACAGAACTGTGATGTCAAACAAACCAGAACAGCAATGATGAGAGAGTCACATCAGGCACAGCAGGTTTGTTTGCTTTCATTTTAAATTTTTTTTCACATTTATATAATATGCTTATCAAAACACCTCTAGGCATTTTTCTGATCTGGGATTTGTTCTTACGTCTGCAAAGGATTGGGAGCAGGCCAGAACAGCTGCTAGGAACCAGAAACAATAAATTTCCACAATGAAAATGTGCCTGAATATTAAACAGCATACAGAATTAGTCAAACTTTTAATTAAGCATTGAGTTTCTATTGTGATAAACACTGAGGTATGACTATTGTGTAAATTCCACTTCTGTATAACAAGGTTAAAAATAATAGATCTAACGGTTAAAATACTATGAAAATACCACTTCAGAAAAAGCTCTTGTAATTTTAACGTATTTTTTCTAAAATAATTTTTATAACATGATATGTTTTAACAAGACCTGTTATCATACCAGAGTAATCTGAAAAAATTACCTACATAAAAATATCAGAATGTCCCAACAGGCTTCTACCATAAGCTAGCAGTTCTGCCAAAGAATGTGTGATACAATTAATTGTTTTTGATAGGTTAGTTATATCTTAACCACCTGCGAAAACAAACACATCAATTCTTAAAAATATAGTTCTTTGCCCTGTGAAACTGTAAGGGTTCTGTAAAAGTGATATTCTGGGACAAATGTACTCCAGCTAAGTTTCACTATAAAAATATTTC
Organism: Florisuga fusca; assembly: GCA_038090715.1. Lineage (NCBI taxonomy): Eukaryota > Metazoa > Chordata > Aves > Apodiformes > Trochilidae > Florisuga > Florisuga fusca. The sequence goes on from JAAWXA010000007.1 coordinate 4,914,424, forward strand.
ACAGCAATTTTTCTTACTTACATGTTTATTAATCACTCACTCAACCTGAGCAACTAAGCAAGAGAATTCACTGCCCTCTGTGTCCAGAGGGCACAGGTCTCCATAGAGAGGTTTAAGAGTGACCATGTATTTCTGCAGTCTACCAATGCTTCTGTATTAAACTGCTTCTTAAATAGTTCCCAAGAATAAAGAAAGATATCACCCCAAGACTTCTGAATCATGTAATCATCACCCTGGGAGTGATTCCTGGGACAGGTGCATATATCTTTGCTCAGTATGATAAATATATATGAAAAAGAAAATATCTTTCCTGCTTTGTTTAGTTTTTTATCAACTGGACATGTACTTGCAGGTTTTAACAAATAGTAAATACAATCCTAAATGTAACAACCTGGGAAATTAGGAGAAAGCTGTCAACTTGAAAATATAATTTCTTTTCACGTTTTATATGTATAATATAGTTACAAATACATTACTAGAACCACAGGACTTTGTGCATTTTCAGCTTGTACATTTCATGCATTTGACTGTGCTTAATTACCACCTGTATCACTTTAATCTCTAACAGGTTATAGTGAAAACTGCCCTTGGTTTAGAGATGAGACAATTTGCTGCTTATTTGCCATTATAATATTTAAGTGGATCATGAATAAAGCATTTGTGCAGACCTTTGTGTGCTATGAAGGAGCTGATCTCACCCTTCACCATTCTCCTTCTTAAAAAGAGTCTAGCAATTGACCTCCACATCTGCTTCCTCAGCTCTTTGTGACATTTTCAATGAGGAATTTCCATGGTATTGCCACCATAAGTGCACAGGAGCTCTTCAAAAAGAGCTGTGAGATTATGTCATTTCATCTTTAAAATTGTCTTTTGTCCTGATAGAAGTGGTTGCAGTACAGCAATCATACCTGATATGACATTCAGCTCCGGTTGACCAATAGTGTCCCACTGGTCACTCGTGTTTCTCCAATTTCTGTTGTCTTGAACATAAATGGACAGTTTGACTGAGCAGAACCCCCACCAGGCAGCACAAAGTTCTGGTCTGGTCTGGTCTGTGGGTGGATATTGATCCCCCCAAACCTAGAAAACTCATTTTACAGATGAGTTCTGAAACCGAATTTTTAATACATCTTCAAATATCTCATATTTAAAAATTGTCAGATTAGCTGAATATCACACATTCTACAGCCTGCAGAGACCTACCCAATGCCCATGGGGAGACATGGCTGAACCCTCTGAGTGATTTCAGCACTCCACTTGCTGCTTGGCTGATGTGTCTGGATGCTTCTGCTCCTCTGCCAGGAGGTCAGCCTTCTTACTACATAGTTATCAGCCTGATAGTTCAGCTCATTATTGCAGCTTCATAGTTTCTTCTCTGAAAGGGCGAACCAAGGTGATGAAGTTTTCCCAGGCCCTTCAGTTCTTTGCAGAAGTGTAGGGGAGCCTACTTGGTTTTCTGAAATGCTGTTACATATTTTTAATTTTTTTTTTAGCTCAGCACTTTCAGGTAGTCAAGATGTCTCTTCCTGAGAAAAAACAAGGCAAACAACTGCTGTACAAGCTGGAAAAAAATTAAGTTATGAGTAAAAGACATAGTGGCTCTGAATTTATCTCTTACAATGATAAGGACTAAAAGGCTCTGCTGAGAGATATCAGGTCATTCATTACGTCAGCCTGGTGTCTTCTCACACATTTTTTGGTGGTGCGTGAGTTTGTAGAAAACCAAAAGTAACAAAACACACAGCTTTGTCTCATCCTAAAGAGTAGGAAGATTCATGACAGACATATGCTGCTACTTACATAATAAGTATTCTTTTTTTGTGATATCTTGTACTTTTTTTGACAGCAAATGCTCCCAGGGTACCCAGTGTTATCTTTGCTAGGTCAGCAGCAAGCCTGTGACTAGAACTTTCAGTATTTAGGATGCTGGATATATTGTTGCCTGAAACAGTTCATCTCCTGCAGTTAGGGGTGTATTTCTTGGTGTTGTTTCTTTATTTAGTATCACTTCATATCTTTATTGGCTTCCTTGTGACTTCTTTGATTTTGTTCCCACCTAGGGAACATGTCTGACAAACGTACATATCTGCACTCACAGTGGGCAATTCTGTTACTTTTGAGGATTAGAATTGTCATATATTACTCTTCCCTTGCAATTTATTATGACTATTTGTGATGATTTGGACAAGGACCAAAAACCTCCTTATATTGATGCTCTGTTCTAGGGAGAGCCATCACAGAGAGGGGAGGACTGATCTGACCTCCTTGCTCAGTGCTGCAGCTTTCTGTTCAACTTGTAATGAACTTGGAAAAACAAGAGACTGTGTCCAGCTTCAAGGTGTTTTGTTGCAGACATGCCAAAAGACTGTGAAGGCTTGAACTGTCTTTGTGAATTGTGATCAGGTTCTTGGTCACAGATATATAGTAGAATGTTTCTAGCTAACCATAGCTAAGAAAACAGACACTGTGGTGTTTCCAAACTGAGAAATTACATCACTCATTGCAGATATTTCACTTAACAGTAGAAACTTAATTTTTGCCATTAGCCTTTAAAAGTGCAATATTGGACATCTCTTTTAGGGTCACCTCTTGTGAGCCCTGTTTTACTAAGGACTACACAAAAGAGTGTCAATAAGTTGATCTTGCTTAACTTCAGCTTTGCTAATAACCTAGTGAAATGCAAACTTGACTGGGTAGTAATAATGCAACATGTTGTAAAAAATGGCTTAGATATGAAAAATAGCACACAGGGCTGTGAGTTGATGAAATTACAATAATGCTTTTTGTGAGTCTTCTGAATACAATCAGAATTGGGATCTGAGCCCCTGATGGTGAGAAGTGAGGTTGTAGAATAACTAGTACATAGAGGTGATTGAGGATGCTTCAAGGTAATGTTTATCAGTGGTGACTGTATTTTCAAACGAGTTTTTAATCTGTCATTCCTCAATGTCTATATGGACATGTCTACCCAAGCCAGCCACCTCGGTGGTAGAAACATCCCAACAAAAAGAAGAAAGTTGTGTCTAAGCTGCCTAGACAAATATCTAGTGCATAAAGTAGCAGACAGATTTAGCATGAGATGTTGCAGAGTCAGAGACAGTTTTCAAGGGACTGGATTTATTGCCTCATCCAGGCTCCCTTGCTGTCAGTGAGCTGTAGCAAGGGCACTGTTTCTCAAATGAAGAACTATCAGCTTTATCTGGCACTTCTGGAGGATTCCTGGTCCCTGTAGGAAGCATAAGGGCTTTTTAAGGTAGTATTCATGGAAGAAGATTTTTGTGGACTTTGAGACTGTCTCCCTACAACCCTTGGCATTGCCTGGAACATGAAACATTTGCTTCTTTTTTCACAATCCAGTTGACAGTGATGTTTATTTAATGCAGTTACAGCTGCCCTTACAATTCTGTGCTTCTACAGTTCAAAGAAGCTGAAATCCCTGTACGGCCCATAATTTTTTAATACTCTTGGTCAGTAGCTTGTGCTATTAGTTCTTGGAGCCCTTGTATGAAAGCACAACCTTCTGTCATCTCTCCATTAGGCAGTGGCAAATTCTTATCCAGCATTTAGCTCATGGCAGTTGTCACAAAGGAAATCTGGCAGATCCATGGAAGTCCAACCTTCTGCAAGCACTGAGGGAATGTTTGTTTTCCTTTTCACTTCATCGTCATCTGTTCTTCAACATTTAGGGAGCATGATGATGTATTCTGCAGATGGCAGAAGTCAAGATGACCTGAGTCATTCCACTGAACTTACATTTTGAGTTTTTTTCCTTTTTTATATATGTGGAAATAAACAAACAAAAAAACCAAATAAATAAATATGGTTAGCATTTTGTAATGTTTTGGAGGAGGGAAGCTGAATGAAGAGAGATGGCACTGTGTTTTGCCAAAGGTTTTGTTTAGCTGCAGTATTTTTGCATGTCAGCGTGAGTATATGTGATTGTATAGCTCAGCAGCCATGACTTAGGAAGGCAGCCTGCCACTGTAATGACAGCCACTGCTTACTTACCCTCCTGATGGCTATGGCTAAAACAATTATTTTTCTATAGCAAGGTTTAGGATGCTTCAAGCAAAACTTCCTAGAGAAGTAAAAGTCATTACAATATTCAGTAGAGTTTTGATTTTGTAGTATACGTGGTCTCTTGTTCTCTTCTCTTCTNTCTCCTCTCCTCTCCTCTCCTCTCCTCTTTTTTTTTTCATTTTCTTTTCTGTCTTGTCTATCCTTGTCTTTTCTTTCTTGTCTTTAATACAGGCTTTATATCCTTGAATTAGTGTAAAATACCTTTGGTGGTCTTCCTAAGTATCACTTTATGACATACCAGTCTTGTTCTTAAATTGGGACCGGTTTTATTACTAATTTTGAACAGACTGACTTAAAGTCCCCCTTTCTGGCAAGAAAAGGCACAAAATTTTATCTAAGTGAAATGTGGGTAGTGTCCTCCTCTGCAATTTCTCTGGAGGTGCATGTAAATAGGAAGACACTGTGTGGGCTGGCGGTGGAGACAGGAGACTGAATTTTATTCTTGGATTTGCTATGGACCTGCATAGCATTTATCATGAGATAAATCAGAATTCAATCACATTACATGAGAGACTTTTTAAAATGCTCTTCCTACAAGATTATCATAAACTACCTAGCACTGTTGGGTGTTTCTCCTATTTGAAGTTGTAATTCTATTGTATATATAGTTTTTCTTAATCTAATATATTACATGTACATTTAATAACGAGAAATAGTATGATCAGAAAAAAAAAAAGATATGATGCTTGTCATAGTAAAAATACAGTGCTAGAGCTTATCCTAAACTGTGTGGAAACACATGCACACTCTTGTTCTCCTGAGAATTGGAGTCATACAGAGCTCTGAAAGGGATTGTCACAGCTCTTCTGGTCAAAGTAGAGGCTACTACAGCTAGCAGTAAATGAAGAGCTGACCCTGAAGGCCAAGGCAGTCCACAGAAGCCATTGCACTAATTCTTTTCCATCAAAAACTCTAACCTTACATTCATAAATTCCCTATCTCTAATGTGAGGTCACTCTGCACCAGCTGTATGGAAGAATGGTGGCCAAGTAGTTCCTCATCTTGCAACATAATATAATTCTTATTAATTAATACAGTCTCTCTCGTTATAGTTGTTACAGGGAACAAGATAGAATTACAATGTCAGCAGTTAGATAATTGCAATTTAATTTAATTGAGTCCATTTGTGAGGGTGCAGTATTGGCAAAGGTGGACAGGCACCAGCAAGCTCCTCTGTGCTGCATTGCTAGCTGGAGGTGAGGAGGAGAAGGGCCACCTCATCCTCTCTGTTCCTCCCATCATGGTACCATTTGATTGTCTTGATTTGTAAAAAGATTTCGGCTAACTCCCAAGAATTTAGAGGAGTCCCTTCTGCTCATGAATAAAAAGCTCATCACATGCTACAGCAGTGTGTATGAAATATGAGAACTGCTCTGTATCTTCCTGGCCTGGAGAGCACTGCAGTGATCTACTTAAATGTTTTGCATCTCTGCAGCTATGCTTGCTGCCACTGCTGCCTCAAATCTGCTTTAGCTATGCACCTTTCTGAAGAGTCTAGCACTTGTTAAATTTTCTTTCTGGTTTTCAGGAGAAAATGCACCAACTGGGGGCTGCTACTGTGTAGGTCTCCTGTTAAGCTCTTGACTTCTAGCTGTAGGATTAGTGTCCTAAGGGGAAGCCCTCAAGTAGCAGTCTGAGCCGTAGGGCTGTTGGGATTTCTGGCAAACCCATCACTGAGCACTGGAATGGGTAGTGAAATTCCCACACTGTGCTGTAGACATCTCTGAAGGGAAAGTATATTGGTTTCAAGAAGAATTAAATGTGAAAAGAACAATTAAAAATATTGTGTTATCATAGCAACCAAAGCAGTTGAGGTGGTTTTTTTAGTTGTTTAAAAAAATAAATTAAAAAAAAAAAAATATCCACGCTGATGCAATAAAAAATGACACAAGAGATTAAATGTATCAGGTTGTTATGGAAACTGAAATATGTAGGTTTAAATTTATGTATCCAGAACTACTATGTAAGTAAAATAAACATTATCCTTGCTAATTAGCATATAATTCAAGTATTATTTAATTTAAAATCATTAGTCATGTTTTCTCTTATAATTAATGACTTACTTTCTGGTTTCTATTTCCAAGTATTTCCATTTTCTTCCAGCTGTCGTCCATTTCTATTTTCAGGGCAAGATTGTGATTTCACTAGTAGGGGCCACTGAAGTTAATGAATAACATGTATGCAGATGGGCACAACTGGAACCAATCCATGTGCTTTAACATATTATTCTTTCTGCAGCTGACCTTTCTGGTCAGAGAGGCTTTTGGCAGGTGTCATCAGTCCATTCTGGGAGGGACCACCCTACAACTACAGTTTCCTCTCTGTGTCCCCATCTTGGCACATGGAGCTCCTTCCAAAGCCTGTTTCTGCATACAGCCTGCCCTCTTCAGCTGCAAATTTAGGTTCCAAGATGCTGTGTGATAGCCAGTTCTAAATGAGCATTCATCAATTATGTTCAGTCTTTTAATTTTTCTAGTCCTTTTACTCCAGCCTTTAGGAGAATTCAGTAATAGCTTCTGCTTTATTTGAACAGACTATATCTTTAATATCCCAAATTACTCTCCGTATTTCATCTTCTTTAAGCTTAACAAAGTGGAGACCATTGGCTGCCTGGTAAGGAATGGTGAGAATGAGCATCAGGATCCCACTGAGTCCCAGTGAGCTTGGGGAAATGCAGTGATGTGTTCTAAGTTTTTATCTTACTCATTCTGGTATTCAGAGGTATTCATTTGCCCTATGGCATTTGGTAACGCTGTTGCTAAGAATGCTTTGGAGAACAGTCTGTCTGGATAAGAACTAAGCCATACATAAGTTAATTGTCTCCACTTCTTATGTGGATAGCTGCCTGGCATGGAGCTACAGCAAGGATGGGTCTTTGCCTGGAAATTGAAACTTATCTGTCCAGTCTCATGCTCTGGGTCTCATTCTCATATGGCTGAGGAGTGAATCATTTATCTCTTCATCCTTGCAGCAAGGAACTTCTTTGCAATGCTCTTTTTGCTCACTTTTCTTTGCCACATGCAGTTGGCCAACAGATTCTTCCAACCACCACTATCTGGTGTGTCATGTCTCAGCAGGGGAGGGACTGTGGCTGAGCCACAGCCCTTGCAAGGTTTGTGTTTGCAAGGACTTTGGTCACTGCACCAGGCCAAGGTCCTTCTCTGGTGCATGAATCATCACAATCTGCAGAGCCCACCACTGACAGTGACACTGCTCCCTGGAAACGGAGACACCTGAGTGCCTTGATTTGTACCCCAGCTTGAAAATAAAGCTCTGCCTGAGTGACACTGGAGATGGATCAGCAAGATCATAGAATCATAGAATCATAGAATTGGCTGGGTTGGAAGGGACCTCAGAGATCATCAAGTCCAACCCTTGATCCACTACTGCTGTAGTTACTAGACCATGGCACTGAGTGCCACATCCAGTCTCTTTTGAAATATCTCCAGGGACAGAGAATCCACTACTTCCCGGGGCAGCCCATTTCAATGCCTGATCACCCTCTTGGTGAAGAAATTCTTTCTAATACCCAACCTAAACTTCCCGGGGCACAACTTAAGACCATGTCCTCTTGTCTTGCTGAGAGGTGCCTGGGAAAAGAGACCAACCCCCACCTGGCTACAACCTCCTTTCAGGGAGTTGTAGAGAGTGATGAGGTCTCCCCTGAGCCGCCTCTTCTTCAGGCTGAACAGCCCCAGCTCCCTCAGCCTCTCCTCACAGGATCTGTGCTCGAAAGATGAAGCTCCTGGGTGTGTCTTCTGGTTGATCACAAGACTTGAGTTTGTGTAAGCAAATTACTCCAGCCAGCTGCATTTGAACTCTGTCTTTGGGAGGAAAAAAGCTGACGTGTGAGCTCGTGTCTCCGCCCTGCCTGAATTTCCTGCCTGGAAAGTCAGTTGTCTTGCCCCACACCAGAGTCCTGGTGCAACAGGATCATCGTGATATGAATAATTAGGCAGATGGGCTTGAAGTACAGACTTTAGCCTGGCCCAGCCAAAGTGACTGGTGAATAACTAGTAGCTTGGATGACAGCTTGTAGGCAGGTGGTCAGATCTGTACTGGGGATGAGCAAATGCAAAGTTCACCAGTGACATTCTGACACCCAGAATCACACTGAGAGCACGAGTTGCTTCGGGAGGGTGGAGCAGCATTAAATCAGATCCTGACCTTTCCAAAACACAAGCCCCTGGAGCCACATCATTGTTCCTGAGCTCTAATGCTTTTTAAGTCTGTCATAAAATCTTCTGAAAGGTTGAATCCATATTAGTTAAAGTGGAATCGTAAAGATCCCAGGGTAAAATAAATACTATTGTGATAATTATGCTTATTTCCTAATGCAATAATTTTAAATAAAAAAATGAACACTTGGTGCAATTTATACAGTAAAATCCATGCCAAAATATAAATTTTTCTTTTATCCATTCACATTTACTGGTCATATTGGGATGACTGGTGTAGAAGGGACTGTGATAACATTCCTACAGAGCTTATCCATGAGGCCTTGTAGCAATCTGCAACATCACTCTGCCTAGAGACAGCTGCAAAGACTGAGCTGATGTGATGTGATGTGGAGCAAACCTTGACATCTTCAAACAACATACTGGAAACCCTGATGTGGAAATAGAAGCAAAATCCTTCCTGATGACTAAGTCATTTGACTGGGGATCCCAAACAATGCTTTTCTAAAGGACTTCAATTAGGCTTCTTCTTTTAAAAGTGATTTTGTGGAAAAGAAGAGAGCTCTGTTGTAATATTTCTGGACTGAAATTAAGGCCCAAATGTGGCAAATGAAACTCTGCCTAGCTTCTGTGGGATTATGTTTCTGATTTTTGATCTAGTGTGGCCTGCACTGAGATTGTTTGAATTTTCAGTCATCTGTAATATCAGTGAAAGTAAATGCCTGCCAAGAAATTTGATGAATGACACTTCTTCCTGTAATAAGGACTACATGAGGCATAGAAGGAGGACTGGCAGGGGAGGGAAAAAGGAAAGCACATCTTGTGGTCTTGGATTATTTCTCTACATAGCATTGAAAGAAAAACTCTTCAAGTCCCCAAAAATGGTTTGTCTCCACAAACTGCTCCAGATTTACAACTGTCCTATTGCTGTGGTCCAAGATTTCATCTGCAGGAGCCTAAACCAAGATGCTGACACTACATTTAGGAGTGCTGTCAAGTTTGCCTCGGTACAGCAGCAAGGTGCAGCCCTTGGTGGAAGGACCAGAGACACCGAAGGTGTTCTTGCTGTCACTGGCATGTTGTCAAGGATGAACTTGACTTGAGTCCAGTTTTAGTTCACACATGGCTTGAGCAGAATGTGAGTGGGGTTGGCTGTACCCTGGTGTAGAGGTGTGCTCTGCTTTCTTGCTAGTAGCAGTGTCCTGCTGTGCATCTCAGTTCAGCTCAGGTTGTTTCCTACTCCAGCGTAGCTGCTAAATGAACTAATTTACATCAATGTCCTGTAAAGTGGATAATTCCAGCATATGTTATGCTTTATTTTACTTTCTCCCTGTAGTTTTTAAAATGCTCTAACGATTTTTTAAAATGCTTACTTTTGAAAAAGTTAATTAAATAAAAGTATCTCTCAGCACTATGTATATTCCTCGGAGCATTTGATTACCAGGATGATAGATTTCCTGACAGATTTTGGCATTCAAAAGTTAAAGATTGCTGGGGTTTTTGTACCTTTCCTCTGTTGATGTAGATCATCTGGTGCAAGCTGGCATTTATCTGCAGGCTCTCCTGGGACTGGATCAGAGCTACCAATTCATGATATAACAGATCAGCTTCAGGTTTTGAATTTCTCTCTCTAAAAGCACACAGGAGAGCATTCCCTAAGTGGCTAGCTGTAGGAGAAGGTGCATTAGCTCTTTGAACCCCAGAGGGGCTGCAGATTTATTTAGGCTCCTGGGCTGTAGCTCTCCTTTACTTCCACCAACACTCTTGGTCCCTTTGCAAAGCTGATCAGCATCTTCTAGCCAAAAAGCAGTATATGTGCCCTAGAAAATATCCCATACAGGTGTGTGTGTAAATAAATTCAAAGTCCTTGCAGCAGCATCCTAGTAAGAGCATGGAAAAGCAAAATAATGTTTGTGTGCATGTTTTTTTTATTTCTTAAACACTTTTTATATTCTCAACGTTGAGCCTCACTCTAAGAAGTAAACATGTTATATCTATTGTGGATGGCTGCAAGTGGCTCTTATTGATATATTAGTTATTAATTCCAGAGCAATATAATAAACTGAGGGTTTAATGCACTCTTAGAGTGTTTGGCTGCTGTAGGAAGACCTCCTGTAGGAACTTCTGGAAACTCCATATGCCATAATGGTTTGTGAGGGCAGATGCTCCTTCGGTCTGGTTGCTGGCTCAGAAATGAACTGGAACATGCTGCCTGCTGAAAGTGGAACCAGTGAAAAGCCTTTCATAATTCGTAATTGTGTATTCTGGCCAAAAAAAAATCAGCAAGAATTTTGTTGACAGTCAACTGTGACAATTGTGCATGTCCTAATAAGTGAGTGGAAAGATGTGTTATAAGCTTTGCTAAGCACTGTTAAAATTAGAAAAATTAACAAGGTAGCTAATGTGATTCATAATGTGATTATTTTATTAATAAACATTTAAGCAATGCTGTAAGTTTGCACAGTGAGAGAGACGTTGCCCTGAAGAGATTATGGTCTAAATGGTCCCCATTAATTATTATCTAAATAGATTAGCATTAATTATACACAAAACTGAAAGACTGCTTTTGGTGTGATCTATGATTCTCATGGTTACTACACATGTGAACAGTTACCAAATGAAGTTTCAGTGTGTTTTTGTGGCATTTGCTTATAAAATCTCCATTTCCTCTGACCAGTTTGAAGAGAATAGGATAACATTTTCTTTTGTGAGGAGAAAGACACCGTTGTTCCAACAACCATCCTTCTTGATACAGGGTCTGATAAAAAGTGTAAATTTTGGTGGTCTTAACTCAAACTTGAAGTCATTATTTCTATCAAGGTCATACCAGCATGGTACACGTGCTCCACTGCATTCGTACTGTGTCACCCTGGAGCTGCCAGGTTTTGCTTCTCATGGTGACCTGCACAGTTCAGGAATAATGAGGTGTTGCTGAAATACCTCATTTTCATGAGCAGGCAGCTTTTGGAAACGAGTGTACAAATAATTTTGGACAGCATAGGCTTTTGTTTAGTCTCTAAAGATCATAGAATCATAGAATCATAGAATCCTAGGGGTTGGAAGGGACCTCGAAAGATCATCTAGTCCAACCCCCCCTGATCT